>CM053759.1:37558893-37608586 GCA_028658305.1 Pachyuromys duprasi | reverse complement strand
TTCATCCAAACGAGCATTGATCATACCAACGTGGGTCCTCCTTCCTGTATATCCTCCCTAGGTGTGTAGATTCCAGTGTGACCTTCCTATCCTATAGGTCTATATAAGTGAGTATATACCATATGTTTCTTTCTGCTTTTGGGATACCTCACTTAGGATGATCGTTTCCAGGTCCCACCATTTGCCTGCGAATTTCATGATTTCCTCCTTTTTAATTGCTGAGTAGTATTCCATTGTGTAAAAGTACCACAATTTCTGTATCCATTCATTCTTAAATAAGTTTTTTTCCCCCTGCTCTCTACCACTGAGGTCTTAACTAATATACTTTCTCTTATCTTTCTACCCTTAACCTCACAATCCACCAGCACTTAAACCACCAGGATCCAGCTCTTGCTTTCATTCTTTGAGCAGTATCAAGGAATTTCAAAGAATCTCCTTTTTCTGTTCCCATCAGTAAACTTTCCAAAAATACTCTGGTTTCTCTTCAGATCATATATATCTTTTGCCTTTTACCAAAAATTACTCTAAATACTACTCCCTTCAAGAAAAAACATTTTAAGGGTTGGGATTGATGAGTTTAGTCATATTATATCTGTAATTCATATTTTATAGGAATATATAATAAACAAAACTCTCAAAATCCCAAGCAAATAATATAAAATTAAAGACTGCCAGTATGATACACAGTTAAGACTATTGACTCTAAAGCCTAACTCCCAGGCTCAAAACTCAACTCTGTCAATCTGAGAATAACTTTAGGCTTAACTATTCTGAGTCTGCTTGCTTGTTGTAAAACACAAAACCGTGGTAGATATCTCATAGGATTGTTGTGAAAATCAAATAAACAGTGTTTGAGTAAGGAATAAAATAAAACCTAAATACTGACTATTGTCATTACTTGTATCAAAGAGAACAAGTAGCATCTCCAAAGCTACTCTCACTGTTGGTCTTCACAAACCTCAAGAGCGTAACAAGAAGCCAAAAGGCTTGCCTAAGATAAGAGGTGACCTAAGTGCTAACTTAACACCCATGCTTAGAGGAATATTAATTTAGAGTGTGGCTGTTCTGGCAAAAGCTCACATCCAAAGACCTTCTAGGTCTGTGTGATCCAGCTGGAATATAAACACGCCTTTAATCCAGGAGGCAGAGGCAAGCAGATCTGAGTTTCAGGTAGAAAAGCTTAGATCCAGGCATGGTGGTACATGCCTTTAACTCCAAACACTGAAGGTTAAGATAGTTTGTGGAAGGAAACACCCATGTTTGAAAGTGATGTCAGCTGAGTGACAGAGACAGTGACTAATCAGAGAAGATTTGACAGAATAGGATATGCCCAACTCTCATGAAAAAAGAGAGGAAAGGGAAGCTACTTAAAAGGCAATGTAGAGAGAAGAGGCAGTTTTATAGGGACTGTAATAGAGAGACAGGCTACAGAGAAAGAACTCAGGTGAGCCAACTGAGAACCAATTGAGCCAGAGAACGACAATGAGGCAGAAGATTAGAAAAGATTGCTGGAGTTAGTTTGAGGCCAAGGAGAGCAATTCAGGGGCCAAGAGAAGCCAGATTAAGTCAGCTGTGAGAGGAGTTTGAGCCAGAACAGCTGGGCTGAACCAGCCAGCCCAGAGTTCAGAAAGAACTACAAAGAGTGAGTTTATTAAGCTGTAAGTCTCAGAGGCTGAAAACGTTCTAGGCCTAGGTTAGATTGTACGGAGGCGTGATGCTTCCAGGACTAGGCCTAGGTTAAAGAGGCAGTAAGCCTCGAGACAACAATTGAACCAGGCAAATAAAAGTTCCTTTTACACCTATGTGACAGTCTAATGAATCATGAAAGCTTTTTAGCAATCATGAAAGCAATTTTAGTCAGAATTATTATAAAAACATATCATTATAAAACATACTAGCCAGGCATGGTGCTGGACATGCCTTTATCTCTGTACTTGAAGCAGAGGCCAAGTGGATCTCTATGAGTTCCAGGCTAGCCAAGGCCACCACAGTGAGACCCTGTCTCAAAAACAAAACAATACAATGTAACTTTAATATGGAGGGAGGCAAGGGCCAAATCAGGGAGGAGGGACCAGGAATAAGATCAGTGCCACCAAATTCTTTTATATCTGCCATAAAGGCCATCCACTAAGAATTGTCAATAAAGCTTCAAGAAACAGTAAAAGTGTAAAACAATAATTATAAAGTATATTAGGCAAGCCAGTAAGGGAAAATACACGCTGAGGCTGAGGACTGCATGTTAGTGGTAGCTAACAAATCAGGAAGACTTTTTAATGATAGGTTACCCAAAGGAGCTGACTGTAAGAATCATTCAGTGTTGGATTTTTCTAGGCAAGTGAGGAAGGGCAATATGATGAGGGGGAAGATAAGTGTTAAGACAGGAAACCAATTATCAAAAAAAGAATAGAAAAAAGACTAATAAGGAAGAAAAAAATCAGTATGTAGAAAAACAGGGTTTAGGCCTGGCTGTCCTGGGAACTTTGTACATCGGCCTACCTCTGCTGGGCATGGTCAACGACCACCAGGGAAGAAGTCTTAACTAGACACAGACTAATGGAGGTAGTGCTGTGGTTGAAATGGCTGAATCTAAGAGGTAGAGTTCTAAGAATGGCCATGTCTGTGCTGTGGCATGGTAAGGTAAATATGTAGTAAGAGTACAGTCATGGAACACTCTGAGAAACAACTACACCACCTTTCTAGATGTTCACAACACAAATTAGCACATTAAAAATTATAAGAGATCTTGCAGTTACGTGGAGTGATGCTTATCTGCAACCACAGCGTAAGAGGCTGAGGCAGAAGGAATACCATAAATTTAAGGACAGCCTGGGCTACAAAATGAGAATCAGGCCACCCAACACTATATACCAAGCTCCTGTATGTTCCTCAAAAGATCCAGTTTAATCTAGTGCTCTTAAATTTATTTTATTTTGGAAGTACTGATAATCCTCATGCTTATATATAACAGAATGTTAATCAGCAAAATATATTCTATTATATGCTACAGTACTGGACAGGTTTGCCATATATAATACAAGCAAAAACATTAAAGGGTCTGCTTTAAAAAGTGAGATACATAGAGCCTTCAGTACTAGTGAGGGTGCATTGAAACAGGCGCTTTTAAATACTGCTGGGATCAAAAGCAACACTTTGAACTTTGTGATGCTCTATGAAAGACTGCTTTACGAAAGACTGCTTTAATTTCCTAACCTTGCTTAACAGTTTACTATAAATCCTAGAACAACATACATTATCAGAGATTAATCAGGATTTCCAGTTTCCTAAAAATCAAGGTGTCACCATGGCTGCACTGCTTTCTCAGACTTTGGGGAAAGAATCAGCACTGTTGCCTTTTCTTGGTTCTGGTGGCCACCTGAACTCCTTAACCCCTGGCTCTCTTCTATCTTCATAGACAAAGAACGCTGTATCAATTCTAGCTTTTCTGCTTTTTTCCCACAAATAATGGATCTTTGTGATTACACTGCATCCAGTAAATAATGGCACCTTAAAGTCTGCCAGTTTTACCTGACTTCTTCCTTAATTTCCTCTCCCCAAGTAACAATCAGTAAAATATTCACAGGTTCTAGGGATTAAAAAGATAATTACAGAGAGACATTTTGAAAGTATAAATTATTCTAATAAGATAGCAGCCTCATGCAATGAATAAGTTCATTTCACACTGTAGACCCCTCAATTACTCTACAACTATTTATACCATAACTGTTCCTATCTCAAAGATTACATTAGCAAATTTTAAAGTGAAATGTTAATATATAAGAATATAAAAAATTAAATCGTTGCAAAAAGGTTACATTTGTCCATCTAAAACTACACTGGACTTTACATGACGAAGTTACAGCTTCTCATGTAATTCTTCTAGCGACCCATCATGAGCATTAGGAGCAAAATTAAAACTAAACAAGCTTAAGATTACCTTGATAGTATTTCAAGGACAAATTTTCAGAACCATGACTCTCACTTGAGATGGACAAGAACAAAAGAAAATGCCACCAGAAACTGTGCTAAGGAGGTAAGGGATACTCAGTGGCAGAGTACTTGCCTAGAACATATGAACCTCTGGGGTTCCATCCCCAGCAAGAGGTGAGGAACAGGATACAGTTGAGAACAAACTACAGAACTCCTGCTATTTGTTCCTGTTCTCCTTATCACAGTGAGAATTCTATAAAATCCTACAGCCCAAATGTTTTTCAGAATTACACAAACCTACTAAAACTTTCGTTATCTTCCAAATAGTTTGTGTGTGTGTCTGTGTGTGTGCACGTACACACGTGTAGCCTTCGCTGACCTGGACTCATTTGTAGACCAGGCTAAAGTCAAACTCAAATATCTGTCTGCCCCTGCCTCCCAGAGTGCACCACTGCACCCGGCTATCTCCCAATTAACTTAAAAGTATTCCAAATAACTAGTAAAGAAAACTCAAATCCTGCATATTCCAAAGGAACCACTGCATAAGACATGCCTTTCTCTTGTTTCCTTTCTCTTAGACTTTTAGCTTGGTTACCTCTGTTCCTGCTTTAACTCTATGCCCAGACTGGATACAATGGCGCATGCCTGCAGCATAGCACTGAGAACACTGAAGCTGAAGAATCACTTGAAAGCAGTTTTAACAGCATACCATGACCCTGTTTCAAGAAGACCAGCAGCAGCAGGGGCTGGAGAGATGGCTCTGTGGTTAAGAGCACTGGTTATTCTTGTAGAGGACCTGAGTCTGGTTCCCAACCCACATACATGCATGCTCACAACCATTTGAAACTCTAGTTCAGGGGATCTGATGCCCTCTTCTGGCCTCTGTAAGCACTGCATACATGCAGGCAAAACATCCACACACATTAAAAAAAATAACACCCCCCCCAAAACACACACCCCCCAAAAAAACTAGGAAAAAAGGAAGAATAGAAGATAATGATGATGACAATGGGGGGGTCATGTTTGTAAGTGTTCATTGCACTGTTAAGGGAAGGTACAAGACTCATGCCTGTGCAGACTCATGTCAACTATAGAATACATGTGACCAGATTTGGAGACCCTATCCTCTAACTCTAGAACTCAAGAGACAGAGGCATGAGAACAGTGTGGGCTATAGGAGACCCTATCCTCAAAACACTAGATAGATTAGATAGAGAGATCGATAAAAAGCTAAGACACAACCACAACCCCTGGCAATGAGCAAAGAGACACCTTGTTGTTGGTGTTCTTGTATCAGACAGAAGCAGAGCAGATGGCAGTCCTTTGTTCATCCTAGCTGGATGCCTGGCCTGGTGGCCAACGCTGTCTTATGCCTAGGACTCATAAAATCTAATCCAGGCAGCACAATGTGGGAAGAGAAAAGAAAACAGGTATCTGCCATGCCACCCACAGTGGGCCACAGACATCCACTTGCCACCAAGCTACACAGCACCGCATTATGCAGCACATATGGAGGATGTCACCTAAGGGCCTTAGGTGGCCAGCATTCAGAGGGAGCAACCACAATGTGTGAGTATGTGGTGGTCAGATGGGAGAGAAAGAGAAGGGAGAAGATTGAGCATTATGAAGAGAGGTGGAACTGCAGACTTGAGGGTGAAGAGGAGTAACCTGTTTTGAGTGTCCAGCCTTACCACCTGGGGCCATGTTGAGTCCCAGACCAGTTCTGGATCCATGGCTATGCAACAGCAGTATCAGTGTCAATGTCCATGGTTCACATTATCACTAGAGAACATGGAGATGTCCCTAGTTAGGTCAGAGCCACTGGAGACCACTTGGATGTCCAAGGGCTATGCATACCTGGCCCCACCCCTCACCAGCTGCAGTTCTTGGGGGAGCGGGTCCTGTGCCTCATCCAGGCAGCATAGTGGAGCTGGCCCTGGTGGCTGGAATATGGGTGAACTAGTCTCGAGGGCAAGAGTGTGGGTGATGCTGATGCTGCCATTCATCTACTGAGGGACAGCGTGGGTGCAGAGCAATGCTTCCCCCGACCAGCAGTCAGAAAAGCTGCCCACAGGGTCATGAGCTCAGGAGAGGTAGACCTGCCTCTCACCACCTGCTGCAGTTGTACAAGCTAGCTCTGGGGCCTTGAGATCAGGTGAGCTGGTCCTACACCTACCCTCACCAGCCGCTGTACTCAGCAGAGTGGGCCCAGCACCTCAACTGGGCAGCATAGTAGAGCTGGTCCTGGTGGAGGTGGCGCAGGTGAGCCAGCCCAGAGGGCAAGAGGGCTAGAGAGCTGACCCTAGACTTGTGATGCATTCCCTAACCACTGGAGAACTGGCTCTAGGATCAGGAGAGCCAGAGAGCTAACCCTGCTCCCTCACTGGCTGTAGCACTTGAGAGAGTGGGCTGCTGCATCCTGAATGGGCAACAGTGGAGCCAGCCCTGAGAGCATGAGAGCTGACCCTGCCTCCTGCCAGATGGCAGCACTGGGTGGCCTAGCTAGAGAGCTTGCCCTGGTGGTGTGAATTAAGAGGAGGCTGACTAGCTTGGCTACTACCCAGGCCCAGATCCAGGGCTCTGAATGCGCTCACTTCAAAATCGGTATCATCATGCAAATGGTTGAGGTACATAAAAGGGCCAGTCCTGCTATTCCAAGGCTGCAGGATCTCCATGACACAGGGCAACAACAGGATAACCAGGAGGAGCCCCAAAGAGGACTGATGGTGTCACAGAAGCCAGATCTCAAACAGACCAATGACTCATTGCAATGAACATTTGCAAGTGAAGATGTGTGGACAGAGGAATATACTGTGGGACACATTGTGACAAACTAAAGCTTCCACAATGAGATGTTTTCTATGCTTTGTTTTGTTGTTGTTTGTGTTTTATTTGGGCAGGGAGTTTGTAATGGCAAAGGGCAGGTAAACGGGAGGAAAGATGAGCAGTATTGGGGTGCATGATGTGAAACTCACAACACATCAACAAAAGTTAAATAAATAAATAAATAAATAAATAAATAAATAAATAAATAAATAAGCAAGCTAAGGCACATCCTCTAGTACAATTCAGCTACAGTGATTAACACATGTGAAAATAGAAAAATTAAAATTACAAGTACCAAAAAAGAAATGGTTTACATTTAAAGCAGAAATCAAGAGTAAACAAGTGAAATATAACTAGGCCAATGAAGGAGAGTATTTCTTAATTTTATTTTGAAATAAATATGCCATGTTCAGAGACAATAGGTAAATCATTTTAATATTTTTTGTTCCTGACACCATTGACAGAGTAGATGTTATTTTATAAAAGGTCAACAATACCAGATTAAGGAGTATAATTAAGGGAAAGCCATATATAATTTTTTTCAAGAACATTAAAAAAAAAAAAAGAATTTAGTCTGAAGGAGAACCAGAATTTGTTACACTATGCTTTTTCTTCATATCTGTTTCATTTTACCTCCAACAAGTAATGAGCAGTATTTTAAGCCCTGTCAATACTTCTTGTGACCCGGAAGAACTGCAGGCAAGGTACCAGGATGGAAAAGGGTATTTCCACAGCATGGGTAAAACTGACAGAACCAGTACTAGAGTGGTATAATATACTCAAGAGGGTAAAGAAACTAACAGAAATCAAAGGTGACTGTACAGAGTTTAAACCTGGCTAGGTCGGGTGGGGAACTCACAATGAGCACCTCCAATGAGGAAAATGAGAAAGCTTAAGGGATTGTATAGGAAGAAGGGAAGTATAGAAAGGTTATTTATTTACTTAATTATTAAAGCAAGATATCATGTATCCCAAGCTGGCTTCAAATTATACTGTAGTGGAGTTTACTTTTAATATGACAATATGACTGTTAGCTTCAACTGTCAACCTGACACAACCTATAGTTATCTGGGAAGACAGTTGACCTGTGAGTGACCTCTTCAGTAAGTTACATGGTATGGGAAGAGGCAGCCCACTGTTGAAAGCATCATTCCCTGGGTAGGGAGGAGGTCCTGAACTCTTAAGGCTGGAGAATATGAGATGAGCATAAAGCATTCATTTCTCTTCAATCTTGTCTGGATATGATGTGACTAGCTGTTTCAAGTTCCTGTTGCCTTGACTTTTCCACAAATGAAAGGACTGTAGTGTGGAATTGTGGGCAAAAATAAAACTCTTCCCCTATAAGTAGCTTTTAAAGCAACAAGAGTGAACAGAGGACGGACAACAGTAAGACTTCTCAAATGACAAATGTCCAGAAGGCGGGAGCACAAAATGGTCAGTCAGTGCTACATGCCAGCTTTCAGATTATGCACACCTAACACATATAGTACTTATTACCTACCAGAGCCACTCTAAGCATGTTAACTATCTTTCTTTATGCAACAGACATATCATTTCTAGTTCACAGATAAGAGGACGGAGAAATGAGGCACAGAAAGTGTAAGTGAATTGCCCAGGGCAACCAAACGACAGGGCTATGACACAGACTGAAGCAGTTCCACCCCAGAGGTTACGTTGTTCTGTTTTGTTTTGAGACATACTGTGTAGCCTGGAATTTGCTACGTAGACCAGGGTAGCCTTGAACTCACAGAGACCCACCTGCTTTTGCAAAAACTGAGATTAAAAGTGTGCACCACCACTTCCAGCTGAAATTATACTCTGTAAAGCAGAATGTTCAACTCCATTTATTTTATCTTTGTGTCCATTTCATTAAGAGGTTCATGAGTCTCAGAAAGGAAAGAGTGATATCTTAAACCCATCATCTATCCAGGACTAGCACAATGACATACTACATGCTTGATAAGTTTTAAAGAATGATGATTCCATGACAGAAGTTTGTAAGTAGAAAGGGTATCAAGGAAGGAAGGAAGGAAGGAAGGAAGGAAGGAAGGAAGGAAGGAGGGAAGGAAGGAAGGAAAAAGAAAGGGAGAGAGAAAAAAGAGAGAGAAAAAGAGAAAGGAAGAAAGAGGAAGAAGAAAGAAAAAGAAAAGAAAATGCTGTTGGGTGGTGGTGGCACACACCGTTAATCCCAGCTCTTGGAGGCAGAGGCAGGCGGTCTACGAAGAGAGTTCCAGGACAGCCAAGGTTACACAGAAAAACACCATCTAAAAGAAAGGAATGAATGAATGAAATGCTGAAATAGAATGAGGTATGTCATCATTCTTGCCACTGGTGAGTGAAATAAGCCAGAACAACAAACAGGACAGAGTAATCACAATCAGTTGCCGAAAGCAACAGAGCTTAAGAACTTCTCACATGGCTATGTGTATACATCACAGCTAGTGCTAATTACATGGTAACTGAATACTTGTATGCTTGAGCCAAGAATAGTGGCATACAACTTTAATCCCAGCAATCAGGAGGCAGAAGCAGGTGGATCTCTGAGTTAGAGGCAAGCCTGATCTAGATAGTTCCAGGTCAGCTAGGGGTACCCAGTGAGACCCTGTATCAAAACAACCAACCAACCAAACAAACAAAAAAACCCTCAACAGCTGAAAGCATGGTCTCTTTTTTAGGCTCCAGAGTCCTGAAATATACACTGGCTCAGATTGAACTAGTGGAGTAGGGTAAATGATATACTAAAGAGATACACAATCAGAGAAAGGCAAAGGTGTGAGTGTAAGAAAGGGAAACAGGGATTTGGGCACCTTTGAAGATGTCAGTACCAATAAAGAACATCAACAACAAATGGACCACAATAAAAGGACAAACAGGCAGCAGGTTAAACTTGAAATGCTTAGCTGTAAGCCAAAAGCATGAATGACAGAATTCAGAAGGAAAATTAGAATGAAAATGGGCTTTTAAAGGAAAATCAAGATTGCTTTACAGAAAACACTAGTGAAGAAAATAACACAACAAATGAAATAAGTCATGGAGGAATAGCAGATACAGTCAAGAGCAAAAGAGATGGGGCTTGCAGAAGAATCCTAGCTAATTGCTTTTCCTTTTTTGAGACCCACACCAGCTATCAAATGTTCAAATTGCTATTTTCCCATCTCTTCTTCTATCTGTGAGAAACTTGTGCCTGGTCAGAACATTTAATATCATGCATTTAATCAGAGTGGAAACAATTTTTTAATATATCTGAAAACAAGTATGAGCATGCTCTGCCTGGCTGCTACATGACGCCCTCAATAACCCCCCCCCCTTTAAAACTCCCATTCAACTTTCAATTTTCACATGAAATCTCACCTCTACCAAGATGCCCTTTCACCCATATCGCTACCTGTTGGAATAAACATCATCCCTATATTCACATATTATTTTTGCTTCTATATAACAGCACGTTGTAACTTTACTTGTGTGTCTCCAGTAACTTTAAACTTGCCACTGAAAAGCTCTGTGATTGTGCTCTACATGTAATATTCAGTAACCACCAGTAGAAAAAAAACCTCAAACTTACAAAACCAAGCCAGTATATACACATGTCTACAAGTAAAAACATGGCAGCTAGCTTAGTACTAAGGGAAAACTGATGAGAAAGCTTAGGAAATAATCCATGGATTAGAGGTAAAGGGACCCACGCTATGTCTACTATTTGAAAGTTGAACATTTCCCCGAAGGCACAAGCATTAAAGGCTAGGTCCCTGGACTGGCACTTCTGAGAGGTTACAGAACGCACAGGAGGTGAGCATTTCATAGGAGGCTTGAGGTCACTGAGCACATGTGTACCCTCAAAGGAAATGGGTATGAGTCTCTTGTTCTGCTTCCCAGCCACCAAAACATAAATACACATACATCTGTTATGTCACCACAGCCAAAACTCAACAAGAACTGACTATGGGCTGAAACCTCTAGAAACTCAACAAAAATAAACCTGTTTTCTCACTGGGCGCAGGGGCATATGCCTGTAATCCCAGCACTTGGGGAGGTAGAGGCAGGCGGATACAGCCGATAGATAGATAATCAGTCAAACAAAAACCCTGTTTTCTCAATAAGCTGATTATGTAGGTATTTGTTATAATGATGTAAAACTAACAATACTATGCACACATACTTTTTAAAATTAGCATTCTCAACTGGCGAAGAATTTACACTAGGGAATAGCTCACAATGTATGGTGACATTTTTGGTTAATCCTTTTTTTTTTTTAATTGGGCAGAATGAATGATATTCACATCTAATGGGTACAGGCTAGGGAGGCTAGGCTAATGGCCCCAGATGCAAAAGATAAACCATGCCCTGGACCCTTATGAAGAATATATAGCTCACTATGTCAATCAAGTGCCAAGCTTTGAAAAACATTTTAAAATGAAACAATCAAGAAAAAAAAAAAAAGACAACCCGTCATTTGTTGCTTAGTGTATCTGAGATTTCTAAAATTTTCTTTAAGTCACCTCTTCTTCCTACAGACTAAAAACCTGGCAGCAAACAACTTTTCTAAGGAGTTTTAGTTGCATGTTAACCAGTAAGGAATTTGTTCTCACCATATGACATGTTTGCCAAATTACCATCTCTTATTTTCCTGTCAATGATGATTAGCTCTTAGTGACAATCTCCCAGGCCCTTTGCTAAATTATGCTACAGCAACTAAATACACCTTCACGGTAAACTTCATTGACAATACATGATGCTCACCCACCAGCAACCTGCACACATATGAACAAACTACTTTCAAGACATCTGTCTGCTCATCTCTTCACGACACAATCAGTTAAACAAGCCAATCTGAACTTTCAGGCAGGAACTCACACAACAAATAAAAACCCAAAAGTCTCGTTAGGGTTAGAGATGTAGCTGAAGACTCAACAACTTAATACAGTATAAAACAAAATAGTCCTTTTATAGTCTGGACCGGTTCTCCACCCCAATAAGTGCCTCATGAGAAACTGGCTGTACTAGTGGGTCCAGATCTTACTATAATCTAACCATTAAAAACATCAACAAAAAGCTCAGTGACTGTCCTCCAAGATGACAGCAGATATGAGAAAGCAAAAAATTAAACAAAACTAAGACAGGAAGTATACATTTTTAAGCCAACTGAAATCACAAAGGCAGAAATTACCAAGCAAGATAATTCAGCCAGTCAGTATCCAAGCAGCCAATGTGCTATTAACATCATAACAAAACTTCTAAGCCACAAGTAATTTTCTTAATTGCCATATTTGGTAAACCAGCCATGTTAGACTGATTTTCTGGAATTGAGGCTTCATATCCTAGAGAGGCTAAAAGTGGTGGAAAGGAGGGGGAACAACACACCTCTGTGAACCACGAGGATTAATAACCACGTACAGCTTACAAGTCTTTCTGAGGCTTCCTATCAGACTCAGCATTACCAGACTGTTCTACAAAGCAGAGCCCATTCCACTTAGCTATCTATTCCTACCAATGCTCTATCCTCGGGCTTCTCTTTCTATGCTTGCTACTTTACCCAGCCCCCGCCAAGATTTACCATCAAGCATTTTATCTTACAATAATATGGAACTAGTTTCCTTCCAACTCAAATAAAACCATTTTTCTGTTGCCTCAAAAACAAGTCTGCGGCTGCTGTTTCATTTCTGGCTCTAAAGTTTCTAACATGGAATATGACACTAGAATGTCCTTTCAATAGAGGTATCAAAGGGAAAGTCTGAACAAAGCAGACATTTATAGAGCATTTTTGTAAAGGAGTCTAACACCAGGAAATCAACGTCAAGCTAGCTTCACTGAAAACACAGCATAGAAGAAAATTTAAGACAGAAGAAACGAAGAAAACGAAGAAAGCAAAGTTGGAAGGTATACAAACAGTGCCTCTCACAACCGCAGCAGGTGTTATTTGGTAACACCTTACACCTTTTATAAGAGGATTTGACCTGTTTGACTGGTTATTGTTATGGCTAAGATTACTCCACTTTCTCATATTGCAGAAAAAGTAACTTTCATGTTTTCTCTGTCTCATACTTTAATGCATGCTTCTTTCACCCACATTTTTGTGTGACCTGGTTAGTTTTGTCAACTTGACACACATTGGAGTCACCTGGGAAGAGAACCCTCAAATTGGAAAGTGTCTCCATCAGTTTGTCTATAGGCAAATCAGTAGGGCATTTCCGTGATCAACTATTGTCAGAGAGGCCAGAATTTGAGGGTTGGTGCCACTCTTGGACAGGTGATTCTCATGGTAAAAGAAAACAGGCTGAGCAAGTCATGGAGGCACAAGACAGGAAACAGTAACCCTCTATCACTTCTGAACCAGTTATTGCCTTGACTTTCTTGAATGATGGTGAACTACAAAGTGTAGGATGAAATAACCCCCTTTCTCCTCAAGCTGCTTTTTGGTCTTGGTCTTTATCACAGCAACAGAAACTCAAGACAGTGCCTTTGGTATCTTAATTTTCATACTCTTAAAAATTCATTCTTTTAAGGTATAATATTATGCCATACTTATAATCTTATCTATGATCTATCCTCACCTTTCTGCACCATAGAAAAACTACATTCTGTCCACTCTTTTACTCAATGTGTCAAGGTCTTTTTAAAAGATCTTTCATTTTGTCAAATCAAGAGAAAACACCTGACTTCTACTTAGATTTGGGTAATATACTCCCAATGTTTCCTGCCTAGAACATACATGTTTAAGGAAATTTCTTAATTTATAAAAATTAAGTCTTTGAAACACCTATTTGGGCAGGAGTTGGACCAGCCTAGTACTGAGAGGAAAGGGGTCTTTTCCTTCTAGCAAAGGAAATCTGTAGTCTTGTTCACAGTATCATCTTGTCCCTCCACAGGTTTTCTTCTTTTCATCTGTGCTGTTTCTTTAACTTGAGATGAATTCAGTTCCCTTTATGCTAGTTCCCTCTTTCTTGTTCTTACTAAGATATCTTACTTCATAATAGTATTTCTCACTCTTTGAAACTGCCACCTTGTTCCCTACATTTCCACTTCCCCCAACATTTCAATACTAGACACCCTACTCACTTAAACAAATTAAAATTCTGCTAAGAGAAAATCTGCAGCAGCTACACAGTCTAAAAACTATCCAGTCATGGTCTTCTCCCACTGACAAAGGTAGGTAACAAAACTCATCCTAAAGGCAAGGTCACAAGCTGCCTCCTCTAACCTCTACAAAAACAGATGTTCTGGGGGCTGGAGAGATGGCTTAGGAGTTAGGACCAGAGGTCCCAAATTAGATTCCCAGCACACACATGGTCATTCACAACCATCTGTAACTCCAGTTACAAAGAATCTGATGCCCTCTTCTGACCTCCATAGTCACTGCACATCAATGCGGGCAAAATACCCATACATATAAAATCTACTAAATTGAAAACAAACTTATTTTCAAAGAAACTCAACATGTTTCCTTGAAGATACCCTCCAGTCTTCCCTCAGCAGTCTTTAAATGAAACTGAGAGGAAAACCGAAGTTAACACAAACTTTGTCTTTTCAACTGAGCTGAGATGTAGTGGTCATTTAAACTCTACTCATTCCATTTTTCTCCACTCCTCAGAGCTAAATTCACATCAACCTGTCACTGATAATTCTTCCCTCCAAGCTGAAGATACATAGCACAAAAGTTTCTCAAAGACAGCTATCTTTGTATTGTAATGTATGAGCAATTTCCTAATGTTTGCCATCACACCTTCTTCTACTTCCAAGACCTTATTTTCAAACCTTAAAGGTCTATTTTATGACAGTTATTTTCTCAAAGTATAGCTATGAACATATGCTTCTTAATACGTCATCTCAGATTTCTGTTTTTGACATGGGCTCATGAAGCCCAGGGTGGCCTTGACCTTGCTAAATAGTGGATGACCTTGAACTTTTGATCTTCATGTTTCCACTCCCAGAATGGCTTGCTATATTACACCCAATTTTATGTAATGCAGGTTAGGTGAGCATTCTACAAATGAATGCTCTATCCCCAAAACCCTCACCACAAACTTTTTAATGTCTACACATTTTATCTATAAAGATCATAAAATTCAAGAACCTTTTAGCATCAGGTTACAGAATAGGTTTTCTGTAACTACTGTGTTTATATAAAATACACAGTCTTATTTTCTTTTCCCTCCTAGCAATTCAATGTAACTCACTGTGTACTTATCTGTTCACATTTACTGACTCTATGAAAGTAGACTCGCCTATGTTCACCCTTCTGTTCACCAGAGAAGCCTCAGGTCCTAGAATACAGAAAGCCCTTAATTCACAGTTGGGCCAAAAAAAATGCAGCTCAGAAAGCTGACCTGAAGCTAAAAGACAAGCATTTGAATTTCTTCCTACACACTAAGCATATGATCCTTAACTTTTTTGGACTTCTTTTCCTAATCTGTAAAAAGGAAGAAGGTAAACTCTATCTATACTTTCCAGTTGTATCACCCCACATTCTTGTCTATCTGAACACCACTCTCTCCCCTCCATTTCCTTATTATCTATGTCCTTCCATTTAGACTCTCTTTTTCTTAATCCTCGGCTGTCAGAATATTGTCTGGCCTTAGAGTTTAAGTGCTCTTTTCTTTTAAAGCCTAACAAACTAGTAAGTTCTGTAAGAGGGTGGAGTTCTTACTATTCTTAGCAGTTAGTACAATGCCTTCCATACAGGTGATCAACCAAACAACTGATGAATCACACGTGTATAAATGAACAAATGAACAAAGAAAGCCTTCCCTGACTTCCCTCAGTTGCTCAGGTCATCTCCTGCCTTTGGACTCATCAACATGGTACCCTTTGTGGTGATAATTATATTAGTCTTGCGCTGTTAATTTACTCACCTACTGGCTATTAAGCTGCAAATTCCTTAAGATTAAGAACTGCCCTGGTAGTTTCTATTTCTGTGTACAGCGCCTACATTCACGGCTCTGTTGTAAAGTTTACTTAATAAATCATAAGGGCAATAGAGAAGAGAGGATGCCATCTTAAAACATAGGGCATATATGCTATGCTAAACTCTGGAATTCATGCACCAAAGGCTCAGAGATCCCACTATCCTCTCTCCAGTATAATGAATAACTACTTTTCAAAGACAGAACAGCCACCTCATGCACTACAGAATGACATACCTTCTCTTGCAATCTAAGTATATGTGGCTCTGCTTTCACACATTGGCTCTTTCACTTTACTAATTCTCCCTTATTTTAATTTTTCGAGACACGGTTTCTCTGTTGTAGCCCTGGATGTCCTAGAACTTGATTTGTAAGACCAGGCTGGCCTGAACTCAAAGAGATTCACCTGCCTCAGCCTCACAAGTGCTAGGATTAAAGGCTGGCGCCACCAAGCCCGGCTCTACAGTAACTCATTTATAACTCTTCAGTAAACTATTCAATTCCCCTTTCCACAAGGTATTAAGTTAATTTTTCTAAAAGCATCTTCCCATAAGACCTGTCCTTTATGTCAGTTGTTCCTGAAAGACAAAAAACAAAACAAAACGCCCAGTTTTTAAGTCTTTGCAATTCCCCAATTAACCTCAGGCTCTAACAATCTTATTTTCTTTTGCCATCAAGGTTTTATTTTACCCTCTAGCTTCCTCCAACTCCTTACTCGGAATCCATGAAGCCATTCTGACTGCACAACAGCTGCTGTCTTTCCAGTCAAAATGTTCTCGACATCAGTATCAAGGCATGTGTCTTCCTTAAATTTGCATCAATTCCTGCTTCTATCCCTTACCCCCGACAGACACACATGCACCAGGACCCATGCGTCACTCCATCTCCTTCCTACAAGTTCCTTACATCGCACCTAATGAATGCACACGACTCAGAGAATGGTTTCTTCTGAGAACATAACCTTGGTCATAGCACCTCCCTCCTCCCTCATTTCCCCATCCACTCCTCCCTTTTCGGGCTCCCCTTACCACTCCAACTAACCACAGAAGGCATTATTATTTCTCCTACTCTCAAGCCGCAATAAAAGAAACAAGCTCCCGTTTCCTGCAGTCTCCCCTTCTTCCAATTTGCCCTCCAGCCTGCGCCCTCCCAACCCCCCCCCCAAGGTGTGCTGACTTCCATCCTCTACTCTCAGCAAGCATCGCTCCAGTCAGCGCGCTCCACGTTTCCCCAGCTGTGGGAGACCAGACCCCTTCACACCCATCTCCATTCCAGGTCGCTACCTGCTCCCGGGCTGCCTCTCCCTACCCCAGCCCGTAGGCTGAGACCACAGGCGCGCGCGCACACGCTCGTTCGCTCTCACGCCTCTCCAACCTCCCTCCGCTCACCGCCGGCTCGACGGGAGCTGAGCTCCGCCGGCGGGGGCCAGGCAGCCATGTGTGTGCCCGCCCCCTCCCGCAGCTGCCCGCCAAGCCCGCGTCCCCCGGCCCGGGGGCAGGAGGACGCTGCAACTCCCCCACCACCTCGGAGTCCGCTGTTCCCGGCCCCCCAAAGCCTCCTCGCTCCCCACAACGCCTCCGCCGGGCTTCGACGCTCACCGGAGATACTGCGCGCTCTGCACGCTCATCCTCCGCCGCCGCGTCTCCCCGCGAAGCCTCCGTGGGTCTCTCAGGCTCCTCGGAGCGGCCCCGCGACCCCGCGGGTGCTGGCGGCCGCCGCCATCTTCCTCTCCGACTCCTCCTCGCTCGGCGCGGGGTGGGGGGGGGGAGTGAGTGAGGCGAGGGGGAGGGCGTGGGGAAAGCTGCTCTAGCTGCGGCTCTGGCCTGTGGGACACAGGGACGCTCCGGCTCGGGAGGAGGGAAGAGAAGGGAGAAGGGAAGGGGGCGGGGGAAGAGGAGGGAGAACCAGAGGAAGGAAGTCGGGGTTGCTCTCGCGAGACTTCAGCAGTGCCGGTTCCTCCGGGTGATTTCCGCTTCTCTATACCGCTCCCTTTTTGGGGACATCAAGTTGTGTGGCGCCTGCGCACGAGCTGAGGGAGTCGGTGGTAGCGCTTGGCGGCTTCCTAATGATCCGCTCCTCTCCTCCCGTGCGAGGGGCCAACCCCAAGTTTCACCGCGAACATCGAGCCCAAATCAGCTGGGGGTTACACTCAAAGACTTCCGCCCTTCCACCCTCCCACTTCTCGCTTCCTTTTTCCACTCCTCCACTTTTCCCCACCGGAAACGCCACCTCTTCCTCCTACAGTTCCGCCCGCCAATTCCTCTACTCTTGTCTAACCTCGCGCGCGCCGGAGAGTGACGCCAAGGCCTCCCTCTTCTCAGCTGCCCCTCCCCAAGAACTCCTGAAGCGTGCTGGGGGGAGACGGGGACATAAGGCGGAGCCCGGGGAGAAATAGCAAGAAAACCAATCAGATTGGGCAGGCTGCTGCCATGGAAACTGGAGGCTGTGGTTGTATTGTCATAGTAACTGGTGTGTGTAGAACAGGGTGACCCTCCCCTAGAGAAACGGGTTCCCGGGAAACCGCCCAGGATTCCCTGCTTGGATTCCCTGCCTTGCAAACACTGGGCTTGCACATTGTGATCCGGGCAGTGAAGTCCGTTTCCTCTTCCAGCAAAAATTGCGGGGAGAGCCCAACGCATTCACCGTGGGCATTTCCACCCTTCTGAAGGTGGAAACCACCTCCATAGTTTCATCTCAGAGGCGGTTTGGCAAAGGGCTGGGCCCCAGAAGCAAACGCAGGCTATGAAGGCCGGCGGGTGGTGGGTTGGAGCGAAAAGGCGAGGGCGGTACTGAGTCGCCAGGCTGCGAGGAAGGGTTTTCCCCACAACTGCTTGAGTCTGGGAGGCGGGATCCCGCCAGGACGGGGTCCCTAAAGGAGGAGAACGGCACTCGACAATCGCGATGCGGCTCTGGCAATCGAGAATGTTCGACTTGTTCTATTGGGTCGACCCTTCCCTTCCTACTTCGTATCACCTGCGAGCCCTCCGGGTGGGAGATGAGAGCTGGAACTAGGCTAGCACGCAATTCTTAGGCATTTAGAATTGAGAGCGATCCGAAAGGCTGACGACTGCCATCCTTACCAGGGGTACCCACGTTGGAACGACACTCCATCATCCAGGGCTGATCTCCGAAGTCCCCCTCCCCTCAAAAAATCTGCAGTGTTTTAGACCTTGCCGCTGTTTTCTTTATTTTTTAAATTAGAGAACATCTTATATAAAAGTTCATAGATTTATCAGCATGAGGGAGTCTACGAAAAAAAATTTCCATTTTGAGAACAAATATTTTAGTGAATATGTATTTTGAGTCAGGTTTAGGGTTAAAACAGAAAAATGTATCCTAAGGATGTGGAATCTATCACAAAACAAGTCATTCTGGTGGAGTGAAGTAATTAACATTTTTCCAGATTTTATTTTCAATTCATATTGAAAAGTTATGTAAGCAGCTATCCCAAAATGCTTTAGAATATGTAAGGTCATAAACTCCAAGAACACAGTCCTCACCATATGGTGAAAAATCAGCATTTCAGTCGGATCTTGGTGTTGATTTGGGTACCTGATTTCTGTTTTTCCATGCTAGCCTCAAGAAACGCTTTCCAGATCTTTCTCTGAACCCAACGCCTATTAAAAACCTAGAAGAGTGTTCAGTTGGAACGTGTTTGAGTTCTCAGGAAACGAAAGTACAGCCCACCGGGAAATAAACCTCAAGGACAGCTTGTCATTAACGACATAGAAAGTGAACTATGGTCCCTCGTGCTGCAAGCGCAGGGTATGATGCGTTGTGACGTGCTGCAATTGCGGCAGTACAACAGCCTCAATCTCCCGCCAGCACCAACGCACCGCCCACTCACGGGAAAGAGAGCCACCTAGTGAGAAACTGTTCACATCTCCGGGGTGTGGGATTCCACTTCAACTCGGAGAGCCAAAGAATGAAGGTTACTACTCTGTATACTCAAATATTCTACCTTAGTTTTTAAGTTAGCATACAGAGTGATGGGCTCCATTATGTATAATATTTTTATTCACCCTCCCCACTGATGTCTTCTACACTACTTTCCTCCCTTTCTTGCTCATACCCTCCACGCTTAGTCCTCCCTCTGCTTTTATTGTCTTATGAATTTCATCATCACTCTCCCCCTTCCCTCGCCTGAAACCTTTTCTCCGCTTTCACGCACAGTTCTTTAAACTTTCATGATACTTACAATTTAAATCTAGATGCTGTGAATGAGAGAAATTGTATCTTTTCTTTTTTAGTCTGGCTTATTTTCCTTAATTCAATGTACCACGTTTTCTCACTTCGTTGCTGGACACATAAGCTGGTTCCATTTCTTCGCTGTAGGGAATAATGCAGCAATGAGCATGGATGTGCCAGTATCTCTGCGGTATGTTGACTTAGAGTCCTTAAGTTCTATCTATGCAGCAGCGTGGCTAAGTCACATGGTAGGTCTGCTTTTAGTTTCTTGAGAGACTTCACTGGCTTCCGCAGAGGCTGGACCAGCTTACATTACCACCTACAATGTAGAAGAATTCCTTTGTTGGCTGCATCCTCACCAACTTTTTCTTTTTCTACTTGTTTGTTTGTTTGTTTATTGAGACTGGGTGTCTCACCACTTCCTGGGTGCTGGAATTGCATGCACCACCACCACCCTGCTGTTGTGAGCTGTCATGTGGGTGCTGGGAGTTGAACCTGGGTCCGTTGGAAGAACAGCCAGTGCTCTTGATCTCTGAGCCGTCTCTTTAGCCTTGTGACTGGCTTTCTTAATAGCAGCCATTCTGAATGGTGAAATAGAATCTCCGGGCAGTTAAATTTGCATTTCCCTGGTTGCTGTGGTTGTTGCACACTTTCTCCAATATTTTTCTTTTTTATTTTGAGAACCATCTATTTAACCCATTTACTGATGATTTGTATTTTGGTGTTTACAAAAACAACTACAAACATTGTACAAATACAGTTCTTTGTGTTTTCTGCATCAGCTGTTCTCAACCCCTGGGTCACAACCCCTTTGGGAGTCATGCAACCCTTTCACAGGTGCCTCGTGTTCGATATCCCACATATCAGATATTCATTTTGATTCATAGCACTAGCAAATTTACAGTTAAGAAGAAGCAAAAAATAATAATTTTATGGTTAGGGGTCACCACAACTGTATGAAATAGGGTCGCGGCATTAAGGAGGTTGAGAACCATTGTTCTAGATATTGGGCCCATTTGATGTGTAGCAAAGGTTTTTTTTTTCCCCTCCTATATGCAAGGTGTCTCTTCACTCAAGTGGTCGTTTTCCTTGCTGCAGAGATGCTTTTTTAAATGTCATGTAACCTCACTTGTTAACCCTTGGGATTATACCCTGTGTTACCAGAGTTCTTTTCAGAAATCTCTTCCCCATGCCTACATCTTGAGGTGTTTTCCTCTAGTTGTTTTAAAGTTCCAGGTCTTATAAGTCATTGGTTCAGTTTATGTTTTGTGCACAGTAGAAAAATATGTATCTAGTTTCATTCTATAGATGGTATCAGGCAGCCTTTTTCCTGATTTATACTTTTGATAGTTTTGTTGCTCTGTAGGTTTGCTTGTGGGTCCCCTATTCTATTCCGTTAGTTTGCACATCTGTTTTGTCTCTTTCTGCCAGTATAGTATAACTTTTGTCACTATGGCTCTTTAGGATAATTTGAGGATCAAGTACCATAATACCTCCAGCATCACTCTTTCTGCTTAGGACTGATTTAACTACTTTAGGCTCTTTGTACATCCATATGCATTTTATGATTTGCTGTAATTGTTTTGTGAAGAGAGTCACTGGAATTTTACTGAGATTGTATTGAATCTGTAGATTGCTTTTAGTAATACGTTCATTTTTACACCTTTAATTCTGTCATCCACAAGCAGGGGAGGCCTTTCTTCAGTGTCTCAAAGTTTTCATTGTGGAGCCTTGCATTTCTTTCTTTGAGTTTATTCCAAGATATTTTTAAGCTACTGTGAATAGAATATTTTCCTGACTTTTTAAAAATAAGCTCATTATTGCTATATTTAAAAGGCTAGTGATGTTTTGTGTAGATTTTGTATCCTAAAACTTTACTGAAAGTGCATAGGGGGGCTAAGAGTTTTGTAGTAGAATCTTTAGGGTCTTTCAAGTAGAGTATCATGCCATCTGCAATTAGAGATAATTTGGTTTTTATCTTCTGTTTATATGTAACTCCTTTTATCTTTCTTTTGTCTTGTTTCTCTGTCTATATTTTCTAGAACTATGCTAAATATTCTGTTTCTTTCCTGAATACTGTGCAAATACAGTTCTGTGTATGTATTTTCTAGATCAGCTGTTCTCAATCTGTGGGTCACAACCCCTTCAGAATTCATGTGACCCTTTTACAGGGGTCACATGTCAGATATCCTACATATTAGATGTTTATTTTGATTCATGGTTAGATACTTTCAAGATTTTTACCAAAATATAATTTCATACTAAATAAAATAATCATAACAATTTTTTATGTTCAGGCATACATCTTCAGTAAATAATAAACATGTCATATACTTCTGATATTAACTCTATGAAAATGTTCATATCTACTAATTTTGGAAACAGTTAGGGTTAGCGTTGATGAGATAAGAAAGATGAATCCTTTTTATTACCGCTGGCTGAGCTAGACACTCAACATTACTGAGCATTATTATATTGCAGGAACTGTCCAGGTTACTATGGATACCACAGTGAAAGAGAGATGATACTTGTCTTAGAATAACTCACCTTCTGGTAGAGATGTTACAGTACACGAAGTGATGAGAATGCAAAATGATGGATTTAGTAATTGAAATAAGAACAAAACAGAAACACGGATGAGGTCAGAAATAAACTTGTATTTATATCAACTTTTCTAAGACTTTTATAAGGGGGGCTTTAGAGATGGCTCAATGGTAATAGTACTGTCTGCTCCTCCAGCGGTCCTGAGTTCAATTCCCAGCAACCACATGGTGGCTCACAAACCATCTGTACTGGTATCTAATACCCTCTTCTGGCATGCAGGTGTACATACAGAGAGAACACTCAATACATAAAATCAATAAATCTTTTTAAAAAAGACTTTTATAAGATTCTTCAATAACATTTGCAATATGCCTATTAAGTAGATAGAATAATGGTAATATTTATGTCTTACAGAGTTTAAAACAATGATTCTATTTTTAATATTATTTTTAGAAGTCGATAGGATTGGAGGGAGGATCATTACAAGTCTGAACCAGCCTGGTTGTCTTAGTTTTCTATTGCTGGGATGAAACACCATGACCAAAAGCAAGTTTGACTTACCCCTCCACATCATAGCCTGTCACTGAAGGAAGTCAGGACAGGAACTCAAGCAGGGCTGGAACCTGGAGGCAGGAGCTGATGCAGAGGCCATGAAGGGGTACTGCTTACTAGCTTGCTCCCTATCCCTTGCTCAACCTGCTATTTTTTTTCTAGAACCCAGGACCACCTGCCCAGGGATGGCACCACTTGCAATGGCTGGGCACTCCCCCATCTGTCTCTAGGAAAATGCCCTACAGCCAGATTGCCTGGAAGCATTTTCTAAATTGAATCTCCCTCCTTTCAGATAACTCTAGCTTGTGTCAGGTTGACCCAAAACCAGCCAGCACAGTAGATACATGAGTTCTAGGGAAGAACATGAGGGAGAACCTGTCAAAATTATGCAAATGAACAATAATAACAGAAACAAAATTGATAGATTCAGAAAAAAAACACTACTTGGAATTTGTACATGTTCTTCTCTCTTCTTGCTGATCTAATCAATAATCTTGATCCATCATTCTCAAAGAATCACAAATCAGTAGAATTATAGAACACAAACATTTCTGCGGAAGTTTTACTCAGCCACTAGTAGATATAAATCACACCCAAACTAAGTGAAAAGTTTCAGAGCAGCTGCCTCATTCCATTAACCTGACCTGATATTAAAGTTGTCCAGTTTGTCTTGGATAAGCAATCTCTTGGAAAATTCCTAAGCTGATAGACCTGAGTGTGTCTCCTTCCTGCTGTCTCAGTATCTGAATGACATTTTGCTGAAAACTTGCCTATTACAGACCTCCTGTAAGCTTTAATGATGATAAATGTGATTTTCTGAATGCTGGCCCTTTGTAAATGTCCACTTTCCGTTGTTTTGTTCTTATATATCACGATAAAATGAGAAACTTAGAGACACTGCAATATAAAGATTATTTGTAAAGTAATTTAAAAATAGTTCCCTAGTTGTTGTCTGTGATACTCAGAGTTGAGCACACTCTCAAATCTATTGTTCCTTAGTGCTAGAATATAGATTTTTGTTACCCATGTTTCTGAGTACTGAAAAAAATATGGCACCAAAGCATTGAGTCCCTTTTTAGATATTTGAACCCTTTATTATTACCAAACAGCTGAATATAACCATTTGCCCAAGTACATGGAGAAGTGAGTTCTCTACCAAACACTAAAAACTCTTAAGAAGCTATTCTTTATTTTTATTTTTTTTCAATATCACATTTCTATTGATTCTCTGGAAATTTCATATCATGCATGCTGATCACATACACTTCCCAGTCCTTCCATGTCTGCCTCCCCCACCTTTGTAACCTCCCCCACCAAAACCAAAGTAAAAATAAGAATTAAAAAAATAGAAAAAGAAAAATGAGTCCAATGTGCGTTATCTAGATTCTCACTGGAACATGGTCAGACTCTTAGTGGCCTGCACTTGAACTGAGTCCAAAAAACTACTCTTAACATTCCTGTTTCATAGGAATAAAACCAGAGCTTCCATAACCCAACAATTAATACATAGCAAGCCTCCTCCCTGTTTATAATAATAGACGTCTCACCCATTGCATGAGACTTTAACAAGTACTAATTTATTCTAACATTTAACCTACATATTCTGAATGCTTCCAAATCATATGCGCACAAATTGGACATTAATATATGTGTTTCTGTTTTGATGAGATGAATTTGTCAATTGCACATCCACATATCCAGTACACATGAGCTGGCTGGTGTTGCTGAGGGCCACACCTCAAGCATAAAGCTAATACAGTCATATGAGTGATTCATGCTCTGCAAATAATGAGTCAGCTATGTGTTGACATGTAAGCTCAGGTCCTCTTAGATCAGGGGTCAGCTGCCTTCCCTGAAGAACTTACCAAGTACGCACATACTCATTTATTCATAACAGTCATTTAGCCTGAAAAAGTTGTTGTGAAGCTTTATAATCCAAAGTCCGGGTTAAAAGCCTTTGTGTTTGGGGCCTGGGAAAATGGCTCAGTGGATAAAGCCCTTGCAGAACAAGCATAAGGACAGGAGTTTGGATCCCTGGAACTGATGATGATGATGTCTTTTAGAAGCTGAGCAGGCATCAAAAAATCCAACATCAAACTGTCCACCACACAGGTGCACAGACAAATGTACACACAAGCACCCACACACATTCTCCTAGTGTTGGCTAGAGAAAAATTTTAATCTCCAAAGATTTTCCACAGCTACCAATAAGCAAACACCTCTGAGAAACTATAATACCAGAACATCTGCTAATTTAAAGTATAGAGACAAAGCCGGTCATGGTGACACATGCCCTTAACTCCAGCACTTGGGGGAAGGCAGTGGCAGGCAGAGCTCTGTAAGTTTAAGTGGCCAGCCTGGTCTGCAGAGTGGAATTTCAGGACAGACAGGGTTATACATAGAGACCCTGAAAAAAATGTAGAAGCATTATGAAGAAGACCAAAAGTAATAATGACATGTTGGAGTTTTTGCTTTCAAGTTTTATTTCCCATTAGAAAGAGAAAAATATATAATTGAAACTTTCAGAAGGTAGCAATTTTCATGGCCGTAGTGTCACGTGCTCAAGTATACCTGGAAGTGTTACTGTGAAGTGGATGTACATAGAAAATGGTGAGAATGTAATAAAATATGAATAGCAGTTGTTTCTGCCACAGACTATCTCTGCGTGGCTTTTACTCCACATAGCTTTGATGTCTCTCACTAGCCCCAATAGCTGATTTCACCTTCTTTTACTTTTTGCCTTGTTTCGTTGAGACATGGTCTTAAACTCACACACGTCCTGGAATGAAAAGTGAGGATTTGACGGCTCCTAGGTATGCTTGAGGAGAAGGTTTACTGTAGATATGAGGGAGAGCAGAGGCAGAGGCGTCTGGAATAGTCTAGACTGAACATGGCCAGCAGACTGAACCAGGCCGTGAGAGAAGAAACGAGGAGGAGGAGGAAGAGAGCAAGAGAGGAGAGAGGGAGCAAGCTGACCAAGAGAGAGCCAGGGACAGAGCCAGCCAGGAGCCAAGGGGGCCCATAACCAAAATGGTTGAGTTATATAGGAATCAGAAACTGGGGGAAAGGAAAGGGAAGCCCACCCTCTGGGCCTCAGAGGCTTAGGGTAGGGAGTCTGGTGAGAAGCAGGGAGGAGCCTCGGATACTGAGTGAGGCTTGTCCAGGGTTTCCTTGAGACCTGACACTCCTGCCTCAGCTTTCTTCGGACTTTCTACACCACCACACTTAGCATCAGTTTTACTTTACTGTAGCTGCTGTTTTTTTAGGAATTTCCTTGTTGTTTTGTGAAGCTAGAGCTCCAATCCAGAGCCGCATGCATTCTAGACAATATTCGATAGCCCAACCCAGCTTATTTCTCTAAATGCTTGGACCATCTGCTGTGTTGCAGAAGCCTGGAAGCATGGAAACTGGGAAGAAGTCGGACTGAAACAAATAGCGATGATCGAAGGGTCTCATTCCAGGCAACCCCTATAGTTTTAACACACGTCTGATACTGATACTTACAAGCTGATCATTTTCTAATGATCAACAGTCTTCGGTGATTTTCAATTCACTTCCTAGAATCCTTGAAGGCTGAGAAAGATGGCCCAAGAAAGAGAAGAGGCGGGTAATACCCTGAGTAAGACTTACTTGATAGTTATTGTCTTTATTTAACCTTTTTGCTTTCTCTTAATTTTTGTAATTCTCTTCTCCCTTAAGTTTAAGGCACGCCTACGGCCTCTCCTAACAACATGGACTTCCTTGTTTCTCTGGAATGTAACTAGTCAGGAACCTTAGTGTTTGCTTGTTGTCTATTTTTTTATGATTCAGAAAGAAAATAAAAGCAAGGGCATGGTGGCACAAACATTTAATCCTAGTTACTCAGGAGGCCTCTGAATTCAAGGTCACCCTACAGAGCTGTGTGTGTGTGTATTCATATGAACGCCCATGCTCTACCACTTTCCAGATTTATTTCCTCCAGACAGGGTCTGTCTGAACCTGAAAATATCGAGCCCCAAAGATCTGCCTGTCCCCTCCACAATGCTGCGGTTACAGGTGCACACTCTGCCTTTTACACAAGTGCCGGTGATTCAGACTCAGGCCCTCGTGTTTGCACAGCCTGTGCTTTTACCCACAGAGTAGTCTCCCCCAACCCCCATCATTTAGAATCTTCTTTAAGAACCTGGGCCCACTAATTTCCTGAGAAGCAGACGGGTCTGCGGACTCCAGAGCACTCATCCAGACTCTGCGATCCCTAGCTCCAAGTGGGGCATTTAGCTGTAATGGTAACAACGCATCTAGGAAAGACCCCGTTCAAGGAGCCTGGCATACACTTGAGCAACAGCACTGATAAGGGAGCGTAGAAGAATAAGGACAACTGTTCTTCCAAGAACAGCTGGGAAAGGAAAAGAACCCTCACTCCGGAGTCTCGCTTAAATGTCTTGTCAGCAGAGTTAAGAATTCCGAACAATTTACAACATTTGCTTTGAAGGCTTCGTGTAGAGACAATGCTCTCTTTATTTAGGTATATTTCAAGATGGTATTCTTTTTATTTACTTACTTTCTGACAGGGTCTCCTGGGAGGAGCGGTGGTGCACATCGTTAATCTCAGCACTGGGGAGGCAGAGGCAGGCAGACCTCTAGGAGTTTGAGGCCAGCCTGGCCACGGCTGTTACACAGAGAAACCTTTTCTCAAAAAAAAAAAAAAAAAAAAAAAAAGAAGCGTGTGTGTGTGTGTGTGTGTGTGTGTGTGTGTGCGCGCAAACGTCAAAGGACAACTTCCAAGTATCTGTTCTATTCTTTCACCGGGTGGGTCCCAAAGATCAAAAACAGGTTGTTAGACTTTGTGGCAAGTGCCTTTACCCTCTGAGCCATCTTGGTGGCCCAATCTTGACCTTTTAAATCTTCTGCCTCCACTTCCCAAGTGCTGGAATTCCAGGCTTGCACCACCATGCCTAGCTTTATTTGGAGTGATTTCTAGGAGGGTGCTACCCCGCTGGTGAAGGATTCTTAAGAACTCGAAGCATAGCTTTGAAGCACAGCCTTACTCCTTTCCCAGAGGTGGGCCTGCAATGTCCAGGACATTTCACAAGATTAGGTTATTATTTTGTTTGCAGTAAAAAGGTATCTTAACTCCCTTGGGTAGTCCTTATGACTCAGGTTTCACCTTGTCAAGTAATTTTGCCCAAGGTTCCTCCAGAACCACCCTTAGGAATCCTTTGAGGTGTGACTTCAGAAGTCACCAAAACTAAAAAAAACATCTACTATAAGGACACTTCAGTATGACTCTCTTGAGGAGCCTATGTCCACTGTGTCACATCCCTTCCCTCAGGGCCTCTCTTTTTATTAATCCCTATGATTAAATCTTCATTAAGGTTTCTCTTAATAAACACCAACTCTGCTTCATATATGACTCATCTTGAAATCGGTGGGGATTTTTGGGTTTTTTTTTTTTTTCTCTGAAAAGCCAACTGCCTGGCTTCACCTTAACAGACATTTCTCCATAGACCTCCTCAGGCTGCTATTAGGTGTCTGTGTGAAGCTGTGACCCCTGCCCCTCTCCTCTGTTGCTGACATTACCATTTAAAAGAACAATATTCTCCCTAACAATATTCTCCCAGCCCAGGCTGGCCTCAGATTCATAGCAATCTTGCATCTTCATTGGGAGTTCTGGGTTGCAGATCTGGGCATGCAGTGCTCAGTCTGCAACTCTAAAACTCATAACAAAATGAAAGCTCTTAATTGGCTTTCATTCATGGCTCTAGAATCAGGCAGCTCCTGAGCCAGAACAGCTTTTAAGAAACTCTGGAGCTGCAATGTATGGGTGTTTGTGGATAGAAAATGGAAGTGAGGTTCAGAGGCAGGTGGCTTGGTTGTGGGCCAACCTTCTCCTTGTGCTTTCAACAGTGGGTCACTGCATTTGGCTTCTGTGATTGGCTGAGACTCCTGCTACTTGTTACAAATGTATATACCCAAGCTTAACTTTGGGTTAGCTTATAGGCTAAGGTTGACATTCATTAAGTAAGGAATCCTGTACGTAGTCACTCTGAGGCCAAATCTAGTTAAGTGTAACAGTACTTAGTAAATGAAATAAAATAACTTGCTGGTTGGGAAGAAAGAAGGAAAAGGAATCAAGAAAATTCTCAGGTTTCTGCTTGGGAAAGTGGATGAAAGTAGAGAGCTGAAGGGAAGGAAGATTTGGAAGGATGCAGGATGTGGAGATGATGCATTCATTTTGGACAGGTTGAACTGCATTTAAAACTGTGTGCGTGTGTGCGTGTGGGGGTGTGTGTGGGTGTGTGTGTGCTGTTCAGCTGGAGCTGGGTACAGGTCAGAGGATAACTTTATGAAGTCGGTTCTCTCCTTTAGCCTTTATGTCAGTCCCCAGACAGAACTCAGGCGTCAGGCTTATACAGTAAGAGCTTTTACCTGCTGATCAACCTATCTCACTCACACTTGAATTGCATTTTTTTCTGGATTAGGAGAGCTTATGAATCTGGAGGTCTTCAGCATGTACGATGGTAACTGAAGATTATTTGAATGACTTTCCCTACTGAGAGAGAAGAGGGGCTTTGTCTTATTAAAAGGCAGAGGAAACAACCAACATAAACTAAAATAGAGATGGGAGAGACTGACAGTAATGAGGCCTCTGGAGAAAGTGAGGGAGGATATAGGTGCCAGAATGCAGATACAGAAAGCCAGTTTCTGGTGGGATAACAACGAGGTAAAAACAGAGTTTTATTCTAGTGGAATTCTATTGAACCTGCATCCTTTGTGAGTGATTTTACATTATAAGATTACAAAACTAAGGTGTGGCGTGATGGCCACCTTTAATCCCAGTACTTAGGGGGCAGAGGCAGGCAGATCTTCATGAGTTTGAGGCTAGCCTGATCTAGAGAGTGAGCGAGTTCCTGGACATCCAAGGCTACACAGAGAAACCTCGGCTCAAAAAATAAACCAATAAAAACACTTTGGGGCTGAAGATGCAGCTCAGGGGTTAATAGCACTTGACTGCTCTTTCAGAGGTCCTGAGTTCAATTCCTAGTACCACATGATGGCTCACAACCATCTGTAACGGGATTTGATTCCCTCTTCTGGTGTGCATGAAGACAGGGCACTCAGATAGATAGATGGATGGATGGATGGATGGATGGATGGATGGATGGATGGATAGATAGATAGATAGATGATAGATAATTTTTTTAAAAAGATCACAAAACTTTATAGACTAAAAAAAATTTAGGACCAAGAATAATACTTCAAATTACTTTCTAACATCAGAATTCACACACACACACACACACACACACACACACACACACACTAATTTCTCTGGTTGGTATATACAGAAAGTTACGGTGGGAGAGGAAGCTTTCTATTTTGCCTCCCACCTCAAGCCAGATGTTCTGGGGAAATTTACAAAGATTCTTGATAGTTTCCTGGCATTTGAGAGTAGAAGAAATCTGATGCTAAGAAACACCAGAGATTCCCATATCCAGAGTGCCAAGAAAAAAATAGTAAAAATGTGATTTCTATGAACTTGTTCTTGGAATTTCAACATCCTCTTCACAATTTAGACCTCATTACTATTCTCCCTTCCTTCCTTCTTTCCATCCTGAGGCAAGTTCTCAGTGTATAGCCCAAGTTTGCCTGGAACTCACAGCAATCCTTCTGCCTCAGCCTCTCAGGTTATAGCAGTGTCTTCTTTTAGCCTTCCATCTTGAGAGAAAGCTTGTTAAGACACAGGTGTTAAAGAGGAGAAAAAAAAACATTTTAAGACAGGATGTTAAAAGAGAGGTAAAGCAACAGGATGTTCTACAATCATGAGTCTCAATTTTCCTAATGCTGTGACCCTTTCATACAGTTCCTCTTGTTTTGGTGGTCCCCAACCATAATTTTATTGCTACCTCATAACTGTAATTTTGCTACTGAGCTATGCTATGCTATTTATTAGAATACTTTCATTCAACAAGGCATCTATCTCAATGGCCCTGCAGATCACATTTTGTTTATAGTTTTAAAAGCTGTCCCTAAATTTCTGATAAGCATACCTAATTCTTTCTTTTCCTTACAGTTTTAAAAGTTAAAAAAAAATACAACTATCCTCACACCCCAAAAGATATGTTTTAACTACTTGATGTATTAGTTATTTTCATCTAGAAGTTAAGTTTATATTTGTGGAGACATAAAACCGTTACACAAGCAATGAATTCACTTTAAAAACATAATTTAAAAAATTTTTTGTTTACCATTTATCTATGCTAAAATTTCATTCTAAGTTTACTTTCCTACTTGCAACACATACTTTAGTATTTTTTTAATTAAAAATCAGATTTTAGATTCTGGGGAGATAGACTAACAGTTAAGCATGCTTGCTGCTCTTCCATAGGACTAGAATTCAATTCCCAGTACCTCTCTTGGTCATATATGCAATTCAAGAATCTTAGAAAATTCTCAGTATCATCTCTGATTATTTCTTCCACCACTGTGTTCTTTGTTTCTTTTTCTGAAAGAACTATTAGGTATGCCCTTACTATGTTCTCCGTGTCGCTGTGTAAGGAACTTCTGCAGAACACACTGGCAAGAAGCAACAGGCATGTTATTGGGCTTACAGATCCCACACGATAGGAATTTCGATAGATGCATCAGGCATAACTAGTCTCCATTTCACAAGGTCCAGGATGTCACAAGAAAAAACATGAACTTGAAATTGCTGGGGAGTTTTTAAAGGACAAGGCTGGAGTGGCAAGGGCTGGGTTGGAATGCTGGCATGTGACTTTTCTAAGTGGTTTGGATCTCATTCTTAGGTTTTTGTTTTGTTTCGTTTTGCGTTTTTATTTTTTCGAGACAGGCAGCACTCCTGCCAAGTTTTAAGATTACAGGTGTGAGCCACCATATGAAAGTTTAAGGCCAGCCTAGTCTCTGGGCTACATGAGATCTTGCCTCAAAAGTAAAAAAAAATAAAAAGAGAAAGGAAAGACAATGAAAGAGCCCTTGAGATGGCTCAGCAAAAGTGCTTACTTCCAAGAGTGATGATTAAAGTTCAACCTCAGAACTCCCATGTCAAAAGGACAAAACAAGTCCTCTGACTTCCACAGACACATTGTGTCACACACGCACACACACTACAGTTTTAAAAATGAATCTCACTTGTGAACATCCCCTTCCTCCCTCCTCCACCCCCTTTCTTGAAAAAGTGTCTCATTACTGCAGCTGAAGATGACCTTGAACTATTCCCACCTTCTGAGCATTGGGACCACAGGTCTACAACACTCAGTTTTATTTAATGCTAGGAACTGTACCTAGGGCTTTGGGTACAAGAGGCAAGCCTTTCTCTATGAACATTAGACTACAAGTTCCGTTTCTCTACTTAAGAGAGAAAGGCTTTCTGAAGCTCATTCATAGCCCAAATACAAAACCCTTAAAATAGCTATGATAGCAACTCCAAAAAAGAATATAAAATAACATATCAAAGACAAATAGTTTACCACAAAGGTAAAGATGGTACTACAATTCTTTTTATTTTATTTAAGAACTATCTAAGCTACCTTATCATCAGATTGAGCTCAAGCATCAGATTGAACTTCTCTCAATTGGGAGAAATAAAGAATTAAGGGCTGGAAGATGGCTCAGTTGGCAAAGGCACCTGCCACCAAGCCTGACAACCTGAGTTAGATCCCCAGGGCCCACATGGCAGAAGGAAAAAGATCAATTCCCCGAGTTGTCCTCTGACCTCTACCTGTGCACTGGGACACACCTAGCCATCCTCACCAAACGCAAAAATGTAAATTAAAGTTTAAGTAAACAAAACATTAAAGCTTTAAGTATCATAATTAAAAATAAAATCAAATCTCTGACTTAACATGGTATAGCAATGTGTAGAGAGTTAAAAATAAGCACATATAGGTCATAGAAGCATTCCTGCTAGAATAACACAGCAAGCTTGCTGTGGCCTGTGCACTTAAACATTATTCCACAAACTCTACCTTCTGAATTTAAGTGAAAAACAGCTACTAAAGGATAAACAAACAAAAAAGTAAAATATATCTCAACAAGAAAAAATAAGGTACCTGTCTTAGCATTATTGCTAAGTGCGGATCAATATGAAAAATCAACAGCGGTTCTTTATTCCCTGGTAACAGGAAACTCACACACCTGTGCGGCAAGATCTCATTTACAATCATAGCAGAAAAACAGTCTTAGACCATTAGCAATCCAACCAAGGGTGTGCAAAACCTTCGTGAAGACCATTTCCAGTACCAAAGGGCAAAACGACTAGAACAAATAGTACATAATATTCAAACCAGAACAGAAAATCAGAAGGCTAAGGATTACAACCCTCAACAGTACATCGTGTTTTCAAAATCCCAACAAGTTTGTGTGTGTGTGTGTGTGTGTGTGTGTGTGTGTGTGTGTGTGTGACTTGACAGGCTGGCACCAAGGTCACTTACATAGAGAAATTGTCTAAGAGAAGCAGAGACAGTTTTTAAAAGTAAATGAAGCGTAATTTGCTCCTTCCTCCCAATGAAGGAAATTCACTGTACAATTACAGTAAGTAGACCCTGGCATGTAGCAACATTTAAAAAGAGCTTTGAAGTAGGCCACAGATGAATATGAGCCTTGATATTTGGTAAGGGGGACATCATAAGCCTAGTGGGTTCAGAGTATATTGACTTTCTGTCCTAAAAAGAAAAGAAAACTAAAGAAACCTACATCCGTATCTATGTGTCATGTTAGGAGTTTTCAAACTGGTTTCAGGATGACTTTTTAATTAAAAACTGATTAAAAATCCCACAGCTACTCAGTTATGTGAATTATATCTACTGATAGTTATTATACTATAAAACAAATTGATGAATCACATGATGAGATAACACGCACTTCACTAACAACTATTACATGTTGTTAAGCCTCAAGAGATTCTACTGCTAAGGAAGGAGTCAGAATGGAAGGACAGCATCTTAGCGATATGAAAATGAGCATCTTAGTGACATAAAAATGAGCATCTTAGTGATATGAAAATGCCTTGCCAGTGAAAAAGTCTTTAGGGATTCCAAATTTCTTCACATTACAACTTAAAAACGACTTCTACAAACTAAAAGCTACATAAAAAATATCTAAGGCTGGGCGGTGGTTGTTCATACCTTTAATTCCATCACTTGGGGGGCAGAGGCAGGTAGAGCTCTGAGTTCGAGGCCAGCCTGATCTACAGAGCAAGTTCCAGGACAACCAAGGCTACACAGAGAAACCCTGTCGTGAAAAAAACAAACAAGCAAACTAACAACGACAAACCAAAAAGAAATCTCTAAACCTGGAAAAGAACGAAAGCTTTGTCAAATATTAGAATAAATTGCTTCCAGAGGCATGGCATGTCTGTAATAGCCAGGAAGGCTTGGCGTGAGTGGGAAGCTGGCTGATTGCATTTCATCTGTACACAGGAAGTAGAGAACGTGCAGAAAGTAGAGCAAGGGTACAACACTCCAAGCTGCCCCCAGGGACATGCTTCCTCCAGCAAGGCTGTACCTTCTAAAGGTTACAGACCCTGCCCTAAACAGCCCCACCCCACCAGCTGAGGACCAAGTGTTCAAATGCACAAGCCAATAGTGGATAGTTCTCATTCAAACCGCCATATTTGACCTCCACCCCTAGCCTTCACCCTAGCTTTATGGCCATCTCATGATGCAGGATGCTTGTAGTTCAACTTTAAAAGTCTCAATAATATTTAAGCCTCCACCCTGTTCAAAGGGCTAAAGTCTCTTCTGAAACTCGAGGCAATCTCTTTAACTGTGACCCCATTGTAAGATAAAAATAAAACAGCTACACAGTTCCAACATAGAATGGAACAGAATATACGTTCCCCCTTCAAAAGGTTGGCGTAGAGGCACAGGAAGGAAACACTATACAAACGCAAACCCAGAATCCAGCGGGGCAAATGCCAAATCCTGTAGCCCCGTATCTGATATGTGGGCCTTCGGTTCCAAGAACTTCAATGGCTTCACTTCTCCCGCTTTGCTGCTTGCAAGATCTTTCTCTCTCTTGAGCTGGTTCCGCTTTCAGCGTGCAGCCTGGCAGCCATCCCATGGCTCCAGCATCGCCAGCCTCTTGAGGTCTCCATGGATACTTGGACTTCACCTTCAGAGACTCAAGCCATGGCTTCTCAGTGGCTACTCACAGTGACTCCAGCGCTGTGCGTATTCCCAGCCTCAGCAGCTCTCTGAAAGCACAGAGGAAGAATGAAAACCTCATGCCCTCATTAGGGCATGGGTGACACAGCCAAATGTGGTTGCCAGCTAGGATGGACGGCGGCCTCCTTTGGACACAGTTGCAGAAGCTATCGTAGCAGTTGCATTCTAGGGGCAGAGGACCCCTTGACATCTTTCGTTTCACAAGCTGAAGCTTTAGCTGGTGGGGTCTTGCCCTGAGGACAGCTTTTCTATCCCACTGCAGAACAGGAGGCTTTTCTCTCATGGTGCTAATCTCCTTAACAGTTGCAGCCTCTTTTGCGGTTTACGATGTCGTTGCCACAGTGAGCTTCCTAATGGTCTTCTCCTTGCCATGCTGAACATTTTTAAATTTTTTTCTGCTCTATTTGTTCTCGTGCCCTCTCTCCCTCTCTCTCCAATCCCTCTTTCTCTCGTTCTCACTGTAATTGGAAATAACCATGCCACACACTCAGTTTTATGCTATCTTGAAATTTCCTCTGCCAAAGAAAGTAGTCCGTTACATTTTAATTTAGCCTCAGGTAAGTGCTTAGGATATGGGCAGAAAATAGCCGGATTCTTTACCACATATCAGTTCAGTTACTAATCAAATTACTGGCTCAGTTTCTAATCCGGTCCTTGTTGCTGTGTGAAACCTTGTGAGCTGAGTCTCCGGATCCCCTTCTCCACACTTCTCTCAGTCCTGCTGTCTTCCAGGATCCTACCAGAGCAGCCCAGTAAGTTCTGCATATCGTGTTCAATGGATTGTCTATCCTGAACTTCCAAAGTCTTCCGCAGTCCTTCAAAGTACATGATCAGGTTCTTCACAGCAACAACCTCGCTCTTCCTAGAATTCAATTTCTGTATGATTTACTGTGATAAAATGCCATGACCAAAGGCAACTTAAGAAAAAAATAAGCTTACTTTAGCTTATAGTTCCAGAGGGGTAGAGTATTCACAACGGCAGGGAAGCCACTGCAGGAGAGCAGGAGCAGGAAGCTGGCTGGACATTTTATCTGTACACAAAAAACACAGAGAGAAAACAGGAAGTGGGGTAAGATCTAAACTGTCTTAGTCACTATTCCGCTGCTGTGGAGAGACACCATGACCACAGCAACTCTAGAAAAGGAAGCGTTTAATTAGGGCCGGCTTAAGGTTTGAGAGGTTTAGTCCATTATCATGGAGGGGAGCATGGTGGCACCCAGGCAGACATTGCTGGAGAAGGAGCTGGGAGTTCTACATCCAGAACCGCAGTCAGCAGGAAGAGAAAGAGAGTCTGGGCTTAGAACGGGCTTTTGAAACCTCCAAGCCCACCCCGAGCAACACACTGCTCATTCAAATCATCACCTCCCACTTCCTGGCCCCTGTAGGACTGTATGGTAATCCAAAATGCATTTAGTTCAACTTCAAAGGTACCCATTGTCAGAACACAGTCCAAAAATGGAGTCATATGATAGGAATTCTGAGTGCTTATGAGAAAATTCCTAGAAGACAAGACAAGAGTCTTGTGACCTCAGTTTCTTCAACAACAAATAATTGTTCTTGGGGTGTGCTTTTGTGCCCCTACCAGGTATAGCAGACAGGAATGAGTTTATTTTAGATTATTCATTACAACTGGCAATTGTTACTAGTTCATATGCCTCTATGCCTGCCACATAAAGCTTATCCCTGTGATTGGACACTGTATTATCTGACTCCTAACCCTAAGAGTATAAATCGTCTGATGCTCTGAATAAAGTTGGCTATTGCATGAGACTTTAGTCTGCTTCATTTATCTGCCAGGTCCCACAAACTCTAGAACAGTAAACATCCATTGGCTATCACAGTCCCAACACTATTTAAAAGTCCAAAGTTCAAAGTCTCTTCTGAGACTTAAGACAGACACTTAACTGTGATCCTCTGTGAAAACAAAATCAGAAAGCAGATCACATATTTCCAATACACAATGGCACAGAGTATACAGCAACATTCCAAAAGGGACAAAGGGAGCACAGTGTGGAAATACGGGACCAACGCAATAATGAAAACCAGCAGGGCAGACCCCCAAATCTGCATCTCCATGTCTGATGTCAAAGTGCTCTTCAGAGCTCCAACTCCCTTCACCTGTGTTGACTGCAGCACACTTCTCTCTCTTGGGATGTTTCCACATGTGGTCTGCAGCTTTCTTTGGCAGGTGCCCCACAACTCTGGTGTATACAAAATCTTGGGGTCCCCAACACAATCCAGGCTTCACTTTCACCGTTCACACAATGACCTCTCTGAACCTCCATACAGGGACACCTCTGACACACTCCTGGTCTGAGCAGCTTTCCTTAGCTGCAGAGGAAGATTCCACAACCCCTTTCTTGCATCCTTGACTCTAAAGCCAGAACTATGAAGCTCAAGCTCTCAAGTTCTGCAAGGGGGTAAATTGGCCCCCTTGTTCAATTATATCTGCATCAGCTTTCTGTGGTTGATAGCTTCCTTCGCCACTTTCACTTTTCTTTAATTTCTTTTACAAGTTAGAAGCGTGGCTGGGTGGGGCCTTCTCCTGAGGTCCCCACTCTCTTTATTCTATTTAGCATCAGTCTTCTATTTAAACTTTTTAATCTCTTTAACACTAGGCTTTAGCTCCAATATACTTCCTGGTGCTTCTTTTCTCCTCAAACTGTATGTTTTGTATTTATTTTCCTTGTTCAGATTCCTTCTTTTCATGATAGATCTGCACTAATAACCATGCAAGAGTCAACACTAGGCTGCCTTGAAGTGTCCTCTGCCAATGCCACTAATCTCAAACTCTTCAATTTAGCCTCAGGTGGATTTTTTTTTAACAGTTCTGAAAGCAGACACATTTTTTGCCAAAATATCACAAGAACAGTATCTAGGCCACTTCTGAAATATTTTTCCCCTCCAAAACCTCTTGAGCTGGACTATCATGAGCTAAATGGTTCTTAGCACCACGTTCTTCTATGCTCCTACTAGAAGCATAGAAGATTAAGCCCCACTTAACATGTTCAACTTCTTTCCTAATCCAAAGTCCCAAAGTCTACATTCTACCACCAGGCAGAGTGGTCAGGCCTGTCACAGCAATGCCCTGCTTCCTGGTAACAACTTGTGTCCTGTGTTTCTATTTCTGCAACTAAACACCATGACCACAGCAACTTTATAAAGGAAGGAAGGTGCTTAATTGGGGCTTGTTTGCAGCTTCAGAGGTTTAGTCTATTTTCATGGCAAGAAAAGAGCATAATGGCATGCAGACAGGCAGACTTGTTACCAGAGACGTGGCTGAGAGTTCTACATCTGGATCTGCAGGCAGCAGGAAGAGAAAGACTCTGGGCTTGAAATGGGTTTTTTGAGACCTCCAAGTCCACCCTCAGTGACACACTTCCTCCAACAAGGCCTTGCCTCTTAATTTTTTTCCAAATAGTGCCACTCCCTGATGACCAGGTATTCAAATCTATGGGCCTGTAGGGGTCATTCTCATTGAAATCACCACTCACCCTAAAGCCTGCCCCTCAGTCACACACTTCTGCCAGCAATGCTACACTTCTAAAGGTTGCATAATCTCCCCTAAATAGCACCACCAACTGCGGACCAAGTGTTCAAGTATACACAACTATAGGGAACGTCTCCCACTTGACCAACAAAAATGGCAGACAAAGCAGGATACGAACAATATGAATTACTTTTATAGTAAAAGGAAGATAATACACTCCAATAGAAAATTAGGTAATAAAATATGCTTAGCCTCACTAATAATAAAAAAATTCAAAATCAAGTACTTTTCAGATAGTAAAAGTTTCTAAATTTGATATCATTTTGCATTGACAAGGCTCTAGGGAAGTAAAATATACCATCTGTTGCAGGTGAAACTGTACATTGGCACAACTACTTAGTACAATGATTTAGAAATACCTTGTTCAGGTGAAAATGCTTGTAACACAGAGGCATCTAAAAATCTAGATAAACACTGAATATGCATGGAAAAACATTAATTCGTTTGCTTAATGAATAAATCTCTGTCAAGCTCTTATCTAAACCAAGCATCATCTTATACTAATATGCAATGGTTGCAGTATAGATATGGCGCAGGGGCCTAAGTCCTATCTACTCCCAGTGATATCACTCAGCTCCCAAACTCTAAACTTTAGATACAGTTCAGGGAAAGGAAAGGCATTAGCTAAAATTCTATTTCTGCCAGTGTTCGAATGGAGACTAAAAACTGAAGTTGAGTTTATTTATAGAATAAGCATGTAGGGGCTGGGAAGACAGCTCTGTTGTCTCTGTTGGCCACGTAAGCATGAGGGCCCAGATTCCATCTACAGGACCCACATAAAAAGCCAGGTGTAGTGGCATGTGCTTACAGTTCCAGTGCTGGGAACCTGAAGAGAGACTGGTCGCTGGGTCTCACTGGCCAGCCTGTCTAACATAGTCAGTGAGCTCCAGGCCAGTGAGAGAGACCTCCATCTCAAAAAACAAGGTGGAGGGCTCCTGAGAACAACACCCAAGATTCTGGCCTACGTCAGGCGCCTGCATGCACACATGTGCCCCCCTCCCCCGCCAATACAAAGGCAAATAAAGCATTTTACAAACATGTAACTCTATGTTGTGCTTCTGAGATGTGAAGAAAAGCAACATGGATGGTATTGGTATAGGTGTGGGGAGTCTTGTATAGGAAGGAGAGAAACGTGGGAAGTGAAAGAACAAGAAGGTTGACAGTAATGAAATGAAATATTCATTAGAGTAGAAGTTGTAGCCAAATATTGAAAAAGAGTAAATCTTGTTTTTGTGAAATTTAAAAAAAGAAGAAGAAGAAAGAAAGAAAGAGGGAGGGGAAGAAGAGAGGGAGGGAAAGGAAAAGAGAAAGGAGAAAAACAAAACCCTATGTTATCCAAATGCTTCCAGTTCAGTTAAGGTCCCAAAGGTGGCCCCAGGGCCAGGAGGCTGGAATGAACCAGAAGAGAAGACAACTGGGTTTCACTGGAGAGAGCTTTTTCTTCTCATTTATATTTAATCTCTAAAATAAATGTTTTCTGTTTGTCTTATAAACTATACTCTTGACCCTATCAGGCATGGCTGGATGGGTTGGCCATGAAAATGTCCTGCTCACTGTGGGTTAGAAAAGCCCTGAGAAGTATGGCCTTCCCTGCCCCTTCCAAACTGTCAGAGTCAAAAGCAAGACGATGTGAGGGGTCTTGATGTTAAAAGTCTTTAACTTTTTGAAGGAATCTACTTTTGATCTATTAAAAATTCTGTTCTTCTCTACCTGGATAGGTTGAGTTCAGTTGATGAAAACATCTGCCCGTCAATATCAATGGAAAAGATAGAGTCAATGGCTGGGTTATAAATTCCCAGGTCTTTGGCTCCTACATGAGTTAGGTTTCTGTAGCTGTGACCAATACATCAGAGAGGATCTCTTAAAGGGAAGAATACTTATTTTGGTTTATGCTTTCAAGAGGTTTCTGTCTATGATTGGCTGGCTTCATTACTTTGTGCTTGAGATAAGGCTGAACAATAATGGTATCTAGAAATGAGTGAAGAAAAAAAGTGCCTCAAGGAGCCTGTGCTTACTCCCATACTGTCAAAAATCAAACTTTTTGTAAAATGCTGGTTTGATAACAGGTTTAGGGAACTAACTATATACAGTTGATGGCTGTGTAAGGGAGAAAGAGTAATTTGGAACTATCTTTCAAAATAAAGGTACGTGTGCCTATAACAGGCACAAATCCTACTTGTGAGAGTTTATCAGCAAACCCACTGCTAATAATATGAAATCATGGCAACAATACCCAAAGAAGTTGTGAACTAAAACACCAGGCTTTTGGAGAGAACCACATAGCTGACAAAAGAGCCTAGCTGCCACTGTGCATGCAGAGGACGTTTGTGATAGCGAAGACCAGCAAACACGTGTGTCTACTGGGTAATGTCTATGAGGAGAAAAGAAGGCATGCGTGTTTGTGAAGACAGACACTGCTAAAGGGAATCCAAGGAACTAGTAATAGACATTACATGTGGAAAGGAAAACAGGGTTGCCATGGAACAGAATAGGAAGGGAAAAATGCAATTCATAATGTGCCTTTTTCTACTTTGATTTTGTGTATGGGTGGTGTGTGTTCAAAAAACAAAAATTAAAATAAAAATCTGCTTGAAGTTCGAGATGGCTGTTTGCTTATTCATTACATTAAAATAGACACCCCCCCCCCCCGCCAAAGTACTTAAATTACTTATGAATCAGCAATTCTTGGACAGCTGAAGAAATACACCACACAGTCAAACAAAAGCCTTCAAGGAGAACATCATCCTGGAAGCTAAATCTCCCTGATCTGAAGAGAAGGAGCTAGCCAGGCATGGTGCTCATGCCTGTGACCAGCACGTAGGAGCAGGAGGGGATTAGGAATTCAAAGCCAGTCTGGCCTACACAAGACCCTGCATCAGAAAGCTACCACTACTTACCTGCCTGCTTACCTACCTACCTACCTACCTATGTACTTACATACCTAACCAACTGAGGCCACTTCCCAGGTGATACCATTAACGGATCACAAAGGAACCATCTAACCCAAAACATTTCCCCTGTTAGTTTGCTTCAATCCTGAAAGTTCATGTTTTATTTTATCTTTTAAATGTAAGCAATCCATCCTCAAGAGGCCTGTGCTCTGCCGCAGATATCCAACAAGGCACACCTGACAACATTAGCGTGGGTTCATGTGCAGGTTCTCTGGAAGAAAGCTTTTTCCAGAGGAAAAAAGTTAGCTTGTTGGAAGGAAGATGGAAAAAACTCTCACAAAGAAATTGACATTTAGGCCTCTGTCACAGGACTTCCTGGGTAGCAAGAGCCACCGTGAAGACAATAAGCATTTAGGAGAAACTGAGGAAATGATAAAATGTATACAGAGTACATGTCTGTGATCCCAGCACTCAGGGAGGCAGAGGCAGGCAGATCTCTGTGAGTTCTAGGCCAGCCTGCTCTACAAGGCGAGCTCAGGACAGCCAGAGATATAGAGAGAAACCCTGTCTCAAAAACAGGTATCAGAAAATGTATACAGGTGTCAGATGCAAATTTATGAAGTACACACTGACTTACAGCAGGGTGAAGCACTACACTGAAGTTCTAGAAAGGTCAAAATTGGCAGTGATTGAATCCTAAGGGCCCTGGGGGTTTCAGATGAGTGTGTGTGTTGGGGGGCAGGGGGAGATGGTGCTGTCATAATAGTCTGCCTATTATAAAGCTTTTTACCATCTACTTCAGAGATGTTGATGCATATTCTGAAACTAACTCTTGTAGAGTTAGTAATGTTGCTAACATAACGTGTGTTTCCGGGAGCAATTCTTTACAGCAGATCAGGTAGGCTTTCCTCTTGACAGTATTTCACAGAGATGCTAGCAAAGAAGTGTGTACTTGCCCAGTGCCCAAAGAACTTTTTCTCACAACAACATCATCCACAGACTGTTGTATGGGACACTGGATTTACTGTTACTGCCTCCCTTCCCACTTCTATGTAGATAGTCACCCTCACCTTGCCTGAACGACTACAGACCCTGTAGGGTGGCTCATGCCTTGAAGATATGGACAATGTTAAATGATGAGGAAGCCTTCATGCAGATCCCTTCGACATTAACAACCACACTTCCCTGCATGGGTTCAAGCAGGAGGTTCTCTGGTTTTGGTGTATGACGATTTGGGGGACAGAGTCTGACTCACAGTATGTCCCAGACTGGCCTGGGACCTGGCTAGGCCCTTCGACTTCTGAAGTAATCACAGAATATAATAAGACTCAGACAGTGTCAGAATGGAGCAGGCCTGCATCTTGCATCTCAATGAAGCCTGTCGTTTGGGTACCATGGCGCTATCCAGAAAGCTATCCTGCCTTTCTTAGGCCTCAAAATGGGATTTGGCCTGAGGTCTCTCTGAAGAAATTATACTGTTTTTTGTTTTTTCTCTCCCTCATATTTCTTTTTTTTCCCCCTCATATTTCTTTAATTCACCTAAAACTTTTTTTTTAATCTGTTGAGGTTAAAATTAAATTTCATTAGAGTTAGAAGCTGTGACCATAGAACGCTGATTTAAGAGTAAAACAATCCTGGCCAAGAGTCTCCAACGATGAGAGACAGAAGTTGATGGTGTGTGTGTTTGAAGGGGCTTGGGAGGGAGCAGGGTGGAGTGAGGATGTTTTAGTTTGCTTTCTGTTGCTGTGATTAATGCCATGGCAGAAAAGCAACTTGGAGAGGGGGAAAAGGGGGGGGAGAGGTATTTCACCTCACACCGTACAGTTCATCATGAAGAGAAGTCAGGGCCGGAGCTCAAGGCAGAAGCTGAGCCAGAGGCCGTGCAGGAGCATGACCTCAGGGCTGCTCAGGATGCTTTCTTACACAGTCTAGGACCACCTGCCCAGGGGTGATGCTCCCAGGGAGCTGGACCTTCTCACATCGATGGATCATCAAGACAGTAGTCCCACAGACCTGCCTGCGGTCTGGTGGAGTAGTCTTCTCAATTGAGGGTCCTCCTTTTAGATAACTCTAGCTTGTGTCAAATTGACAAAAATCTCAACGAAGACGAAGGTGTAAGCATGCATGCTTACATGTGTACATGTGGGAGGGGGAGGGGGGAACTGATGACAGAATATGAATATGGACTTTCTCCGGCCTTGGTGTTCGTCTGACTATTTTGCCCGGTTTAAATTAAAAAAAAGAGATAAAAATAAATAAATTTAAAAAAAATTGCAAAGCCATCTTTAAAAAGATTGCAAATAATTCCTCGGTCTCTGGAAAAAGTAGCAAGATGCTGAAGCACAGTGCAGAGCAAACAAGGGGACTGAAAAGTCTTTCTTGTTCATTCCCCTGAAAGCCCACAGAGCAGCTGCCCCTCACATCCTGCCTCTGCTTTGAGGCTACTCTGTTCATCTCACATTTTCCTACTTCTTTTTTTTTCTTCCTGTCCCTTTCTTCTTCCTTTAAGATCTTTTTCACTGTAAGTTTTTTTTTCCTCCCTTTTTTATTCGAGACATGGTTGCAGAGCACGACCTTGAACTTCTGATCCTCCGCGGTACAGGGATAGCAGCTGTGTGTTACCCACCTCACTCTGCCCTCCTCTTCCTTTTCCTCCTCTTCTTCCTCCTTTTATTTTTAGACTTTAGCTTCTCTCCTAACATTTTCTACCCCATCACCCGACCCACCCCACTACCTTACCCTCTCGTAGTCCATTCTCAAGGAAGCTGGAGAAGAACAGGAGGGAGAAGATGGTCAGTTCTTATAAGTACCCTTGTCTCTGACCCACAATGCTGTTATACAAAATATTTGCATGTATATCCTATACAATACAATGGGTTACCTTCTGTAGCTATTATCTATGCATTATCTTGTATAGCCAGCAGAATGCCATTATTCAGTCCTTGTCAGTTGTTTAAAAGACTGACAAATTAGTGGGCCAATAAGACATTTTCTATTGATGCTCCTGCAACCGGTTCCTTTTAAAATTTCATACTTCCATTCAATATCACAGCATAGCAAGTGATATTTAGAGTTCCACCTCACACCCACCCCCAGCAGTAATTAAGTCACATAAGAGTAAAGCAAATGAACAACATATCCAGGTATTGGTCAATTATCTGGATAAAACTTCCCATCCATCTTCCTCTGGCTAGATAATCTGAACCTCGGATAAAAAAGACCCTTTGTGTCTTTCTTGTGCCGAGCATGATAAGAAAGCCATTTAGTGGGAACTAGGTCAGCTGCCTTCCGCTGCTTATCTGTCATCAAAGCCCATTTCTTAGCCTTAGAAGTTTCATGTCTATTAAACAGATTCCTCATTCTCTTCTTTCCAAGCAATAAGGCTGTGAGCTAGTTATGCACATTCAATCAAGATTTATAGTGCAGTGTATGTGGAAGGGGTAGGTTTATATGATTTTTCAAAATTATTATTATTTTTGACCTGCATACTTAATTGTTTACTGAACAAATACTTCATATACAAAGTATTCAAACATACATTCAGGCTGCAAGGGAGAGTACAGAGTCAAAAGTGGGTATTTTATTCAAGAAGAAAACAAGAACTGAGGCTAATGGCGCACACCTATAACCTACTCGTGAGGTTGACATAAGAGGCTCTGTTAGGAGTTCAAGACTAACCTTGGCTACTTGAGACCATGTCTCAAAAACAAAAACACAAAACAGCAACAATAACAAGAAAAGGGAGAAAAGCAGAAAATAACACGGTTTCAGGTGTAGTTTGAAAGAGAAATAGTCTCCATTGGTCCAAGTGTTTGAATGGTTGGTCTCCAGCTGGCTATGCTGTTTTGGAAGGTGGGGGAAGCTTTCCTAGGGGGAGTGGGCACCTGGGGGGTGTGCCTGGAGGTTTTATAGCTTGTTCTTATCTCCTGTCCAATATTTGCTTCTGGACTAGGGATACAATGTAACCATCCCCATCATGCTCCTGCCACACCTCCTCCCCCCATGGTGGACTGTATCCCCTCAAACTACAAGCCAAACAAACCCTTCCTCTCTTTTGTTGCCACTTGTCAAGTATTTGGTCACAACAATGAGAAGAGAAAATCATCCTGTTGTCACTTGTTTTTGGTCAGAGTGAAATCAGGATCCAGTGGTAAGGACCATATCCTGTTGCCGTGGAAACGATTGTGCTGTCACAGATTTAGTGCTATGGCTTCATGGTGAAGAGAAACAGATGGTCTGGAAAAGAATGAAGGGCTGTGATTAGCACAGTCGATTGCAGGATCAGCCATCTCAGGTGCATTTTGGAAGGAGGCAGAAGCATAAATGATAAGCAAAGGGGACTTCGGTGTAGCTACTGAGCGAGAAAGAGCTCAGCCAGAAAGAACTACAAAATGTTCTCCACGAGAGGGAAACCACTGGATACCTTAACTTAGAACAGAGTGCGGGTAAGAGAGCGAACAGCTGACGAGTCTGTATCCCACGGCTGACTCTCATGACTGCCCAGGCCCTCACTCTACTGACCACTGTTGAAGTCAGAGATGTGGCTAATTCTAGGAGTACTGGGAAGGTCTGTGTCTGGCATACATTTCGAGTAGCCCCATTTTTTACACACGTTTGTTTATTTTCTCACGACAGCCTTGAAACACAGACTCAGAAAGCTGTGTTGGTGAATTTAGAGCCTACATGGTAGAGTCGGGTGTCTATGCAGATCTTTCACCTTGCCCCTGACCCAGTCCTGCATCAGACCTTGGCACTCTGAAGACCGGTGTCCACTGACAGGAAAATGAAAGTGGGATTGTGAGACTGACAACGTGCTGATGTTTAAAACTGTCAGCTTGGAATCTTTCTGTCATCATACTGTTCGTTTAAAGAGCAAATAACATCTGTAATCCCAGCACTCTGGGGAAGACAGAGGCAGGTGGATCTCTATGAGATCGAGGCCAGTCTGGTAGACAAAGTGAGTCTAGGATATCCAAAGCTACACAGAGAAAGCCTGTCTCAAACCACGCCCCCCCCCCAAATTAAGAGCAAATGTGGTGGGGGAGGGGCGTGGTACAAGCCTTTGATCCCAGCACTCAGGAGGCAGAGGCAGGCAGATCTCTGACTTCAAGGCCAGCCTGGTCTACGGATTGAGTTCCATCCAGGACAGCCAGGGCTACACAGAGACCCTGTCTCAAAAAAATAAAACCAAACCAAACCAAACCAAAATAAAGAATAAATAAATCCCTAAAGCTCATGGCTGTGATGTGAATGTGTGCCCCAACATTCCTGTTTGAAAGCTTTAAAAAATATATTCATTTTATGTGTATGTATGTCTGAGTATATTGATGTGCACAATGTGTGTCCAGAAGTCCATAGAGGTCAGAAGATGTATTGAATCTCCTGGAGCTTTGTACAAGTAACGTTTACTCTCCTGATACGATTATCATGTTGGAGGCTTACGGCTTCTGTCTGCTAACTTGGCTTAGTCCTGGAAGCTTCTAGCCTCCACACAATCTAATCTAGGCCCAGAATGTTTTCAGCCTCTGACACTTATTGCTGAATAAGCTCACCCTTTCTTGTTCTTTCTGAAATCTGGCTGGCTGGTTCAACTCAGCTGTTCTGGCTCAAACTTTTCTGCAAGCTGACTGATACAAACTAACTTCTCTCAGTTTCTCTGATGTGCCCTGCTTGGCCTCAATCTAGCAATCTGTTCTAATCTTCTGGCTCCTTCTTACTCTCGGGCTCATTCCATCTTTACCTGTGTCTAGTTTGCTCTCTCTTCAACTTACCTCTGCAAAACGGCCTCCTCTCCCTCTCATTCTCTCATTCTGTTAAATCTTTCTCTGATTCATCTCTTTGTCTTCCACTCAATTAGACCTCCTTTTCAAATGTGGGTGCGACTTTCTACAAACTAACTTTGCCTATATTGTTTGGGATTAAAGATGTGTACCACCAAGCCTGGACATACGCTTATCTTTACCTGAAACTTGCTCTAAATAGGCTGGCCTTCTACTCAGAGATCTGTCTGCCTCTGTCTCCTGGGATTGAAGTCATGTGCCCAGTGTGTCTGCATTTGAGCCAGATCAACAGACCTAGAAGGTCTTTGGATATGAGCTCTTGTCAGAGTAGCCATGTTCTAAATTAAAATTCCTCTACAGATCTTCTGTTACAAAGGGTTGTGAGATGCACATGAGTGATGGAAATTGAGCCCAGCTCTTCTTCAAGAGCAGTAAGTGCTTTTATAAGTAGTTAAGTAGTTGAACTATTTCCCTATCCCTGCTATGCTGAACTCTTAACCCTTATAGCAGTGGACTCCTCTTCCTGTTCCTCTCATCCTCGTCTTCCCCTTTCTCCTTCCCTCCCTCTCTCCCTACTCCCCTCTGTTCCAAGGGAGCACACACAGGCATGGATACACCAAACCTCAATTTATGTCCAGTCTTGCCCAAGATTGCCTTCTTCCTTAGGGAGCTTTCAGGAACAGGTATAAGCACTCTCTGGGACACAGACACACACACACACACACATATACACACACACAGAGAGAGAGAGAGACAGACAGACAGACAGACAGACAGACACACACACACACACACACACACACACACACACACCTTCACCCAGCCCTGCGTCCTAGACGGTGAACAACACCTGTGCTGGGCTATTCTCTTGAGAAAAGTACTTTGTTTCTTCCCATGGCCTGGAAGTGCCAAAAAGCAGGGTGGTAAGAGCCCAGGGAACAGTGTATCAGCTTTGCAGTTAAGGCACTTTCTGGTCACAGCACTGTGAATTCGCCTCCTTTTGGGTAGCATGCTTAATTTGAATTCACATTATGGCCCCTGCACTTTTTCCAGAGAGGCTAACAAAGCAAAAGACCCGTGGTTTCTAATTATACCAAGTGTGATTACTTCAAAGTAACATTTCAGTGCATTTCTATAGGGAATTGAACTCTCTACTACATATGTATGATGTCTCCGAGTATGTGATGAATTTACTCAGATCATCTGGAAGCCACCTTACTGGCCTAAAGGAAACTTTTAAAGCATTGCTGGCACAAATGGTCTGCCTTTACCTCTGTAAGAAAGTCTCCCTACTGTCACCTTCTGAAGTCCCACAGCTGAGTGGGCAGCAGGAGCCTCAGGAGAGGAGGGTGAGGGGGCAGAAGATAGGAGGAGGAGGCACTGATGACAATCCACAGCCAGGGCTGATCTGCCTTACCCTTGTGGCTCTGGAGTTCACTCTGGTGGATCTCCATTGAGATGTCAATGAGGGTGGCATAGAAGGTTTTGTTTTTGTTTGTTTGTTTGTTTGTTGTCCCCCTTTAGACTAGTTGTCACGCTTGAGAGTCAAGAGTACTCAAAGGTAACAAACAGTTAAAGACACTTGCTGGATTCCTAGTTCTGGGACCGTGAGAGGCAGGCTTGGAGGCAAGCAAGCCTCCCTTCCTAATGGCAGCCTGGGACCTGCCAGGATTCAGGAGGACCTAGCTAAGGTCCTGGCTCTGCCATGCAGGATGGATGAATGATCTCAGGCAACCTTATTGGAACTCCTGGAGTCTCTCCTCAGTTGGGAAATGTGATGATAATCCCTCCAAGTCTCTTCTGGACACAGAGGGAGAGGAGAGAAAATGGAAAGGCACCCAACCTCTTAGTCTCCTCGCAGTTTCGTTTTCTTCCTTCCCCTGAGAACTTATTTCCTTGCACTAGATGGAGAGTGAGATGCGCCCCGGCTAGAGAAACAATGGGAGAAAATGTGTGGCCACCTCACCTATGCAGGCTGATGGGTGCTTAGGAAAACAGCATTAACTGAAAGCATCCACAAAAGTGGGTAACCTGTGCTGCGTGAGGAAAACTTGTAACTTCTGAGCTCGCAGGCTCTCAATGTCTCTTCACTTTCAGCTTAAACAACTACAGGCCAATCCATCTTAAGACTGAGGAAGTACGTAGTATTGCAGACATCCAATACGCTGTCAGGCCCACTGTACCAATGTCCAGCATACATCTGAACACAGGTTCAGAAGTTTCTATGTATGCATACACACTTGCAGCTCTCAGTTTCAGGCTCTCCTGGTTTATTGCATCCTCTTTAGACCTTCTTTCCTGAGAGACACTTGCTAGCAGAGTGGGTTTTTACTTCTTCTTCCATTTCCTTTTCTCTGTAGCTCAGATCCAGGCC
>CM053759.1:37518890-37558393 GCA_028658305.1 Pachyuromys duprasi | reverse complement strand
CACTGTACCAATGTCCAGCATACATCTGAACACAGGTTCAGAAGTTTCTATGTATGCATACACACTTGCAGCTCTCAGTTTCAGGCTCTCCTGGTTTATTGCATCCTCTTTAGACCTTCTTTCCTGAGAGACACTTGCTAGCAGAGTGGGTTTTTACTTCTTCTTCCATTTCCTTTTCTCTGTAGCTCAGATCCAGGCCTGATTACTCCAGGCTGACTGCCACCTGAATTTACATGTCAAATGGCAACCAGCCTGACCAGAGTGGGGAAGTGCTTGCTACACAGTCACCTTAAGGAGATGTTCTCATCTTCCCATAATTCTAAGGTCAGGACCAGACGCGTGGGTTCTGTGGTTGTGCCTGTTTGTTATGGGCTGTCTTCTTTTTGCCTGACCAGATAGTACCTTACAGACAGAGGAAATAAGAAACAGAGCCAGTTCTTCTTGGTTCTCCTAAATGGCTGATTGTTCATCCTTCCATCCTCCAAACTACTTTTAAATGGCTCTTTGTTTTTGACACTGAAATAGTGAGGGCTTGCTTTGGTTAGTGTTTCGTTTGCTGTGAAGAGACACCATGGCCACAGCAACATTTCATTGGGGCTAGCTTACAGTTTCATAGGTTTAGGTCATTATCATCACGGCAAGAAACATGGCAGCATTCAGGCAGACATGGTGCTGGAGAAGGAGCTGAGAGTTTAATGTCTTAAACTACAGGCAGCAAAGAAGACTGTGTGCCACACTAGGCCTAGCTTGAAGGTATGAGACCTCAAAGCCTGCCTACAATGATACACTTCCTCCAACAAGGCCATACTTGCTCCGATGAGGCCACAACTTCTAGTATTGCCACTTCTCCTTGCATCACTTAAAGTAGGAATGACCCAGATGATAAGTGTGAGAACTATAAGGAAGCTGTGTGGAAGGTCACCAGGTTTCTCTGCAAAGAAGGTGTTCCATTCACCATGAGTCACAACTCAAATCATGCAAAGGATGTCTGTCCTCTTTAGATTGATGGGAATTGGGATCTGGTTTATTATTACTTTACCCTCATGTACTCTTTGATAAGTCAAGAAGTGTTCAGTTCAGGTTTTCAAGCAGTTGCCAGTCTCAAATTTGCCAGTATAGGGTAACAATTCACTTGCCCTCTTAGACTATTTATATGATGCCAAGGTTTTTATTCACCCAACACAAAGATCATCTCCACTTTGTTCCTTAGCATCATGGCCATTCACTAAAGCTCTTCCTCTCTGGGACTAGTCACAGAAAAAGAGAAAATACAGGCATCTCTTAGTCCCAAGAAAAGTGAGCCTCTTTGCACCAGGTCCCAGCTGCCTTTGTATTCAGGTTTCAAGACCTGGTATACCTCTTAATCTTAACAGCCTGAATTCCTCAGTTTTTCACATTCTTTTTATTATTGTTTTGTTTTGTCTAAAACAAAGTGTCATTATGTAGCTCAGGCTGGTTTCAAACTCCCAATTCTCCTGCCTGAGCCTGAGCACTGGTATTACAGGGATTCACTACCATACCCAACTTCACTCACTTAAAAACCAACAGTAAGTTCTGTTGCCAGTGGCTTACAATGACTCTGGACTCTGGGTCTGACACTGCTGAAACCTTAAATAAAGAGCAGCATCCATACAACGTCTGTTGATGCAGGGCCACAGACCCCCGTCTTTGTAAAGATCAGTTGAGACAGTAAATGCACTTGAGAGCTCTGGGCTGTAGGTATCACTACTCATGTCATCAGTAGGGAGGCAGCGTCTTCTTTTTTAAGTTGTGTATGTGTATGATGTGCTTAAACGTGGGCACAATTGAGCAGTGCTGCATGTGTGGAGGTCACAGGACAGCTTGGTCAAGTTGGTGCTCTCCTGTCTCTACGCAGATTCTAAGTCTCAAGCTCTGGTCATTAGGCTTGTGTGGCAAGCGTTTTTTACCCGCTGAGCCATCTCACCTGCCCCCACATTGTTAATAATAGTAACTTATTACTAACTCCAAATCAGCTCTGCTGTTCTCGTGTAGAAGCCTAGGGTGTTCTTCTGATCATCTCCTCAGTCTAATTCCAGTCATTTCTCTTATCCTGCTTGATTTTCCTTTCAAATTTCTCCATCGCCTGACATTCACGAAAGCTCTGAGCGCACACAAGTACTGAAATTCTTTCACCCATTATCCCAATTCCTGTTGATTGATTTTTGTCTTAACCATCACATCTTTTGTCTTTTCCAAAAGAACTGCATTTTCATACTTATCTTCCTTGCATAAAAGGTAGATACAGTAAACAGCAATCAAGGGGGTGTATCAGTTCAGGAAACAGACACAACTAGGCATTTCAATAAAAAAGGGATTAAAAACAATGAATTAAATGCTAATAAAAGGGATAAAGTAACTGAAATTATATTTGAAGGACACACCATAACAACCACAGAAGTCGGTTGTCAAAATTGCCTCTCATTGCTCCTGACTTAGGCAGCTACTTCCACACTTGCTGGTCTCAAACATGTATCAACAAAGGCACTAGAAAAAGGATTTCCACCTCACAATACCTTCCAAATAATCCCTGCAAAAGGCAACGTTCTGATACAATCTAGGGAGGGTCCAGAAATCTAGCTGCAGCTGAAGCTAAGAAACAAAGTTTCTAGCTCAAGAACACTTACAGGATGCTCTGGGAACAAATGGTAACCCATATAATAAAAGGAACTCTGTGATTCTCTGCTCGGTGGGGTCCTGGATTTTGGGAGGGGCCTGGAACTGGAATCTGTTTCTCTCAGGGGAAGCTAGAGCACTTGAGGAAGAAGCCCATGTGGCAAGCCGGAGTGTGGAAAAGGCTTTTCCACGGAGTGTTACGGTTTAGTTCTTTTAGAATATGATCGCCTGTAGCAGTGAAAACTTGGGCCTTCCAAAGCCTACAGTGATACCACAGTGTTACAGCTCTTGGTTAAGCTGCTGTGCTGAGGACAGCACAGGTAAGGGCAGAAGCCAAGGCCTGGTTGGCTTGCAGCCAAGGCCCAGGCCTGGCAAGGCCCAGGCCCAGCAGGCTGGAAGGCAGGCCCAGTGAGGCCCAAGCCGGTCAGGCCAGAGAGCAGGCCTACTGAGACACCGCCTGCTGGGGGAAAAATGACTAATCTTAGATGGCCATAGTGGAAGGCTGATGGTATCACACAGCATGCAACCCCAGAAGCTGCGTACACCCCCAGCACATTTATTTCATATCAGAGATTTATAAACCTTGGGCAATGAGAGGGATTTCTAGGGTGAATGTGTTTGATTCGCTGGAGATCAGGAGTTAGGGATACTTGGTTTACATGTGCCTCCTTTTCCATGCCTTATCAGGGTCCTATCACAAGAAGGAGAATACAGTACTTAATTATCCTATGGGTGAGGGGAAACACTCCAAGTACAATTGAAGGTCACTGCTGAAGACTAAGATCTTTTACAGGGCAGGGTATTTCTAGACATTCCCAGATGCTTTTGGAGCAGTTTTCATATCAGGAAAGGGTCTGGTCTATACTCTGTCCTGAGGGCTGTGTGACATTCCTTACAAAATCTGGGGTCACCCAGACCAGGCTGAGAACCTTGCTGAGAAAAGGGAATCCACCGTTATAGCAAACAAATGTTTATGCAGAGATGTCAGACCTCAACCTAATCCAGCAAAGCCCCACAGAACTCTACTTCTTACAGACCAGGGACAACAGAACCATGGTCCAATAGAGAATTCCAGCCTAGAAGGAAGGGGATACCCGGATTGCATAGCTGTAATTCATGTTACATTTTTACTGCATTTTCTGAAGTTTCAATACAACCTAGAGTAAAAATTTTTTAAAAAGTACAAGGAGACTGGCTCAAGCAATTATAATAATAATATCTGCATTTACTAAACAAATATGTTTTGAATGGTAGCTGTGTGCCAGACTGTGATAGACAGTATAAATATAGTTGTGGACAAAATAGAAAAAAAATCCTGGAGGGTTTGAGAAAGTAGAATATTAACCTGCCTGTTTACTACTCAGGTTCAAGGCCAAGCTCTGCCACTTAATCACTGTACTAGTTGGAAAAAGTTGTTTAGGGTCTCCAGATGGGAACAGAGATGCGTCTGTGTCTGGTTCCTTTGTGTCAGACGTGAGGACTGAAAGCAACTCTCAGGATAGCTGCAGTAAAGGGGGTTATAGGTGCGGGTGGGAGGTCACAGAGAGCCAGGCTAGAGGGGTGGTTTGTAAGGTTTTTAAAAAGTTTGACTTTGACTGTGAGGGGATTTATGAATCACTAGAAGACTTCCAGCAAAAAGTGGTTTAATCTGACTCTGACTTTTGAAGATATTCCTTTGGCTGGAGTACGGACAATAGCTGAGGGAAAAGAAGTCTAACCAGACTTTAGTAACAAGAACTTGGGGGGCAGTAGAAGGATTAAGTGGTGTCACCCTGGAAACATTCAGCAGGTAATCTGCTTGAAAATGAAGTTCGCACTTGGTCGTGATCTGCAGATTATCCTTTACCTTTCTTTATTCCCTCAATTACAATTATTCATTCATCCAATCTTATCTTATTGGTTTCTTAAGACAAAGTTTCAGTATATATCCCAGGCTTGAAATCATAATCCGCTAACCTCAGCCTCACTCTAGCTGCTAAGATCACATGTTTATTCATTTTAATTAGGAAACAAAAATCCTTCAATAAGTTATTTTTCTTAGGACAATGGTGCTGTCTGGCCGGTTAGTCTTTGGAAGCACATGTACACATAGTTATCTAACATTATTCCAATGTCAGGCTTTGGGTGGGGGGAAAAGCTGGTGCCTTTGCCTTGGTGGCTCTTGAATGAACAGGGGCTAGAGTGGCTCAGTGCTTAAGGGCATGTAATACTCTTGCAGAGGACCCAAGTTTCAGTTCCCAGCACTGTCATTCTGTATTTTCTGGGAGGCCCAGAAAGTTTCTTGCTTCTCCCACAGGAAGGTCCAAGTGCAGTTGAGCTCCAGGCAGGAAACGGTGTGTGTGCACATAATAAATGCAGGTACCTGAAGCGATCAGAAGATAGTATCAGATCCATGGAGCTATAGTGAGCTGCCTAATGTGAGTCAAATGTAGATTATTTGGAAGATCAAAACATGCTTGCAATTGTTGGGCCATCTTTCTAGGTTGGCACTAGAATTTGTTAATAACAACAAGATGTTCTCTGATTTTAATTATGCTTTGGTATTTGTGGTATGTTTTCTTCTTATTATAATATTGGGGATACACTTTTGCCAAGCTTCTTCACTCTGCTTTTACAGTACTACTCAGTCTAAATTCTTTGTATGATGTAGGCCTTCTTTCCTCATTAAGTTGGTCAGTTAGAATATTTCTTCTTTATAGTTACGGAGTCTGATCAGGGATGGCTCCTGTTAAGTTAACACTAAGTAGTCTCTCTTGAAAACCTTCTGAGACTGACTATTTTTTATTTGTGCACATGCGTGTTTGTCCTTGTGAATGTGTACATGAGTGTAGGTTCCTATGTGAGCTAGAGAAGGTATCAGATCCCATGAAGCTGAAGTTATAAGCAGTCGTGAGCTGCCTAATGTGGATGCTGGGAACTGAGCTTGGGTCCTCTGGAAGAGCAGCAAGTTATCTTAACCCTCAAGCCATCTCTCCAGGACCTTTCTTGAGAAATTTGCTCTTGTTCTTGGGAAAGATGCTGTCTGAGTCCATGAGACCACGACCCACATAAAGATAATGCTGTGCAAAGCTGTCAGTAGTCATCTTGCTCCAATATGGAGGGTATGCATCCGAGAATAAAGCAGAGAGGAAAGCAAGCCAGAGAGGCTGAGAGAAAGAAACAGAATCTTAACATTACTTAAGCCCCAGCTGGGTGTAACAGCACATCCCAGCACCTAGGAGGCCGAAGTAGGAGTACTGCTCTACATGTAAAGAGCTTCAGGTTAATCTGGGCTACAGAGTCAGATTTTGCGTCAGATAAAATTATGCATACACACACACACACACAAACACAAATAAATGGCTCTTTGAATCCTTGTGGCTAACGCTAGAAACACCCCTTAGACTGCCCAGTCTCATAGACCAAAATTCCCTCTTTGGGTTAAACCTTACTTTGAGTTTCTGCTATTCGCTTCTGGACTAGTTCTGCATAATACAAGGAGATAAAAGTCTGGAAGTGTGAGTTGCGAAGTTTGTTCTACCTTGCCCCAGCCATAGGAGGAGAATAAGCTCTGAGACTGGTAGGTTGAGTGATACAGTTTCATCTTGCTACTCCATTTCCTCTGCAGAACGTTTCGTTACTCCTGCGAGGTTACCACTGTCTCAGAGGCTGTGGCTGTCTTCTGATATGCTCAGAGTCAACTGCATGAAGTTATAGGTTAGGTCTGACTTAACTGTAACACAAAGCATTGATCTATTGGAAAAAAACCCTTTGTGTTCCAGTTCCCCGTCCTTTATTTACTACTCCCTTGAGTCTGTGTTTTCTATTTCGGTGACTTAAAGGCAGGAGGCAGAGATATTCTCAGATGACATTTCAGGGAATAATTTTACTTCTTAATCAATTATACTTCTTTCCAAGTCTCTTGGAACTGATTTCTCTAGCTCTATTTCGGCTCTTAGAAAAAGAAATGGAACTATCTTCAGCCTCCTGGTAAAGTGATGTTTGTCCTATCCCAGATATGTGAGAGGAGCAGAGGAGAAAAGGCTGGCAAATACCTGAGTTTGATGAAGAAATGTATTAGTAGGAGATAGTGATTTTTGTATGGACCTGAGGACTTTTCCTCGTTCATTATGGGACTGGCAATATTGCTGTTTAAAGCTGATGACCAGGTTTTAACTTTAGAAACATAGTTCATTTCTGAAACGGTATTTGGACAATCAGAAAAATTACAAGCCTGAGTGAGCTCTGAGGCAGGGTTGGAGGTGGAGAAAGGACAATCTTGCTGTCGGGACATTTGTGTCACATGGAAGAAATAATGGTGTTTGCTTGTAGAGAACAGAGGGGCACAATGGCAGTCCTGTTAGCCTTCCCGGTGCAGAGAAGTCTAGAGAACAAAGAAGAGGGTGCAACTTCAGAGAACCCTAAATGGTGATGCTTTCTCAGAATCACATTTCCTTTTCTACCAGAAAAACATAAACATTCAGCATAAGACTTGATCCCAGGAACTGTGGGAGCCCCATTTCGGGTGTGCTCCCATTTTGCTCCAATTGCAAGAGATGATCTCTTGTATCATTTTGGAAGTCATCTTCATATACACGGAATTATGTGTTCTGGGAATGTGCATTGGGATTGGAGAGATGACACATGCTGCTCTCACAGAGGACCAAGTGCACTTTCCAGCACCCGTGTCAGGTGGCTCCTAACAACCTGTAACCCCAGCTCCAAAGGGGTTGATGCCACTTGGTCCCGATGGGCACCAGAACTCACACGCACAAATCTACACATGTATATAATTAAGAATAAAATAAACCGAGCTGGGTGCAGTGGCACACACCTGTAATCCCAGCTTGGGGAGGCAGAGGTAGGTGGATCTCTGTGAGTTCGAGGCCAGCTTGGTTTACAAAGTGAGTCCAGGACAACCAAGGTTACATACACAGAGAAACCTTGTCTTGAAAAAAAAAACTAACTAAAATAATATTTTAAAAATAGAGTGTACAAATAATTTTCATTAGAGAGATAAGGAAATAAGTGAGCATGTGTGAGCTGACTTTACACATGTGTGTTTCATAGCAAACTTAATAGACATGCAAGCCTGCCCTGCTGGAGTGGGCGTTGCGGAAGAAAAGTGCCGAGAGGATAGGCCTCCTTGAGCCATTTGGAGGCTCACCCCTTCCAGCAGACTGCAAGATGCAGGCGATGGGAGAGTTGACTGTCTCCTTTTCAGCCAAAAGCTGCCAGAAAGTTGAAATATTAGACCAAATTATACCACCTAAGTTAAAATAAGCACCTTAGGGTAGAGCACTATAAATATGAAGGTACATTCATTATGCAAGAAGCGGTATCCCCAATTCTGCATTTTCCCCCTGTTTCTGTATCTTATTAGCCAGTGTTGAAATCGCCGTTACTGTTAATGTCTGAGGCTATTTACTTCCACTGGCTGATAGGCAGATTATTGGCACACCCTCCGCGCCATTCCTTTCTATGACTGTTTCTTCCAGAAGCACCCTTTCCAGCTATGAATAGAGAAAAAAAAACACTTAAAAATGATGGTTGTATCATATCTAAGAATTTTGCAATTTGGCATAAAGTTGACAATATGCCTTAAGCAAAACCAAATCGACCAACAAAAAGTAAACTATCCTTTACTCATTTTTTTGACCCACATTGCAATTCACAGACCATGCAATGCACTATAACATCCTTCTTTTGGATAATAGTGTGAAATTATTTTTAATATGTTTATCTGGCAGGATCTGGGCAATCTTACTGTGTGTTATAGTAGCTAGTAGTATCAACCTAGAAATAGCTACCATTCCACTTGAGAAAATGAAGGGTTAGCAATGCAGGACTTGCCCAAAGCCATATTATTAACAAGTGACTGAGCCAGTAAGCCACATCCTACCCTCTAATGTCTTTCTTTTTTTTTCTTTTTTTCTTTCTTTTTTTCTTTCTTTCTGTCTGTTTTTCAAGACGGTTTCTCTGTGTAGCCTTGGCTATTCTGGACTCAGTTTGTAGACCAGGTTGTTCTCGAACTCAAGAGATCCAACTGCCTCTGCCTTCCTTAGTGCTGGAATTACAAATTTGCACCACCTCACCTGGCTCTTCTTCTTCTTCTTCGTTTCTTCTTCTTCTTTTTCCTAGACAGAGTTCCATATATCCCAAGCTGGCTTAAAATTTGCACCTACTACATATATCACACCCAGTTTATGTCACGCTGGGGCTGAAACCCAGGGTTTCATACATGTGGCATTGGGAACGCTGCCAACTGAGCTGCATCCTCATTTCCAGCCTCCACCTTTTCACGGTCTAATCCCAGAGCCCTTATTAAGCATATATGAATTTGTGCGAGAACATGAAGAGTGAAAGAGCCAGTAAGATGACTTGGTAGATAAGGGCGTTTAACACAGGCCTGACGATTTGAGTTCCGTCTCCAGAACCAACATGGTATGAGAGAACTCATCCCCACAGGCTGTCCTTTGATTTTTACATGCAAGCCTTGCCTCTCCCCAGTAAATAAATGTAAACTATTCACTGTTTTGTAAAAGGTACTTTAGACGGAGACACTTTAGCTTCATACTCGAAGTTTTGACTTTTTTTAAACTAAAAATTCCAAACAATTTTATTCCACTTCATAAAGTACCCACGGAATGTGACCAACGGACAGAAATCTAAGTTTAGAATTTACACTGCTGCTTAAGGCATAGCCTATATGCCTGAAAATATATTTACTGAACTGTATTAAAACTTGCTTTCTGATGGGCTAGGGAGTTGGCTCGGCAGTTAAAAGCATTGAATGCTCTTTCGGAAGCTTCAGGTTGTATTTCCAGCACCCACCCAGTGGCTCACAGCAGACTGTAACGCCTGTTCCAGGGAATCTGATACCCTTTTCTGATCTTCGCAGGACCAGGTACAGAAATGACGAACAGATATACACGCAAGGCAAAACATTCACACAATAAAAGTAAATAAAGATAAAAAAAATAGCGGGGGGGGGGCGTTGGTGCATAGTGGCACACATCTTTAATCCCTGCACCCTGGAGGCAGAGGCAGGCAGATCTCTGGGAGTTTAAGTCCAGCCTGGTCTACAGAGTGAGCTCCAAGACAGTCAGGGTTACACAGCAAAACCTTGTCTCAAAAAAACAAAGCAAAACAAAACAAAACAAAAAGTGAATGTAGCCGCTGTTACCACCCTTACCGGTTTGTTGTGCTCTGACTAATTCTGAGGGCCTCCTGTCTTTTCTGTATATCTGCTTCTCCCTAGGTGACCTCATTCAGTCCCACGACTTTAAATATAATCTGTACTAATGACTCCAAAATATATGTCTTCTGCCAAACCGATCTCTCCAAATGTGAGCCAGCCCATGTCACTATCTTTTTTCTTTTTTCTTTTTTTTGCCCATGTCACTTTCGATCTTCAGAATCACTGCTAGGCTTCCCATCTCTCTCACTGAAGTAATCGGAGCCTCACTGAGGGCTTCCTAAGGCTCCACACACTCTGTCCTACTTTGCTGATCATTCCTCATCTCTATTCTTGCTCCCCAGGCCCTTCCTACTTCCTGTTCTGTTCTGTGTGTCCTTTCCCAAATGTTCACAAAGGGTCATGTTGTGGTGAACATTTGGGAAATAAATATTTATTGCTTAACTATAATTATGCTAATTGCCCAGCTTCTAAACTCTCTTGCTCTTTCTACCCCATTAATCTTATGTCAGGAAGATACAAACTTCTTTACGAATTACACTGGTTCTTAAGACTCCTATATTGAAACTTTGGGGCCAGTGATATGGCTTATCAGATAAAGGCATGAGTCACCAAGTCTGATGACTCCAGAGACCCAAACTGAGGGAGGAGAGAAATGACTTTTTCAGGTTGTCCTCTGAGCTCTCTAGCAATGCTGTAATATTTGTGTGTGTGTGTGTGTGTGTACACACATGCACACATCAAAGTAATAAACATTTTAATAAAGTAGAGATTTTCTCCATTGTAGAGATAGATTTACTTAATTCAGAAATATTCATTGCGCACTTGCCACAAAGTCTTAGATAAGAAGTAACAAGCAGAGCTGGTGAGCTGGCTGAACAGGCAAAGGCACTCAATACCAGGCTGAGGGCCTGGGTTCGATCCCTAGAATCCACAATGAGGAGGACAGAGCTGACTCTTGCAATGAACTGTTAGTGACCCAAAGAGCTAGCTGGAAAGTAACAGTTTTGCTTCTGAGTCACTAAGCTAATCATTGGTTCTGTCCAAACAGGACATTTAACCATTCTTTAAACTTCCCTTTCCCCCTGTTCATTTTCTGAGTCTTAGCCCACTCACTTGCTTAACTCAGATTTTAGGGCATTTTCCTGAACATCTCTACATCCCATCCGTCGGTAAAGACTCTAAGCTCCAAAATCTACTCTCTACCCTGCCGCTGCCTAGTCTACCCCCTTCCAGCTCTCTAACCCCTGTGAGTCCCAAGACAGTACCGCTTGTCTGAGGCTGCTGGCTTTCTCTTACATTCTCATCTCCCCATTTGCTCTTTTTCTCCCAACAGCCAGAGACCTCATAAGGACCTAAATTACATAGTGCTCCCCTGATTAAAGATTTCAATGGCTTCCTTTTGTTTTACCGCTGTAAATTAGTGACTCAGAAAATCTCCTGGCCCGTTATCTTAGCCCAGTGTGATGACAGACAGTCACTTCTGGTTCCCTGGGCCTCCTTTCATGAGCACAAGCACAGAAAACCCCACCCTGCCCCCAAATACCTGTAAGGGCAACTCATCATGTAACTGAGCCCACCTTAAATGGTATTTAAGCTAGAGAGGCTTTCTCAGACCACTTCTTTGGCCAATCTGCCCTGTCAGAGAGTGAATTAATTCTTTGCTTATGTTTTGCTCTATCAGTGGAGTTCATAACGGCATCTGGAGAGAGCATTCCAGAAATAAGGACGAAGCAAGAACTGTCTCACCTTAGGTAGCTGATGTAGGAATTGCCTAATATCTAGCCTTACTAATTTCCTCATTCAGTTCCCTCAAATCCATAATTGCTTGAACCCACACAAAGAACCAATGTTAACAGGAGGACTCTCACCCTCACTATTTCTTAGTTAACCTCAGGTCAAGACTTGGATTCCATTCAATAGTTTAGAATCACTAAATAAGGGAGGGGGAAGGTCTGAAATGAAGACTACTGGAAAGAAGAGGTATCATTTGTCACTTAAAATACTGAAGCCCATGAGAAAAGAAAACTCACAAAATCAAGCCTTTTTGGAGTTGTGTACTTTAGAGACTGTAGGCGGGGAGAGAAAAAGAGTGAGACAGGAAACCCAAATCTGAAGGAGAGAGAACACAGCCAGCACACCATGCTGTAAGGATGCAAGGCTTCTGGGTTCGGGTACCACTTTTTGCCCTGTAGAAAAACCAAGATGCAGAAAAGTGGGATGGGGAGGATAGAAATGATAGGGTCTGGGACCAGGACCAGTGACACGAAAGAAGCTCGAGAGGATGTAGGCTTGAACAGATCCGAGAAGAGAGCAATGCAAAAGCAGCCTCGGATCTCGCCGGAGTTGCAAGCGTTAAAGAGAGGCGGGGAGTGACGCGGTTTGCGTCTAGAGCGGCTCCTTGGAGTCCACAGCATCCAGCGCCGGAGCCTCGCCTTCCTTTCTCCGTCTGCAGACGTATCGAGACACAAAAAGAGGCAACCCCGGACCAGCGCGAGGGACCGATTCCCATCATGACCGAGACCACAAAGACCCACGTTATCCTGCTGGCCTGCGGCAGCTTCAATCCCATCACTAAAGGGCATATTCAGATGTTCGGTGAGTCCTCCCGCCCACCCCGGAGGCTGTTTCCGCTGCTCCACTCTCGCCAATACCAGGGTTTTCCAGGGCGATCGGGTAGGAAGGCGTGCGCCCCTCCGGAGGGGTGCGCCGGCTGGTCTGGCTAGTGCGAGGTCAGTCAGTCCCTGCGATCCCCGCTCACGCGAGCCGACGCACACTACGTTTTTGCCTTTTTTTTTTTTCCAGGCTCCTCCAGCCTGGGGCCAGATCGCCTCGCCGAGGGCCAGGGGTGGGGGAGGTGCGGGGCTGGGGGTGAGTGTCCTCTGGGCCCGGGTGGGGGGGCTCCAGGTTAGAGCCACGGAGTGCGGTGGTGCGGAGGTTTGACTACTTGGCGGGCGAGGGTGGGGATGGGGCAGAGGTCGGGAAGGGAGGAGAGAGGCTGGAGATAACGTGTTGTTTGTTTAGGATGGGCAGAAAGCTTGAAGGAGTTAAACGAGCCTCGGAGGCACAAACACTCGCTCACGACACGCCACTGGCAGGGACTGGGGCTTCCCGGAGGCGCCAGGGACAAATGTTTGGGGATTGTAGCCGGGGTGACCCCGAACGGTGGACGCTGAGTGATGGCAAGGGAGGGGGGCCACTGACCGGCCGAGGCTTGCCTCCCTCGGCCTGGGAAGGGGAGGGGGCGGGGCGGCGGCTGCGGGAGGTGGTCCCTGAGCCGGCGAGATGGTTCGGGGCCCGAGCTGGCCGAGGTTCTCCCCGGGGCGGCGATGGCAGCCGGCAGCCTTGCGGTGTGAGTGTTGAGGATTGGTGTGCGGATGTGCGGGGAGAGCTCGCGTGTGGGGTCGGGACGCGTCTTCGCGAGTTTGTGTTTTGAGGTTTGGGGCGTACGGCGAGAGGAATTGAGCCCCGGCGTCTGGGTGCGTGTGTGAGGTCCAGCGGAGAGACAGGCGAGGATGACTGTCCGCGCAGGCTGGAAACCGGTCGCCACCAGCGCGGAATCCACGCGGCTTGGGAGGCTGCTCCCGGAGAACCCAAAGGCGCGGGCGGTGTGCGCGGCTAGACCCCCGAGAGAGGGGCGCGGGGTCACTCTAAAAGCAGGGACTGAGAAGTTAGAAGTTGGGGGCGTTTTCATTTTTTTTATGTGTATTTTTGTTTTCCTGGGACTCGGGGAAAGGAGCAGAGAAGATCCCGGCGCGGTGCGAGGCTCTGCTCGGGCCCTGCGGCGAGGCGCTCTCCGCAGGCGGCGGTGCTGAAACGCAGCGCGCTGCCGCCGGCTGCGGGCACACGTGCTTGCCCAGGGCTGGGGCACTGCCAGAGCGTTCCCAGGCTGTTTTAATGAAAGCCACAACATATCCGGAACGACCACCCCAAAACGCTCAAGCTAAAAATACTCGCCTCTCAATCTAAGAGGTGAATCTGAATGGGGCCTGACGATTAAAAAAAAAACAAAAACAAACAAACAAAAAAACTCATGACAAGGTTATAAAACTACCCTGCGCGCAGGGCACATCCGCTTGTCACCGTAGCAGAATGGGAAGAGAGCGCCCGAGAAGGAGCAGTCCCTTCTCTGTATTCTGTAAGCTTTTTTAAAGTGTTTATTCAGAGGCGACGCCAACTTACCCGTTCAACAGTGGGCTTGGTTCCAGCATCGAGGTAGACCAGCAGCAGGCCGGCCACCTCAACAGTCTGAAGTAGCAGCAACCCAGGCATCCGCCACTTTCTACTTTCTTGTAAGACCACTGTCTTTTCCATTGCACGCCTCGCCTCCCTCTTTTTCGTTGCCAGCCTTCTGTCGATATTGTTACCCTCTCTTTTGACTGGGCAGGATGGAGCTTCCTTGGGAACTCTTGCAGCTCTAGGAATCTTTAGTGGGCCAGTGGTTGCTCCTCCTGTCCTTCTGGGACTAAGGATGTGGGAAACCCTGTTGGCTGTAAGATCAGAAGTGGGTCCGATTTTGATGAAGAGCGAAGGGCACGGTCTTGCAGCCGGAGAGTTTGGTAGCAGGGATGAAGGTGGTTCCTTCCAGTTCTCCAGGAGCTTTCGGGGTAGAACGTGAGGGCAGGCACAGGTCGTAGCAGAAGGTTTTACATTTAGAAAAAGTGAAAAAGGACTGTTGACAGTGGCCATTATTCACTCCCCATTGGCACTGAGTGCCAGGCGAGACTATCTGTCAAGAAAGCCCTTTGAGTGTCCATTAACTGTAACCTAAAGAGGAACACAGGAAAAAGATGTGATGTGATCACTGCGGGCTGAAGAAGCTACCCACCTAATGGAGGCTTTTTTTTTTTAAGTACATAAATACGTGAAAAGGAAGCAAGAAGAGGAAGGCAAAAATAGATATTAAACGATATGTTGTGGAATCTTGTGTTGGTATCTTTGAGCTTCTGATACAGTTTGAAATTTGTTTTTCTGACATCTATTTTTTTAATTATCTGTGTGTGTATGCCACGGCTTTTCATATGGAGGTCAGAAGACAACTTGCGAGCATTTCTGTTCTACCGTGTGTGTACTGGGTACGGAACGCCAGTTGTCAGTTTTCATGGCAAGCACTTTTCTCTTCAGAGCCATTTTAGCAACCCTGAAAAAAAAAATTGTTTGTTTGTTTTCTTGCTTAATTACTTTCAGAGAGCCTGTCTCGGTTTTATTACCCTAGATGGCCTAGAGCATACTATGTGAATCTGGCCAGTCCTGAACTCACAGAGATCTACCTGCCTCTGCCTTGTGAGTGTTGGGATAATAGGGCCTAAATTGACCTATGTTTCTTTTTTCTTTCCTTTCCTTCTTTCTTTCTTTCCCTTCCTTCCTTCCCTCCTTCCTTCCTTTCTTCCTTGCCATTGTTTCTCTGTGTATAGCTTTGGCTGACCTGGAACTCACTCTGTAGACCAGGCTGGCCTCCAACTCAGAGATCCACAAGCCTTTGCCTCCCGAGTGCTGGGATTACAGGCGTGCTCTACCATGCTTGGCTTCGTTTTATATTTGTTGGTAATGGCTCTCACTCTTAGTCCAAACTGGTCCTAAAGTCATGGTAATTCTCCTGCCTCAGCTTTTGCAAGTGCTAGAACAGGCGTGAGGTGCTATGCTTGGCTTTATAAGTTACTTTTGTATGGCAGTTTCTGGTTGAAAGCTTTTCATGCATGTTTTGAACTTGTTCATGTTAACAATCTTACAAGACAAATATCACCATCTCTTTTTTGAGTAGAAAACTGGTTTCCGGAGAGTGTGCAGGTAACAAAGTGACTTGATTTGGGACAGGGTCTCAAATACCCTAGGCTGGCCTCAGGATGGCTGTGCTGCTCAGGGTGACCTTGAAGTTCTGACCCTCCTGCTTCTGCCTCCTGAATGCTGGGATTACATGAGTACACTACTACTCCTTTGACTGAGTTGCCTTGAACCCCACATTTCAGATCCCTTTCACAGACACCACTGCACTGCATGAGCCAGGAAGAAGTGCTCAGTTAATTTGGTTGGATGGTCTTGTGAACACTATTTCCTTTAAACTTATCAAAATTAGAATGAAGTTGACTCTCAGCTTACTGAATTCTCTGTGAGTTTTCCTTAAGAGCTCTTTCTCATTGCAAAAGAGACAAAGCATCCACACACCATATTTTTGAAGATTTTTTTCCCCAAGAACAGACACGTACTCAACATAATTATATTATCAACTTCCTTTAGGTGTGTGAAATTTAGTGGTACATGCTTATAACCAGAGTTCTAGATGCAGAAGCTGGAAGATCAGGAATTCAAGGGCAGCCTGTGCTACAGGAGAGCATATCTCAAAAACAAAACCTTCACTTCCTTTGTAGAGCAAACACTTGTATTTTCAAAATCGAGTAGCTTATTAGAGAAAAAGAGATAGAATATAAGCAAACAAACCAAATCAACATTAAGAACTAAAGAATTCACTTTTTTTCTAAATGCATGTGTGCATTGTTCATGTGTGTGCAGGAGCACATATGTGTACAGGGACATGTGTGTAAACACATGTGCACGAAGGTCACAGGACAACTTTGGGTGCCATCCTCCGGAGCCACTCACCCCCTTTAAGACAGGGCTTCTCCCTTACAGTCCCAGGGATCAGCTTGTTTTCACCTCCCCAGTGCCAGCGGCACAAGCTTTTTTTTTTTTAATTGGGTTATGGGGGTTGAAGTCAGGTCCTTGAAAAGAAAGTACTTTACTGATTAAGCCATTCTCCAAGCTTCATTCTTCATTTCTATAAATTACACCTCATACAATTTTGCATATTTTAAAATATTTTAGAATGAATCTTTCTCTTACACCGAAAGGGGAGTTGAAATTATGTAGACTACAGAAACATGGGAAAACATAGTATTTGTGTCTAAGATAATTGATAGTTTCTCATTTGCAGCTAAAATGTTCTCAGGGAAGAATACAAAGTTTTTAGCAAAGTAAATTCATGAACTAATGATGCCACTTTTCATGGGTTGACCTCACTCCATAAGAAGGCAACGTGAAGGCTGGGCATTGGTGGCTCACACCTTTGAACCCAGCACTCAGTAGGCAGAGAGGCAGGTGGATTCTGTGAGCCTGGTCTACAGGGTGAGTTCCAGGAGAGCCAAGGCCACATAGAAACTCTGTGTCAAAAAGAAAGCCATGTGAAGCTTGTAAGCCGTGTATGTAAATTTTTATTTTCTATAACTTTAAAGAAAATTATATTGTAATACCATTTCTAGCATAGTCATGTGTAATCTCTACTTAAAATCATTTCATATTAGTAATAACAAAGCAAGGTGTTGTGGTGCATGTCTGTAATCCCAGTATTCAGGAAGGCAGAGGCAGACAGATCTCTGTGTGCTGAAGTCCAGCCTGCTCTACAAAGTGAGTCCAGGACAGCCAAGGCTACACAGAGAAACCCTGACTCAATAATAATAATAATAATAATAATAATAATAATAATAATAATAATAAATATTTATATTTATTTTTTTTTGGTAAGTCTACCATTAAGTAATCAAATAGCAAGTTTGGGTTAAAAAGGCTGATTGATGAGTTTGGGCATAAAAGATAGAAGAATGGAATGATTTAATCAGCAGAAACATATTCTGCTTTTGGATGACTGTAAAATAACTAGATTTTTTAGTGTTTCTAGTCCAATACTTTCATTTTGAACAACTGGATCATTTGAAAAGAGTACCATCTGGTTCTGTTCTCTCTGTGTGTGCAGATGTGATGTCTGTCGTTACAGCTAGAAATGAGCTTGAGGGTCATTGATAGGGAACTGCCCAAAAGTAAGAAAGCATTCAAGTGGCTGGCCTTGTCTACATGGAGAGTTCTAGGTCAGCCAGAGCTATACAACAAAAACCTTATGGGGAGGCGTTTAATGTGCTTGAAATGCTTATTAAACAGCCACCAAATGCAACATAGTTCTCCATGTCATGGGTTTGCCTCCTATTCTATGAGACAGAATAGGTTTGGGATAAGATAAGGGGGGAGGGCAGAAATGGGAGAGGTTGAGTTAAGCTCCCACTATGTAGCATAGGCTATGTTACAACTTGCTATGTAGCTCAGGCTAGCCTTGAACCAACTGTCCTCCTGTCTTAGCAGAGATTAACAGCTGTGTGTCAGAACGCCTGGCTGAGCTGGAACTTAGCATCACCCCCTTTACAGATAGCAAAGCAGAAGGACAGGTGTGTCATTTGATCAAGAGCATAAGTGAAAAATCAGGAAGAAACCAGTATTCAGGTATCCAGACTTGAGTCCACGATACTTTTTCATGCCGATCTTTATGATGGTAAGGATGATATCGAGAACGTCTAGCACTGATGAAAGAGAGGGCCATCGGTACTTAGCTGGCAACAGAGGATGAGGAGAATCTTACTTCTGTTCCTCTTTGGTAACGCAGTAACGCAGGCCACAATATATATTCCATAGAGGGATCTTCTGCTTGTTTTTTAGTACTCCGTTAGTACTTCCCTAGTTCCAATTTTAACGTTTCTGCCACCTCCTCCAACATTCTCTACCCTTCCCACTCTTTCCTTCAACTGATACCTTCCCTCCTTTAGATTTTCGTGTCAACAGTACTTTCTCAAGAGAACCCCCGCTGACTCCTAAATAAGTCTGGCTTCCCTGACATTTGCTTCCATACCTTCTGATACTATTTCAGTGATATAACTCATTTCACCTCAAACTCTCATTTCATCTCAAACTCCACGATACAATTGAATTTCTGTAAGTGGAGAAACAAAGTGTGTTTTCATCACTGACTATTTCCTAATATCCAGCGTAGAACATGCACTCCACCACAGTTGATGACTAAATGGAAAATGACAGCATAAAATATTGTGCCACACAGAGGAACTGAGCACGTTCATGGACGGAGTCCATGAAACAGAGTCATCAGATAGCAGACTCAGGAAAAGTTCAAGATGCCCCAAGGAAAAGGGTACAGACAGGAGTGATGCCAGAAGGGTAGGTGAGGTCTAGTCAGCTGTGAAAGCTTGTGACTCACGTTAAAGAATTCAGACTTTATCCCAATGGCAGTGAAGAGACACTGTATTGCTTTTAAGTAAAGAAAGTAGCCATATCTTTAAAAGTAATAATTAGCTGGATTTTAAGAGTTTGTTGTTTTTTATTCATATGTATGTGTGTGCCCTGGAGGCTAGAAGAAGGCATGGGTTACCCCAGACCTGAACTTTCAAGTAGTTGTGAGCTGCCTGATATGGGTGCTGGAAACCGAACTCAGGTCTTCTGGATGAGGAGCAGGCACTCTGAACCTCTGAGCCCTCGTCTCTCCATCTCTGGGAATTGAATGTTGAGCATAGGTGGCTGGTAAAGGGGAAGGATGTGGTGGTTTCTTAGGCATGTGTTTCAGCAATACAGAATCAAGATGGAAGATGGGCTTCTTGCCTGGCCGCTAGGGAAAGACAATGAGTGTACCTAAGAGTCACTGAGGAGGAAAAAGAAAATCACAGTTTGCTGGTTGGTCCATGCCTGTCCAGGACAGATAATAGAAAACACCAGAGAAGAGGCAGGTTTTTAGCTGGTGGACAAATATGAGTGGGGTTTACTCAAAATTTTAGGAAATACGTGTTCTTACCAAGCACTAAAACAGGAGACGTAGCTCCTGTTTTAGCTAAGTTCAAAGTCGCTCTGTAGCCTGCCGTATCTGATCACTGTAACAAAAGCTCCCCGGAGTCTCCAGACACATTCTTCAAAGTTCTTCACTCACAAACAATGCTGATTTTTATCAGCATTATGGAAATTAAGAAGATCAAAAGTTCTTTTTTTTTTTTTTAGTACGAAATTGGAAGATAATCCAGATCTTAAATTGATTGCTTTTTTAATGTGGATGCTGTGAAATCAGAGCAGCCGACATAATATAGTTCACAAGATTTCTCCCAAACCTGCCCATCTCCAAGCTGGTGGTTTAGTAATAGCAGCAAGCAGTGCCAGGGAATCCCACAAAACACTGAAGGTCCCCTGAAGGTTCTACTTGGGGCTCTACTTGGGGCTCTCGTGGTTGCTTCTCGGGCAGGTGCTGTGTGCTCATGACACAGGAAAGCAGGGCTGGGACAAACAGGTAACTTGAGAGGCTTTTCTTTGCTGAATGTGTGGCTGCCTCCATGTAAACAGGAACTGACTCTAAGGCAAATCTCCCATCCAGAATTCACCCCAAGCCAAAGACAGTCTAGAATAAGGCCTGTGAAGATCTTCTATCTGCATCCATTTTTCACCTAAGACATTTTTTTTTACCCAACCCCGGTTATGTAAATATATAAATAGGTATAGAAACCAAACATTTACTGATAATAAGTCATAGAAAAACTTATTCTAAAACAGCTCTTTGGTATACATGTACTGTTGTTTATTAAAGATGAAAGCAAATGTGCATGCTAATGAGATGGATGTGTTTGTTTTTACATAGAGAATTAAGTCTTGAGGGTCAGGGTGTCTTTCACTTGGTACAGAGTCTGTCTGCCATTCACAGGCCCTGGATTTGATCTCCAGCACCAAATAACCCTAGTTCGGTGGTGCATTCAGGAATCCTATGGGGGAGCATTAGAAGTTCAAGGTCATCCTCAGATACAAAATGAGTTACATGAGAAACTGTTTAAAAAACTCAAAATAAAACTAAACCCCCAAGCAAAACAAAGACAAGGAATTAAATCCTGACTGAACATTTGCTACTACGGGACACAGAACATCTTCATGATTCTAAGAGCTACTGCTGTTTGAACTTCACGGTCATCAGTACTGAGCATGCTACCTCACATCCACACAGAGGCAGGAGAATGTTTAGGCCATTTCAGAAAACACTGTAAATGCTGTAATTTCAGAAACTGTCCTAATATGGGATGGCTACTCTTACTTGTTAACTTTACATGCCCGAAGAGAGAGAGCTTTAGCGGAGAACCTGTGGCCATCAAATTAGACTATGTATGTGTCTACGGGGCATTTTCTTGATTGCTGATTGAAGCGGGAACATTCACCCACTGTGGACTGTAACGTTCCTGGGCAGGTGGGCTGGCGTGTGGGAAGGCAGGCTGAGCAAGCCAGGGCAAGCATGCCTGTAAACAGGGTTTTCTCTAAGCCCTTACATCCATTCCTTCCTTGAGCGTCTGCCCTGTCTTCCCTCCATTTCAGACTGTAACCTGTGAACTTAAATAAACTATTTCTTCAGTTGCTTTTAGTTACGGCATTTATCATGGAAACAAAAAGCAAACTGGAACCCCAAGACAAAAAAAAATTCATTTAACAATATTTTATGAAACTCAAGCCAGCAACTCATAAAAATTCTAACACAACACAATCCAGACAGATACTAATTTGGCGCTTACCTGCTGAAGCATGACAGTAAGAACACATTAAAAATCTTTGCTTTCTGTAGTTCGATCATTATGTTTACGTGAGCAGAAAACTTTCACGTACAGCATCACAGAATCCCGTTGTCTTAAGTCGGACTCAGGTGTATCAGGCAGCATTTGTGGGTGTGGCAAGTCTTGATGGCATGCACACTGTGACTGTTGAGTGCTCTCCAGTGAGGTCCTCAGATACATCACAGGTGAGTGCTTCCAGAAAAACCTCACACTCACTATGTGATTGCTTTTGAATTAATCTTTGGTCATTATACATCAGAACCCTTTCACTGTGGCTAAATATTTCTCAGTTCAGCACATTCTGTCACAGGGTCCCATTTGAGGTTGTGGCCCCCAGTTTAAACATCTCTGGGCTGGGACCCAAAAGGTTGGTTTTTCTTAGAGTTTTGCAATGAAGAACTGTTTCTTTTTGCTTTACTTGATTCTATGTATGTAAGCCTCCCTGCCCTCCCACCCCCCTTTGTCTTAGAACTATCAGAATTTCAGAAGTGAGGTGGGTGTGGTGGCTTGTGTCTGGGAGGTGAATGTGAAAACTGGTGGGTTCTGGAAGCTCATTAACAACCATCCTAGCTGAACCTGTCAGTTCCTGTTTGAGTAATAGACCCTGTCTCATCATCAGGAGTGCCAGCACACCTGCATGAACATATGCACGCACATGCGTATACGACATACACCAGCTCACATAATTAAGAGGCTCATTTGCCTTGTAAGAAACAATTAAGAGCTGGGCGGTGGTGATACACTTGGGAGGCAGAGGCAGGAGGAGCTCTGTGAGTTGGGAGGCCAGCCTGGTCTACAGAGTGAGTTTCAGGACAGCCAAAACTACACACAGAGAAACCCTGTCGAAGGAAGGAAGAAAGAAAGAAAAAAAGAGGGAAGGAAGGAGAAGAAAAAGAGAGAGAAAGAAGAACGAGAGAGAAAAAAGAAAAGGAAAGAAACTATTGAGAATTGAGTGTTATAGTGTCTACCTACAGTCTCAGCACTTGGGAGTTAGAGGAAGGCGGATTAAGAGTTCAAGGACAGCCTGGCGTATGTAAGACTCTGTCTAAACAAAACAAGTCTGATGCTTCCTGACACGCATGTTGTTTAAGGAGAAAGAGATGTGCATCATTGACCACTGTATATCACATACATGTATTGAATTCTTACAGTATACGCTATAACTAAGTATAGTTTTTATTGGTCAAAATTGTTTGATTCTTATTTAGTATGAATTGAATTATTATTTAGTAATGAATCAGAGAAATATTTATACACAAATCTCTGATGTTAGACTATCTGAAATGAACAGCTGAAAACACAACAAAATAACACTCAAGTTTGAACCTCTGTTTTAAGATGCTCTCTGGCATGATAGGAAAATCCGAAAGAGGATATGTGTGTGTGTGTTTATACAGAAACAGATAAGGGTATATATGTGAAGTCACTTTTTCTGTTACAACCAATAGCTGTAAAAATAATCAGTGTGTGACTGGAGCAAAGAATGAAAACCCAATTTTCAAACTGTTTCTTTTTCTTTGAATTAGATGTGTGGCTTTTGCCTGCAATCCCACAGTACTTGGGAGGCGGAAACAGGGGGATGCTGCAAGTTTGAGGCCAGCCCTGGCTACACAGTGAGTTCCAGGTCAGCCTTCACTGCAAGAGTGAGAGCTTGTCTCCAAAACAAAACTCAAAAACAAAACAAAAAAAAACAGAAAGCCCAAATAAAAACATGAAAACAAAGAACCATCCAAAGAAACAACTTTCTTTGGAAATATTCATTTGTTCTCTCCCCTTCTGCCTCTTTCTGTCTCCTTTCCTCCCCCTCTCATTTAGTCATCTTTAATTTTGCTTTGAAACAGAATCTAACTATGTAACCTTGACTGACCTAGAACACTCTGTGTAGCCCAAGCTGGCCTTGAACTTGCAGTAGTCCTGTAGCCTGGACCTCCTTAGTACTAGGATTATAGGTTTTTGTTGTTGTTGTTGTTTTAAATAGGCAAGTGTTGTGCCATGAACTCCACCATCAGCCCTAAGGTTAAAGTCTAATCATAATATATTCATATCATTTGCCTTCCGGCCACCAAAATATCATCCCATTGGTGGTAACAGCTTAATGAATATCTGCAGCACTGTAAAATATACTTTCTAGTGCAGTTCTTTTTAACTTTAGAGTTTCAGATATTCCAAGTTGCTGAAAAAGATCCCAAATATTCAATGAGATACATTAAAAGAGAGAGAGAGAGAAAAAAAAAGCAGAGCAGTGGTGGCACACACCTTTAGTCCCAGTACTTGGGAGACAGAGGCAGGCTGATTTTCATGTTTGAGACCAGCCTCGTCTTCAGAGTGAGTTCCAGGACACCCAGGGCTAACAGGGAAACTCAGTCTCAAAAAACCAGAGAAAGGCAGAGACAGGGACAGAAAGACAAAAGAGAGAGACCCTGTCTCAAAAAACAAGAGAAAAAGAGAACTACACAGAGAAACTCTGTCTCAAAAATCAGAGTAAAAACCCAACAAAATCACAAAACAAAACACAAAGCAAAAGAAAAGAACAACAAAAGCAAAGAGCACAGCTGGGATACAAAGTACATAACCTGTGATTAATATAAAATAAAAATAAATTAAAAGAACCAAAAAACCAGAGAGCAAAACGAAATGCATTAAATATCTTTTCAATATAAGTTTTGTTTTGTTTTACAATTATGAACATACACAAGTTTGCTTCAGAGAAGGCATTTGGAATAATTCTTTTGGATTTGATGCGACAAACCCATGAAACAGAAGTTTTTTTGTTTTTGTTTTATTTCTAGAGAATCATGTCCTATCTCAAAATATGTAAAAGCAGCATTAGTTCATAACAAAGGACTGTTTCCACTGCCAGAAATCTTTGAATTATAAGCATTCGCGGCCATAGATCACATTTTCTTTTCCTTTTGATAGTTTCTGCCAGCTGGCCTCAGTATTTTAGCTTTAAACTATGTTTCGATGCTCCTGTGGTATGACCAAGGCTACCCTCTTGACATTGACTCTCTCCCTTCTGTACTTCACAATTTCTCTAAAGTCTGTGAATTCTACGGCAAAGGCGAGTGCAGTCCCCAATACCACCTTCACCATGATCATCTTCACTGTGAAGCTACTGTATCTGGACTTTTAAAAACCTACTGCCATCCAACTACTTTTCATTAAACCTACTGCATAGTGTTCTTTAGTTTTGGACAGGGAGCCAGCCAGTACTTCCGGGGTCTGGGGAGATGGCTCAGAGATTAACAACAGTGGCTTCTTTTCCAGATGACCTGGGTTTGATTCCCAGCACCCATGTGGTTAGTAGCAACCATCTATAACTCCCGTTCCAGAGGATCTGACACCCTCTTCTTCTGGACTCCACAGGCACTGTGTGCATGTGGTGCGCGTACATACATGCAGGCAAAGCACCCGTGTGCTGCCCTCTATATTGAAAACCTCCTACCCTGGGTTGAGCAAGTCCCCCTCCCCCACGCGGACCGTCTGAAACTGCACTTTACACACTTACAGTTCTCCTAATTTCATCTTACTTGTATCTCTTTCCCCTAGTCTCTTATTACTTTTTCACAAAGCTTTGCCTTGTTCTGTTCATTTAACATCTGTCTCTCTAGAAGAGAATTGAACACCTGGAGGGCCTGAGATCTACCTTCACTTGTATCAGTTTCCACTGCCTGGACTACTAGAATAGTGTCTTGCCAACATCTGTTAAATGAGTAAATGGATGAAATATTACCATCATCTACATGACTGTGATTCCTGAATATATGTCTGTGTACCCTAAGTGTGCCTGGTGCCCTCAGAGACCAGAAAAGGGCATCAGAGCCCCTGGAATTAGATTACTGATGGCTGTGAGCCACTGTATGAGTGCTGGGAATTGAGCCTCAGTCCTGAGAGACAGCAAGTGAGTCAGTTTACCATCCCCTATCTCAAGTCTTTATTAGGCTTGTGGTTAGTAAAGGCTTAGATTTTTCATCAAACCTACTTTCTTTAGTGTTCTTAAACACCTTTATCTCCCTTCCAACCCCCCCCCTTCCACCTTAGGTAGGAGATTAGTAGGTAAAAGTCTATAGACCTCTTTTATCTACTTCCTGCTGATTTGGGTCAATGGGTCTTTAGGGGATTACCAAACTTAGTGGTCAGGATACCAGCAGTTCAGTCCAAGGGCCAACACCAAGCAGCAACACAAAATCAATGAAAGTAGCAAGACTCAGTTGGATTGCCCCAAGAAGTTCTCTGGAACATTTCTATCTTCGAAGTCAAGTGTGGAAGCATGAAGGTCAGCACAGAAATGTGTCTCCAAAAAGCGATGTCTCACTGTGCGTGGGCCTCTATATATCTTCTCTCCTCAAAGCCCACCGATGGATGTTCTCAGCTGGCCAAAGTCATGCCCCTCGAAGGAGAGAGCTCACAGCAAAACACCACGTGCCCTCTCACAAGCCAACCTCCAGCCAAACATCATGTGCCTAGCTTGCAGCAAAACATCCCATGACGAAGTTGAATCTTCAAGAAAACCAGAAAGTTTCACTTCAGGTGGAGTCCCAAGAACAGGCCCCAGGCACTGAGCTAGACTTTAGAAATATGGAAATTCATTGCGCTCCCTCCTGCACCTAGGAAGACCATCTTGTGGATGATCTCTAGAGATAAGCGAAGTAAACACAGCAAGTCAGACACCATTAGCCGTCCCATCTCCCGATCTCGGTTTTCTCCGATGTAAAGGGTCAGCTGGCAGGTCTGGATAGAAACCTGGTGTTGACTGCCAGAGAAGAATATTCTGCCAGGGATGCTCAACCTGAGCCAGTGGGCCACGTGTGGGTAAGAATAGCTACCCAAGGGTGGAGACTGGCTTTGGGGGATGACAGCAGGCTAAGTGTGAAGGCCCCCAACAGTGTGGCACACTAAAGAGTTTCCAGGAAGATGGCGCTAAGGAAAACTGTGTGCATAGGGGAGGGAGGGAAGAGGCAGAAACAGGCAGGGAGCGGTGCAAGGGCTTCAGACAAAATTCAGCGCCTTTATTAATTTTTTAAAATTTCATTTGTGTGTGTGTGTGTTGGATGCACGTGGAGGTCAGAGGACAACTTATGGAAGCTAGCTCTCTTTCTACCCTGTGGACCCCAGGGTGTTGTTTAAAAAAAAGAAAGAAAGAAAATCTCAGCTGTTCTGTTTTACCAATAAAGACTGGAGAGCCAGATGCTGGGGTGAAAACCTGCTAGCTCAGAGAGGGAGAGCAAGCATCCAGTTGACCTTCCTTCTCAGCTCAGGTCCAGATGGAAAAAGGCTCACTAGCTCTGCTGACAGCCCAGAAGGAAAAGGCCAAAAAACCCAAGGCCAAAGGCTTGCTAGCTCAAAGCCCAAAAGGTCCAAAAAGCCAGGGAGCTAGAGAGCTAAAGCTACTTCTGCACGCTGTCTTAAACACCCCTCAACACAAAGTCCCTCCTACTCTTTAATCCCTGTCAGCTGGTTTCTTGCTCTGCCTGTTAACCTAGGATTAACTTCATTAAATCACGTATACAGAAAGCTCTTGGATTAAAGGTGTGTGATAGGGCTCAACCTCACCAAACAAGAAACAGGGTTTTACAGGTCACAATTTTGGGGTTCACGATAGGATCAAATATCTCACAACACCAGGGATCAATCTCAAATTGTCAGTTTTGGCAGCCAGCAGGATTATTCTCAATCCAGAGCTTTATCTGAGCCCTTGAGGGGAGAAGGGTAGAGGACTAGATGACAGACTCATGGGTCGTGCACCTCAGATGTAAGCATTTCTTCTACTAGGACCCCTCAGTAGAGATATGGGACTATGGCATTATGAAAATATTTTTAATACTTATTTATTATTTATACAATATTCTGCCTGCACACTAGATCTTCCTATGGATGGTTATGAGCCACCATGTGGTTGCTGGGAATTGAACTCAGGACCTTTGGAAGAACTGTGAGTATTCTTAACCTCTGAGCCATCTCTCCAGTCTCATGAAACTATTTTAATGTTATTCTTTTTTCTGTGCTACTCTTGAACTGGGATTTTCTTTTTATCATGATTATATTTATTGATTTTTCTGAAATGAAATCGCTGTGCATTGTACAAACCATTTTATCAATGAAATATACTGCTATACAACTTGTAAGACGTTAACAAACAAACAAAAATCTCACTTTCCCTGGTGAGAAGTGATATCTCAGTTTACAGTGTCTTTCTTGCTGCACCTTAGTGGATGAGCCCGCTGTCCTGGTGTTCCCAGGGCCCACAGCACCCTAGTTATGACTATGATTTTGAAGAATCTGGGTATATGCCTTCTTTTTTCCCCACTTAATTGAAAAGCAAATAGTTTCCTTTGACACTTGTTTTAATTTGTCTGGGATGCCTTAAATAAATAACATATTCCCATTCTTGATATAAAATTCATTTTCCATGGCTGTAAAATTATTATTTATACATCTTTAAAGACTCAACTAAATGACACTCCAGGGAGGCGCTGGGCTTTACAATACTTTATTTTTTCAACATTTTCCCAACCCTTCATCTTGGTGCCCACAGAGAAGTGGAACACTCATTCCATGAAGTGCTAAGATTGAGCCACATCAATAACTGTCTACACTGTTTGTGAAAGCATTTATGTGCTGATGACTGTTTACCAGCACGTGACTCATCACACAAACTGCAAGTTCTGTAGGACAAAGGAGAATGTCATTCACTATGAACTAGAGCTAAGATGATAAAATCTCATACATATAAATACAAGTCATAGCTACTTTATTTACTATGGACCAATCTTGCTAAGTATCATTAAAAAGTTGTTTACTCGTTTTGCTCCAGGGAGTCAATCTTGATATATAGTATATGATTTCTCTCTGCTGTGAACAATAAAGAAGTGGATACATGCTGAGTGATGGTGGCACATGCCTTTAATTCCAGCACTCAGGAGGCAGAGGCAGGTGGAACTCTGTGAGTTTGAGGCCAGCCTGGTCTACAGAGTGAGTCCAGGACAGCCAAGACTACACAGAGAAACCCTGTCTTGGAAAAACAACAACAAAACCCAAAACAAAAACAAAGTGGGTAAATATACCATTTTGTCATTTATTAAAATTCTCTTTCTTTGTGTATGTGTATATATGTATATCATTGTATATCTGTATATACATGTATATGTGCATATATACATATATACATGTATATATGTATTATATATATTACATCTATGTGTTCACGTGTGTACAGATGCATGTATGTGTATGTAAGCATAGAAGTCAGGTGCCGTCACTGGCCCTGTTCATTGAAATGCTGTCTCTCCTTGGTCTGGAGCTGGCTGAATAGGCTAGACTAATTACCTGGCCAAACATCTGCTTGCCTTTCTCCCTGCCTCTCTCATTTATTTGCGTTCTGGGGTTTGAACCTAGGTCTTTACTGACTGAACCTAGCACTTTACTGGTTGGGCTTCCTCCCGGAGGCATCTTCTTTCTTTCACACAACAAGCCACCTGATGATTGGTTAGCAAATACACTTACTTTCTTGGAGACTCACCTTCCCCATCTGTAACACTGGGTGATTCCTTTGACTCAGAGGTTGGTACACGTCGACCTACGGCCAAATGTGGCCTACCACCTGCCTTTGCAAGGTGCAAAACTTAAGAGTGCCTTTTACATTTTTTTTTGAATGCTTGAAAAAATAATAAAATAAGGATACTATTTTGTGACATGTGAAAGTGTTTTGAAATTAAAATTTTAGTGTTCATTAATGAAGGGAATAGCCCAAAGCCAGGTTCACTCGCATGCACATTATTTATAAATATCTCTCCATTAAAACAGCGGACCTGGGCAGTTCTAACAGACAGTTTAGAAACTGAAAAACATAGAAATCTAACATGGGCATTTATAGAAATAGGTTGTCTGCCTGTGGGGGCTGGAATAGCAGCAAGGCTGAAGGTTCTTAAGCAGGAAGTGCTGTTTAAGGCCATTACCTAGAAAATCCATTTAATGAACCATTTTCGGTCTAACTGAATCTCTAAAAAGACTCACTTAGGCAGCAAGTGTAGTTCTAACGTCACAACTGTATCTATTCTGGCCAACTGGGCAAACGGTCATGTGGACAATGGGGATGATTTTCTGGCTTTTGGCTTATGCTGGACCTTGATTAGCTCTGGCCCCTGTCAGGCGTCCATCTGCTGTTGAACATGGAGGTGCTTTCTCAGAACTCACTCACCCCTTCCTTGGCTCTCAGCTACCTCCTTTTTTAAGTTCATGTTTACATCCCTTACACTGGGAGGTTTAAAACACAGCATCCTTCGCGTCATGAGTCTGCAGGCTTTTCTGGCAGGCATCTGCAGCCTCTCACCTCCCTCCAGGCCTTCCTAGCGCTTGGTTTGTACCTCTGTTATAACACTTAGCACATCTTGCTGTTGGTTGTAGCTATTTATGCCTCTATTTCATTTTCTCCCTACCGGACTTGGGACCTTGCCAGGGTCATCTGACTTTCTGTCTCTCCTGAGGCACCTAGTGCCTCTGAGCACATGAAAGATGCACTGGATATTTAGCAAATGAATGAGTGAAGGACTCATTAAGCTGTTAAACATACCCAGCATCTCAATATTAGGTAAAACAGGCAGTTAGAGAAAAGACAAGTATTTGGGAGCAAAGAAATAAAGCTATTCGGGTACGACTAGATAGCTCTTGCTGCAAAATGAGAATGCACAGGCTGGCTTGGTGACTTGTGGCTGAGGGGGGAGGGTTGCCATGAGCTTGATGCCAGCTGGGCTACATGGTGAATCTGAGGTTAACCTTGAGGTACAGAGTGAAATTGTCAACAAACAAATAAAAGCAAACAAGGGCTGAGGGAAAAGATCTGCCGGTAAAGGCTCTGTACCTAGTAACCACCTAGTAACCTGAATTCAAAGCCCAGGACCCTTGGGATAGAAGGAGAGAAGCGATCCTTTAGCCTCCACATGGTTGTGTGTGCCAGATAAAGGTAATTACAAACAGACAAAAGACAAAAAGGCTTCCAGGAAGAGGAACGGCCTCCCAGAATACAGTCTTCCCATGTATGTGAAGGGTGGGTAGGGGCGGGAGGGTCATGCCTGGGAACCCAGTATGTAACTGGTAGGATGGAAAATGTGGCATTGAGGGTGGAGCCAAATGCTGACCCTGTCCAATGGAAGCTTTGGTCAGATGCAGCCCTCCTCTAGGCATGGGTGCTCGGTGTGGGAAAAGTTGAACTGAGGAGGAGAATGGATGGGTATTTTTAAAAGGTTTCATGTACACGGCACCAGGCAAAGGGAAGCTTTGTAAATTGTTTACTCTACTTCAGACAAATGAACAAGACAAACAGCGGCAACAAAAATGCCTCATGGCCTGTCAGTTTTTCATATTTAGAAACCACAGAGTCTTCCTTGAAAGACTTCAAAAACCATTCGGCTGTGCATCTACACCTGGAGTCCTCTGCAAAATGGCTTCCCAAGGGTCTGTCCATTCTCTTCACTCAAGGTTTGTCAGTTCCAGAAAAAGCACTGTTTTCCTGAGTAGCCAAATGCTGTGAGACAGAACTTTTCCTGGGAAGATGTAACACACATCTACTCAGCCCATGTAGGGAGCCCACCACAGACTATAACTACAGAAACCACCAAAGTCCAACCTGGTGAACCAATTGGGGTTTTTACTGGGGTTTCAGGACTATGGGAGAGGGGTTACTTAGAAGAGCAGAAAAGAGTCAGAGACAGTTGCATTGCGGAAGCTCACCTCAGCATGGGTGAGAGCTCACAAAACTGAGAATTTGGAACACACTGTACAGTCTGCAGGCAGCTCAACAGATTGGAGAGTGTCCTTTCCAGGTGCCTCAGTTGGTCTAAACTTCTAGGCAGTTCCACTGGTTTATGCTTCTTGCAGGAAGCTGGTCTAGTCTTTGAAGCTTGGCTTCTTATATTCAAGAGGGATGCTCAACTTTTATTGCTTGTGCTGGCAGGGAGAGGCATAAGGAATCTGGTCAGTTTCAGGGACTTCCTGAAGCTCTTTTGAATTGTTTACCTTTCTGCTAAAGGAGTTTCCTCGTAGGGTAGAATGTTTCTTTCTCAGAGGAAACTATTACAGGACACATACAATGCCTGGCATAATTGTATTTTTTTCAGAAATGTTCCTTCAGGGCTGATGCTGGTTTCCTGGGACTCCCACCTGTTGGCCTTAGTTCTTTTTCTTGACATCCAAGTCTTGGGGAGGGGGTTTAGTTTTTCTTCTACTTGTCAACCATCCATACAAACAAATCTGTTCTCAGCTTTCTCTTTAGGCTTCCTTCTGCTGATAGCCACAACATTTCTAGTTTTCATAGTGCCCTGGCTCATCTTTTAACCTTCTTTCAATGTCTGTATCTCTTTGAAAATGGTACACCCAGTTCATGCCCAGCATTCTGACAGGGCCTGATGTGTGCTGGATGATGGTGATGGTTTCCTTTATTTGTGATGTTGTAGCTGTCTCTTTCTCGCAGGATTAGGTTAAGCATGCTAAAATATCCTGACATCTTGGCTATTTGGCCAGTCAGGTGCATTAAATCAATCCAACTGCTGCGTTGGTAAGACGTGCTGCCTTTGGAATTTTGCAGGGCAGCATCCATAGGCTTAGTCCTATGAGTTTGTCAGCCACACTCTGGGAAAGATGTTCAGTAAGAAAGGTGTCTTGCCAAGCGTCAGGGCTTAGATTAGATAGTCAGGGACCACAGTGACGATGAGCTGATAAATTCTGAGACCTTAATCTATAGCCTGTTCTTTTTCTTCTTTTCTTACTTTTCAGCGGTTTATGGTGCATGTGTTTCTCAATCTTCCCACTCCCATTATAGGGACCAGAGGGACCAGATGCACTATAATGACCAGGGTGGCTCCAAGGACAAACTGACCACTGATCTCTATCTCAAATGCGAAACAATCTTCTTTATGAATACTAGAGTCACGACTGTCAGAAAATTACCAAACTCTGCCTAACCCAGTGACACCCCTCCCCAATAAAGCCTTACTTCTCTTCCTGTTGTGTGATTGTGAAGGTCAGAAAGCGACATTCAGAAGCCATTTCTCTCCTTCCATCATGTGTGCCCATGGTGTCAAAATTAGGTCATCAGGCTTGTTGGCAGGCTGTTGAGCCATCTTGCTGGGCCCCTCTGTCTCATTTTTGTGGTCACTGAGACGAGTCTGCTGGCATCAAGAGCAGAGCTTTCTGAATTCTGCAATTATCAATTTTCCTTTCCTCTCCGGAGTCAGGGTGGCTACATGTAGCTGAAGATGATCTTGCATTCATGCTTTTCCTGTCTCCACCTGAGACTACAGGCATGCACTGCTATCATGGCAGCCTGAGATGTATCAGCTTTCTTGGCATTTCACTGAAAACATGGTTGTTTTTAAGTGGGTTTCACTGAGATTCCAAGTCAACTAACTCTTGTCCATGTTGAAATACCCTGACTTGTTCTGGCCATGCCCAGAGCACTGCCCAGCTCTCAAGTCCTTAATGGCAGCAGGGGGAAAAATGCCCCTATTCCCTGCAGTGGTGAGTTGGTTCCAACATACATCCCATGTCACATTTAAGTAAGAAAGGTTGGCTCTTACAAAGAAAAAAAAGAATAGAAAGGATAGAAGATAATAACATAAAATGATAAAACCAGCATTAGGGAGGCAGAGGCAGGTGGATCTCTGTGAGTTTAAGGCTGGTCTGGTACATACTGAGTTCCCGGTCAGCCAAGATTACATAGTAGCTTAGTACATCGTGAGACCATGTTTTTTGTTTGTTTTGTTTTGTTTGTTTTCTTGTTTTTTTTTAAGCCATCTTGTAAAATTCAAAACAGATAAAAAGTGAACAGAAACCCTGGTGTAACTCTCAGCCTGGCCTGGCTTTGGTAATGATCAGTTTGCTGCCTATCTTGATTTGTTGATACCTCCAGTAGCCTTGCCTTGTGTTATTCCAAGAGGAGGCCCTTCCAGCTGCAGAAGAGCTGCCTTTGTCTGTCAGACCCCTTCTCCCAGCCTGGTCTCCCTCTTGGTGTTTTCTTTGCTTGCTAGATTCTCTGAGCTGCAGGGGGGCTGGTGTGAGAACAGTCTCTGTAACAGAGAGCGTAATAACTCCACTCATTAGCAAGGGTGACATCTGAGGGGCCTTGAGAGCACAGGATTTATGGCTCTCCCTTCTTCCTCACGTCACAGGCGGTCTCTGAGGCATCCCTCCAGGGCAGCTCCCACTGGTAGGACACTAGAGACCATTCTTCCTTGATACAAAACATCGAGCTCTTTGCGCATTGACTAGTGAGACTTTCTTGCGTCAGTGGCTTTGGACGCCAGGGCTGAAACAACCATACATCCTCACCCATTCAGGCTAGGAACCCCACGTACCTCTTTTTTTTCTTTTTCTTTTTTTTTTTTTTTTTGCTCTGTTTTAATGATAGGTTATTGTGAAACCCAGTCTAGTCTCTTTCTTGTGAGTGTAGCTAAGGAAGACCTTCAACTTTTGATTCTCTGGCTTCTAACAGCTGAGGGCTGGGATTTCAGGCATGAACCAGCACACGGGTTTACATGGTCCTGGAGACCCAACTCAAAGCTTCTTGCATGCTAGGCAGGTGCTTTAGCAACTAACTTATACCCGGCCCCACCATAGGTGCCCTTGATAAACAAAGGCAACGTTTTGTTCTCTGTTTCCTCACAAGAGAAGGAGAATAATTAAACAAATCCTGTTTGGTGGCAAAATTGGCTCCTGGCAAAGATTGGAATCCTTGGCTTGTTTGGCTTGACTTTAAGCTCGGTATAAGATTAAAATAAAGTTATTTTGTCTGTCCCTTAATCCTCCCTTTCTGCTGCTTTAACTCAACTTTTCAGTATATTGTCATCTGTTTTGTTAACATTTCCGTTTAAATGTAGTGAGTAAAGAGCTCTTCCCAGAGCCTGAAGGGAGGGCTTAAGCCCCCTTCCCGAGTTTCCCAGTGACTCATGACTGCTCTATGCCTTGGGATTTGCCCTTCTTGGTTGGGTTGGTGTTGTTCCGGTTGACTGTGGTTTTCTTTGGGATCTGAATTGAACTCTGATGGATGGAGAAGGAACGATGGTTGGTAGAGATGAACCCAACTGCTTCAAATAGGACCCTCCACTTGTCCCTCGGCCACAGTCATACCTGTACCTGCACTTACACACAATTTCTTTCAGATGCAGATTGGTTTATTTCAGTCTATTGCATTTTGTGTGCATTTTGTGTAAAGAAATGAATAAAACTGTATTTCTTCAGTTATGACAAAGCTGAGAGGTGGGAAAACGGATAAGAAACGAGTACATGCCTGGCGAAATGTTCGCTGAGCTGCCATCCCAGCCCTCTTTAGCAGTGTGAACGGCAAGAGGGTTCACAGGGAATTATTCAGTAGCCTGTCTCTCCACACACCCTGTAAGCTGAGTATAACACCTACCTCATGGCCTATGTGAGGAGTTAATGAAGCGGCGTGCACCCCTCCAGCTTGTCTGTCCCCAGGGTTTTACTGCAGTCCCTGTGAAATCACAAAACAGATCCACAGCACTGAGAAATGCCGAGGACTTTCCTCAGCGGAGTAGGATACAGGATCAGGGGTGGCGGTGGGGGGCCGTACAGTATACAGCACCATTTCCATAATGTCCTGTCAACTCCAGGGAAAAGTAAGTTAGTACCTCCCTTTATGGACTGGGTTCATTTCCTTCCCTGCATCGCCCTGCTTTCCCTACAAGCCACTCTGGCTTCCCCAGCCCATATGTCCCTGTCACCTTTGCCATCTCTTTGCCATCTCTCTAGATCCCTTAGCTAGTTTTTCTCCATTGCAGTAATCAAAAGCCATTGTGCCTGTGAAACCCTAACTGGCTATGTTTCTCTAGGCGCTTCCCTGCCACATATATTAGGATTATACAGCCTATCATTTCACATATGGCATTCCTAAGTACACTGTTAGTAACCGGTTCATAGTAAGTGGTTGATAGATGGAGGTGGTATTGGTAGCTGTTGCCAATGTCTGTGGTCAGATGTCATGCCGGGAGCCAGCACACTGTCACAGGAGAGCTCTAATCGCCCAGGTGCATAGACAGAGAAAATGGCTGAAAGGCAAAGAAGGATTGTTGATTGCCATCCAGTGTGCTGCAAGCTGGCCAGGACCTCAGAAAGGCCGTGGACATGTCCACATTGTCATCAAGTCTCCTGAAGTCATCAAAGAAACTGCTTCACGAATAGGGCCGTTGGCTCTTTTTCTTTTTTTTTGCTATCACTGTGGGATTAACTGTCAGAACAAAGGGGTAGAAAAAGAAATTGCCAGTGCCCTGTGGGCAGAGGACCTGGATTATCTTCAGACCCTTGTTCGGTCCTTCAGGGAAGACTGTGCCTGGTCTCCTGCAGCAGAGGCAGGTCTTGCTACTTGCTGGAAGGAGCTGGGGACAGTGTCACATGATCGGCCTCCCTCCATGAATGCTGGCAAAAGAACTGTGCTTTGAGCCAGTTCTCTGTGCCTGTCCTCACCCCATCACCTTTCCTCGCTTTTCTGGAACCTCTCCTTGGAATTGATGATAAAAATGTAGAGAGAGGCTTCACAGAAACAGAAAACAGTAAGATCTGCAGGGGGAAGAGTCCAGAGGTCATGCATTTGCTTATTGGATACTGTCCATACCCTGAGCTCACTCCCAGTCTGTCATTGCTGGGTAGCCTCATTTGTTAGAAAGCTCATCTGAAGTCGTGAAAAAGTCGTGCTCCTGAACGTTAGTCTCTGTGTTGCCTCTGGAACTTCCAATCTTTTCCCCTAGCTTTAGCATAGCCCAATCCTTACCATCCATACTGGGATACTCGAGCATTTGGAGACCCAAATGCAAAACTATACACCTGTGACATTCTCGGCCAGTAATCTGAAGCACCATCTACCTCTGGATTAGACACAGGATTTATGACCAGCACATCCATAGCTTATTTCTGGATATCTGGCATGGCTTCTGCTCTGTTTGTTACCAACCCCCTCACAACAGTTAAAAGCTGTGGATGTCTCTCTCTCTCTCTCTTGATCTTTTTGAGACAGAGTTTCTCTGTGTAGCCTTGGCTGTCATGGAACTCGCTCTATAGACCAGGCTGGACTCGAACTTACAGAGGTCTGCTTCCCTCTGCCTCTCTAGTGCTGGGATTAAAGGAGTGCACCACTTCTGTCCCAGCTATGGATATCTTTAAAAAGAGAAGAATGTAGTGGGTGTGACCCTTTGATCCTGGCACACAGAAGGCTAAAGGATTTCTGTGAGTTCAAGGCAAGCATCGTCTTTATTGTGGGTTCAGGGGTTGGTCAAGGCTATGTAGTGAGACCCTGTTTCAAAATTCAATTGAAACAGACAGAGAAAGACACAGAGAGACAGAAAAAGGTAGGGGACAGAAAGTGGACTGGCCTGCGTATAAGATACCAAGAGGACTATATGGCAACAAATTAAAAAAAAAAAAAACAAGCAAATAAATAAATAAATAAAGTAAAAAAGAAAGGAAAGGCCGGGTGTGGTGGTGCATACCTTTAATCCCAGCACTCAGGGAGACAGAGGCAGGCGGATCTCTGAGTTTGAGGCCAGCCTGGTCTACAAAGAGAGTCAAGAACAGCCAAGGCTACACAGAGACATCCTGTGGGGGGGAAAATCACACAAACAAGGAAAAGAAAGCATAATTGTAGAGAACATATTTTAGAAACTTTATTAAGGAGTGTTAATTGGAAAGTGAGTGGAGTGAGGCCATAGGTTGTTTTGCTGTTGTTGTTACTTTTTCAAGATAGGAGAAATAAGTCATTAGCATGATGATAGGAACCATCTAACCGATATGGAAAACCCAACTGTGGAAGCCATGGAGGGAGCCCGGTCTTGGGAAAGTGTCCTTGAGTAGATGAGAGGAGCCGTCCCTAAGCAGAAGGGATGAGTTGGTCTTGCCTGCCGGCGCTGACCTAGAAGAAGAGAAAGTAGAGAATGTGGCGTCAGGCATAACTAGGTAGACAGGTATATAGGAGCAGCATGGGGGTGGGGGTGTCTCTCCTGGGAGCTTCTTTCTCTCAATGAAACAGGGAGCAAGATTGTCCCTGCAGAGTGAGAATGAGTGTGGGTGTGTGGAGGAGGGGAGGGATGGAGTTGAAGCAGGAAGAGGAACAGGTAAATGAAGCAAGGACAGAGAGCAAGTAGTACTGTTGAGGTTTCCCCAAGTGCTTTGGGGGGGTTCCACTCAGGGAGGGCACTCTTCAGACCAATGCAAGCTTGTGCATGTCTTGCTTAAAATTCATCAGTACATCACACGAAAGGATTTCAGGCTTAAGAGCTCTTAGAACTGTCATAGTGTTTTAAAACATTGACGTCACAGGCAGGCATACATGCCTTCAATCCCAGCCCTTGAGACGGAGGCAGAGGCAGAGCTGTGTGAGTTTGAGGGTAGCCTGGTCTACCAGAGTGTTCCAGTTCAACCAGGGCTATAGAGTGAGAGCCTGCCTCAAAACAAAACAGAACAAAAACAAAACAAAGCAAGAAAACAAAAAAAGAACCAAGTATGCACTGCCCTAAGTTGACCTCCCAAATGTTCCAAATGTCTGTAGCATTATGTAATTGAATTTTGCCCTACTATCACTAGATTGTCAGTCTTTGCCTAGGAAAAGAAGGTTTTCTTCCCTTCAGTTTTGAACAAATTTGCTTCCCTTTAAATTTCTTTATGACAAAATGACTTTGGTCTGTCTGGGTTGGGATTCCTAGCCTGAGTTATGTATTTAAATTTTTCGTTACATTTACTTATTATCTATTGTGTGTATGTATGTGTACCATGGTGCAGGAGTGGAGGTCAGAGGAAGACTTGTAGGAGTCAGTTCTCTCATTTTTCCATGTGGGTCCCTGGGATGGAACACAGGTCATCAGGTTTAGTAGCAAATATCTTTACCCACAGAGCCATTTTGCAGGCCCTGTTTTTAATTACTCATGTTTACTGAAATCACAGCTTTCTACGTAGAAGCTAAGAGTCTTCAGTTAGGGTTTTAAGTATAGTTTGTGTATAGCTAGCATGAGAATTAGTTGGTCAGTGTTCTTGAGGTGATTATACCGCAGCTGGCTGAGAATCAGTGTGCAGTGATGGAATGCACATCCTGCCATGGGAGTGGAGGCAGAGAAGAATGGCTTCAAAGGCCCAGCTGTTCATAATAAGGAAACCGAGGGCTGAGGGGTAGCGACAAGGTTGTGATGGTATGGTGGTTTGAGTAAGAATAGCTCCAGAGGCATATGTATTCGAAAGCTTAGACACCAGGGAGTGGCACTATTTGAAAGCATTAGAAGGATGAGGGGGTGTGGCCTTGTTGGAGGAAGTGTGTCACTGGAGTGGGCTTTGAGGTTTCAAAAGCCCATGCCAAACCCGGTCTCTCTCTGTCTCTCTCTCTCTCTCTCTCTCTCTCTCTCTCTCTCTCTCTCTCTCTCTCTCTCTCTCTCTCTCTCTCTCCACCCCCCTCCCTTCCCTTCTCTCTGCCTGTGGCTCTCAGCTACTGCTCCCTGCCATGTTGGTAATGGAGTAAGCCTCTGAAACTGTAAGCCAGCCCCAATTACATATTTTTGTTTAGAAGAGTTGCCTTGGTCATGATGGTGTCTCTTTACAACAGTAGAACAGTAGCTAAGACGGATGAAGACCTTGGCTTGAGACTTTTCCTCTTTGTGAGCCTTAACCCAAATGCCTCCTGGTCACTAAGCTGTGTGTGTCTTTGTTTCCAAGGCTGACGGATACTATGGATATTTCCTTTCTTCTCCCTTCTCTTCCTATCCACTCCTTCTCCCTTCCCCTATTGCCTTCCCTTCTTTTTTGACCCAGGCTGGTATAGAGCTCCCTAGGTAGCTCGGGATTACCTTGAACTCTTCATTCTCTTGCCTTTGCCTTTGAAGAGGTTGAATTCCAGGTATACATTACCATGCATTTCTAGTCTTCCTGGGAACAGTTTTAACAGTGATGGACATACAGCTCGCCCTTTCCCCTAACTTCTGAATCATAAACACACAGAGAAAAATCAGCAGTGCTCCCAGGCCCCTTGACACTACTGTCCTAGGAGCCTGCCTAGAGTAAATGATATACTTCAAGTCCCAGGTACTGCAGTGTGTTGAATGGTGATGGGCCTCTATTGCACTATCCTGTGGAAGCTCGAGTTCCCTTGCTCATTGTGCCTTGTACACACTGTCAAGAGTTTACTTCAAGGACAAAGAGAACACTCATGTCTTCCTTAATGACTGTTCTACATTGGATGCTCTTGTCCATTGTGTTCTGTTCAATTCTCAGAATAGCTCCATGTTAAAAGATAAAGAGACCCAGGTGGTAAGGAC
>CM053759.1:37498175-37518390 GCA_028658305.1 Pachyuromys duprasi | reverse complement strand
AAAGAAAGAAAGAAAGAAAGAAAGAAAGAAAGAAAGAAAGAAAGAAAGAAAGAAAGAAAGAAAGAAAGAAAGAAAGAAAGAGGCCACAGAGGTCCATGAGGTCAGGAGAAAGAGGGTTCTTACGCCTATTTTCTCATAAATACTCTGAGGAGCTGTTGTTTTCCGGACTTCTGCGGAGGGAGGAGAAGATGGACTGTGGATGAATGATAATGAATGACACCACTCTAGTCTAAGAAAGTAAGAGGAGCTTGTGGGGCAGTGTCAGGCGGTTCACAGAAAGGAATAGCCCCTTCCTGAGTATAGGGCAGTGGCTGGTGGGCACAGGCTGATGAACGCAGACCTGAGGAAATATGAGAAGGTTTTATAGAGAAGCAGTCGAATTGTCCCAGAACCCAAAAGGCAGGGGCAAGTGGATCTCTGTGAGTTCAAGGCTACTATGGTCTACATAGCTGGATCCAAGCCAGCCAGGGCTACACAATAAAAATGAGTGAAGCCTTGCGAAGTCTTAGGGACAGGAGAGGTGAGGGCAGCTCAGCTGGGGAGGATGGGAGGTCAGAGCCAAATGAGCCAGCACTGAGCAGCTGGGACTGAGAGGTCTGGATATATAAATGAAGGTCTTGGACATAGTTTTTTGATGTTTTGTTTTGGTGGCCAATGGAGAATAATTTTGAGTAGGAGGTTGTATAATATTATGGAGAAGCTTTATGAAGAACAAAGGAGAAGTCAGGCTCTGTAGGTGCATGCACATGGGGGTGGGAGGGAGCTACAGGGATCGGTCCAAACGGCCTCTACGATGATTATTCCTCACTGTCAACAACTTACATTTATACCTTGGAGGCTCACCTCTGGGCCTGTCAGGGACAGTGTTTCCTGAGAAGTTTAACTAAGTAGAGGAGGCACACCCTGATGTGGACTGAACCATCCCAAAGGCCTGGGAGCCTAGACTGGATGAAGGGAGCCTGATGATGAGCCTCAGCTCCCTGTAGATGCAACTTAAGCAGGCATCACTGCTGCCGTCGCTTTCTTGCCATGATAGGACAGGCCGTCTCTCCTCAAACTCTGAGCCCAGACTCCTTCATCCTTTAAGGTCCTTTTGTCAGTTAAATATTTCTGTGTGTGTATGGTGAGGAGGGGGCACAGTGATGAGAAACCTAATAAAGATCTCTGTGGCCAGGTCCTGCAGTTCCAGATTCTCCGCCTCCATGAAAGACAGGCTGGAATTCTTCCCCTCTTTTGAAATGTTTATGGGTCAGTGGATGTCAGCCCTCAAGCTAAACACAGGGCAAGTTTAGACACACGCTGGGAAACATCAACACACATCCTATTTTTAGGGGAGGAACTGAGGTCTCTCAGTTGCATTTCTGCCAAGGTCAGCCTGGCTGCACGGGAATGTCTTGAGAACTGACATTTGGTGTGGCTATTGGCCATGATGGCTATCCCAGCCTCTGAAAGTCTGGGCTTTGATTACTCTCACTTTTGCTTTCAAGAAGGAAGAAGAAAAGCCACCCGATGCTTCCCTAACATTCCTCATCTCCTCCGTATTGACATCGATAAACAATGAAATCACAGATTCCAGATTAAGTAAATCTATTTTCCTAGCATGTGGTACAACACAGTTTGAAAATAAAAACAAATCAAATGTTCAGAAAGCCAAGCGAATGCAAATTAAGGTCTGGAGAAATCTGTCAGTACCCAAGCACTCATTTTGTTTCTGTTTCCCCTTTAAATTAAACGAACACTATTTTCTGAAGCTCAGATGTGAATCACAGCCCCTTCTGGAGTGACTGATTAAAACTGTGTCCTAGTTTAGGAAACTGATCCCCCCACAATGAGGAGGGAACGGCTGTTCTCTGTAGAGTAGGAGATTCAGGGGTGAGCAGTCTCTTGAGACACATGGCCTGGTCTGGAATCACGCTGGCCACGGATAGGAGAACAACTCTGCAGTCTGTCTTCCCGTTTGATGAACTGTCAACTGTGTGGGTTTTATTTTTTTTTTTAACATTTATTTATTTATGCTTCTTAAAGTTCTTAAATGCCATGATAGTGTACTTGCTAACTGTGGGCTTAAAGCTAGAGAGAACCAGGTTCAGCCTTCCTCCCTAGAGCTTTGACCTTGGGAACAATTAACACAATTTCACTATTGATTCACCTAGAGCAGCGGTTCTCAACCTTCCTAATGCTGACCCTTTAATACAGTTCCTCATGTTATAGCCACCCCCAAGCATAAAACCATTTTTATTGCTACTCTGTAACTGTAATTTTGCTACTGTTATGAATCCTAATGTAAATATTTGATAAGCAACCCTGTGTGGGGGCCTTGACCCAAAGGTTGAGAACCACTGACAGCAGAAGCCAACTTCTAGGTCAATGTGTGTGTGTGTGTGTGTGTGTGTGTGTGTGTGTGTGTGTGTGTGTGTGTGTGTGTGTGTGTAACGCAGGCATATAATGAGCCTTCTATTCAAAGGCATTCTCTTCACTGTTAATACAGTTTAAAGTTCAAATCTCTTTACCGAGGTGCAGACCCTTGTTCTAAACACCTGGTCCTTCCCTGATGACTGTGGAGGTCTGTGGTTGTCCTGAAGCTTTTTCTAGCAGAGGTTATCACAGAAGGAGACTTGGTGCTTCCCATGTCAGCTCGGGCAGCACCTGTGCTTATGGGTATGACCCACGTAAGCTGCCCTTTTGCAAACAGGCCCCACAGATAGGACATTAATCAAGTACTCTAGTCACCTGGGGAATGCTGCCTTACTTTGAGGCAGGGTTTAACTCTGTAGCCTAAGCTGTCCTGACACTAAGGCTCCGGAGCTGGAATTCAAGGTGTGCATACCACACCTGACTTAAAAGTCGGTATTCTTGGCCAGGGCTGGTGGTACGTGCCTATGACCCCAGCACTGTGGAGGATGAATCAAGAGGGCCCCAAGTTTGATGCAGCCTGAGCTATAACCAGTAAAAGACAAGGCTAGCCTTTTAAAGAGAATCAAATGTTTCTTTGACAAGTTTATCTTACCTTTTTCCTGCTTAAAATGGCCAGGAAATGACACCTGGAAAGGCAGAGGAGTGAACAGAGATGCTACTTGCAGCGGGAAGGAGCTAGGCAGACCAAAAGCAGAACACTGGGAGAACAGCCCAGTGCCCAGGCTGATTGGCACCATTCTAGACACTCAGGCTTAATAGCTGCCTCAGTTATGGTTTCTGTAGCTGTGATGAAACACCATGACCAAAGCAACTTGGGAGGAAAGGGTTTATTTGACTTCCTATCCCTCCCGAGTCACAGTCCATTGAGAGAAGCCAAGGCGGGAACTCAAACAGAACAGGAACCTGGAGTCAGGAGCTGATGCAGAGGCCATGGAGGAGTGCTGCTTACTGGCTCACTCCTCACGGCCTGCTCAGCCTGTTTTCTTACAGAACCCAGGACCACCAGCCCAGCGATGGCACCACCCACCATGCGCTGGGCCCTCCCACATCGATACTCTACAGGCTTGCTTACAGCCCTATCTTATGGAGGCTTTTTCCCAATTGAGGTTCCCTCTTCTCAGATGACTTTAGCTTGTGTCAAGTTGACATAAAACTAGCCAGCATCTAGCTGATAGAGTCTTCCAGTTCAGGAGTGGGACATCTAGGCCTGACTTCATGGCTCCCTGGCGGGGGCTGGTCCTTCTCTTGTGGAATAGAGAAAATGAAAGCCCAAGCCTTCCGGTTCAGAGAGAGATGCCATGGAGGGTGCCTCTGATCTGCAGGCTGTGGGTGTTCACCTTGTCTTCGTTCCTCCACCCATTTCAACTTCCCAGGCTGAGCTGGCCACATGACATCAGGGCCAAGTTCTTTTTGATGCGGCAAAGTAATCATAACTCCGTAACCACATCTCTTTAAGCTCAGCGGCTCAGTTTGGTCGCTCTCCAGGATCACTTTTGGATTTTGGTTTGCCAAAGCCCCCTTGGAAACTACCTACCATGAAATGAAAGAGAAAGAGGCATGTTGTTTGTTTGTTTGCTTGCTTGCTTGCAGGAGTAGCAGACAATACATGAAGCAATTTTTCAGTGGGTCTGACAATTAATTTCATGCAAATGAGAATCTATTTCATTTTGAGGAACAGTCAGGGCCTGGGGCTCCATCTGCTCCTCTGCACAGGTGGCCCCATGCAGATGACAGCTAACCATTTGTCACTAAGAGCCAAGGCCGGTTCTCGGTCTCTTGTACTTTCCCCTGGGCTGGGCCTCTGCTGGCTCGGCTGTTCTCATCTTTGTCTCCCCTCCCTCCCCTGATGTTCAGTGGAGTTTTCTGAGTTCATTGTTCTGTAACTACACCCCTTTGGGGTGCTATCTTTCATTCTTGATGTGATTTCCATGTTTTCTTTTTTTTCCACTAACCAATGCCCAGAGGTCCGGTTCCTTGCCGGCATGTTTGTCTTTCAGAAACTTCCTAATTGTTTCAAGTGTCCCTGGAGGATGCCCCTTGTCCCCCACCCCGTCCCCCAGGAGCAGGTCTAGCTCACCTTTAATGTGTCCCCTGCAGTGGATGGAGGCAGTTTGGCAAGTACAGCTCTGGCCTCTCTCCTCACCCTCCAGCTCCCAGCAGGGTTCAGAACACCTCAGATGTGGGCCCTAGTCTCACCTCATCCTAGCTGATCTTATCCGACCTTTACCTTCTCTTATCTGATCTTATCTTACCTAGTCATCTATTTTGAGACAAGGTTTTGAGACTGGCTTCAGACTCCCTGTATAGCTGAAGATGGCGTTGAACTCCTGATCTTTACTTCCTAAGTGTTGGGATTACAGGCATGTGCTGTCCTGTTGGGTCACACCACTCTCCTTTTTGAAAGGAAAAGAACGTTTTTTTTTTTTTCCTTTTCTTTCCTAGAGCAGTTTTAGGCCCACAGTGAAACTGAGGAAGGTACAGAGATTTGTGCTATAACCCTTGTCCTTTTTCCATAGCCTTCTCAAAGCAACATCCGCAGAGTCAGAGTCAGGTCAGTACACCCATTAAACCTGCTGAGCCTACATCCATACATCGTCACCACCCGGAAACCGCAGTGTATATTAGGGCTCACTCTGGATGTATACATTCTAGGGCCTTGGGCAATGCATGGTGGCAATGACCTGTGGCACCACACAGTGCCATCCTACTCTGTCATCCTTCCCTCCCTCAAGCCCTGGCAACTACTGCTGTATTCAGTGTTGCTGCCGTCGAGTCTTCTCCAGAATGTCCAAGAGTTGGAATCATACAGTAGGTAAACATATAGTGTGTGTAACTGTCTATTAACAACACAGTATCGGCTGGGGAATGTAGAACAGTGGTAGAGCACTTGCCTGGCATTTGTGATGCTTGGAGTTCCACACCCCGCACCCACACACACACCAGTGTGGTAAAAACAAACCCACAACAACAGAACAGAATCACTGTGCCATAGATTTAACTTTAAAAACAGAGAGAGAGAGAGCTGGTTTGGTTTATGGTTCTTGTGGTCAAAGGTCAAGGGACTGCATTTGGGGTAGACATCTTACTGCAGAATCTCATGGTGGCAAACTGTTTCACCCAGTGAGACAGGGAGCACGTGTGCATACCCTGGTCCTTCCCATTTCTGGTAAAGCCACCTGGACTGTCCACACTTACAGCATAGTTCTAGTCCCTATCCAAGGCCTCACCTTATGCGTCGGAGCTGGATGACCTTCTCACCTTCCTAGTCCTTAACGGGGAGTGGACTTTGCTGTGAGTCTCAGAAGGACAAGCCATCTTCAAATCACCAGAACAGCCTTCTTCAGCTGGCTTCTTTCACCTGGATCTTAACTTCTCAGATTTGTAGTGTGGAAGTTTGCCTCATGCCCTTGATGGCCAGAAGTGTCAGTCATGATCAGTCCCCATGCTTTTTTTATTTTCTTGTGGGGGGCATTGGGAAACACAGCTGAACGTCTGTCCAGGTAGGTTATTTCCTAGTTAGGAAAATCCTAGGTAGGCACTGCCTTCAGGCGCTCTGAACTCAATCAGTAGTGAATTTATTTCCCGCCCCATGAGGCACTGAGCTTACAGACGGGCAGGCTCTGCCTGCCTGTAGAGGACTGGTTCTTCATGCCATCAGTGTTACTAGGAGCCCACCAGGGTTCACTTGCAATTTTCTTGACAACACTCGACATGCCGAGGCTATGTGTGATATTCCATTCCCTACCAGCCTCTTCTCCCACAGCCTCTTCCTCTTCCTCACTCCTGACTTGCAACCACACTGGCCGTGGAGGGCAGCTTCCAGGCTGTCTGGTCATGTCCTGTGTGTCATGGCAGGTTTTCCGTTTTCCTCCCGGGAAAGCAGGACTGGAGAAGATGGATGAGAGCAGGAGCTCACACTGAGGGGTTTTCTCTTCTCTGTGAACACTCTGCCCCTATTCCCAGCACTACCTGGGAGGTGGATCCTGCCGTTCTCACAGAGATGAAGAAAAAGAGAGGGGGGGGGGGAAGGGAGGGAGGAAGGAAGGAAGGAAGGTAGGAAGGAAGGAAAAAAGGAAGCCCAGAAAGGCACATCCAACTTCTCCAAGGACAGATATGTAGTATATCGCAGCACCTTGCTCTGGTCAGGCTGAGGCCATGTGTTGGGACACCTGACACCCTTCCCTTCATCGTGCCCTTTAGACTCCAGAGCCAGAGTTCCCGAGTTCTCATCTTAGCTTTCCTTTCGTCAGTGGCCTTACCTTGGGCGAGTTCTAGACACTGCCCCAGCTTCCTCTGCTGTAATGTGGACTCTGTACTCATTCCCAGAGTGATCAAACCATAGAAACTGAAGGTAAAATGGTGGTTGCCAGGGGCTAGAGGCAGGGAAAACCGGGACTTAACGTTTCCTGGGTGCAGGCCGACCTTCTGCATGTTAGGATCTTAGGTTCCTGGACCACAGTAAATGCTCCTTGAATTTGAGCTCATGCGGGCCCCGTTCTTGACGCCTCCCACAGAAGGCCGGCAAGTTGGCAGAACTTTGTGGCACATGCCTGTCCCTTGGCTGAGGTTACTTTCAGAAGGGGGTTTCACAGCAGCGTCTTGGAACAGTTCCCTGCTTCCATGATGAGACAGCTGTCAGGACAGGGGCTGGTGACGGCGGATTTAAATGCAGGAGAGCCTGCTGCCACTGCAAGCATTAAGCTTATAAATGGAACACTGCTTACTAAATTGCCCTGTTTTGCACAGACTCCCTGCATGAGCTGCCTCTCGTAAGGAGCAGCTGAAGTTGGTGGTTAATGCTAGAATAAAAAGAACGACAGACCTACTGTGGAAAACATCCAATTAAGTTATCTCTGCACAGTGTGCCTGAGAAGAGAGGGGAGTGTGAACGTTCTCAGTGGCCTCGCTAACCATATTTATGGAGATTCTAAGTAGGGATGGGGAGAAGGTGGGCAGTGCCTGGAGGTCAGATCAGGAACTACAGTGTGGAACTGGGACCGGAAGGCACAGCAATAAAGCCACGGATTGGATCCACCACCCAGAAAAGGGCTGAGTTCTTTTGATCTTCAAATTGTCTGCAGGAAATCCTTCCAGACACTGTTCTCATGGGTGCTTTCTGTGTGAAAAGGCCTGGGAGCTCAGGGGAGTGCAGACAGCCCTGTCAGGGGAAGGGCAGGGAGGAGAGATGTCTCTCTCCCTGTTGAGTGACCCCCTTCCCCACACAGAGTTTTTGTGTGCTGCAGTCTCCATGGCTGGACCCTGAGGACCTGGCCATCTGTATAACTTGTTCTCTGGTGCCTCTGTGTGGAGGAGCTAAGGCTTGTGGACTCTGTCAGGCACTTCTCAAGCCCAGGAGGGAAAAGACCTTATTTTTATGTTGCTTTATTTTATTTCCAATTCACGCTGAGGTTAATATATTTATGTAATAGACACACGTTAGTAAATTCCTTCAGTAAATAATTAAAAAAAATTAAGCTGGGACAAAATGAAATGAGAAACAGGTCTAAGGTACAAGGAATATTTGTGTGTGTGTGTGTGTGTGTGTGTGTGTGTGTGTGTGTGTGTATGCACTGTGTGTTCATATGTGTTTGTGTTCATGTACTTGTGTTAGCTGGTATGGCGGAGTTTAAAATCCATTATCTTTCTTGATCACTCTCCATTTTACTTTTTGAGAAAAGTCCCTACTAACCCTGGAGTTGATTGGTTTGGCCAAAGTGACTACCACCAAATTCCAGGAATCCTTTTTGCCTCTGGTTCCCTGGCATTGGCACACCTGGCTTTCATATGGGTGCTGGGAACTGAACTCGGGCCCTCATGTTTCCCTGGCAAGCTTATTGCCAGCAAACCATCTCCCTAGCACCATGGTTTGTTGTTGTTTGCTTGCTTGCTTGATTTCATTTTGGTTTTGAGACAGGGTCTCACTCCACAGCCCAGGCTGGCCTGGAACTTAACGATATAGCCCAGGCTGGCCTCAGACTTGTAATGTTCTTCCATCCTCATCCTCCTAAACGCTGGGATTACAAGTGTGAGCTACCGATTAAAGACCTTCTGAAAAAAAAATTAGAGCGTTCAACAGACACACACACACACACACACACACACACTCAGTCACACAGCTTGAGGCCCCAGGTGGCTTCTCTTCACTGTTGTGCTTGTGTGCACCTGTGCAATAGAGCCGGACCAAGACAGCCTGTGCCTGGGCTGCCGGGCTGAACTCCAGACCACTGTCACATTTCTTGCATCTTTTAGTTCTGTGCATGTTTCAATAGTGACTTAACGCCTGTAAATAATTTATACATAGGTAAATTATATATGGTGAGCTGTCCTCCATCTTTTTAGCAGAAATTCTGTGGTCAATGATATGGGAAGGCTGCTGCCCTCAGCCACTCTGGTTTAAGCAGAGTGCAGGGGTATATACGGGTAAAAGGTGATAATGAAATATGTACATGTTAATTGAAAAAAATCATTTGAAAGATTATTTTTTTATGTGATGAGTGTTTTGCCTGAGTGTGTGTGTGTGTGTGTGTGTGTGTGCCATGTGTGTCCAGTGGCCTCTGAGGTCAGAAGAAAGAATCTGATTCCCAGGAACTGGTGTTACAGACAGTTGTGAGCTGCCATAGAGGTGTTGGGGAACGAACCCAGGTCCTCTGCAAGATCAGCCAGTACTCTTAACCATAACTTCAGTCCTAAAAACAAAAATTTAGAAAAGCGGTTATTGGTGGGCCCCTTTGGGAAATCTCTTTCCCTCATGGGTGCTTAACTTTGGGTGATATCCAAACTGGCATCGCTAGTCCAGATCGCTCAGCTCCGTGCAAGATCTGCGCAGCTGCCCGCTTTGCAAGTGCCGCTGGGTCACTTCACACTCAGTATCAAGGGCACCTTCTCTTCCTTGTCCCTGCATTAGACTCTCCCTTCCCTCACCCTTCCATGCATTCTGTCACAGCCTGTTTGATTCTGCCTCCTTACTATGTCTTAGTTTCCTTTCAATACAAAGTGGCAATGCTCTTTCGTAAGGGTGCTGCTTTCAGCTGCTGTGTGTTCTCTAAAGGTAGGAATGGAGACTTAATCATCTTGGAATTCCTAGCATCTGAGTGTTTAGCCTGCATTACATACGTTTAAAATTAGCCCATATCACAGTACATAGACAAGCAGACTGACAAACCAACCAACAGACAGACTCACAGACAGACACACACAATGAATGTAATTTAAAATTTTTTTCTTTTAAGCATTCTTGATGGAGAAGGAAAGGAAGCTGACTGGCTCAAGGTACTATTTTGGTTGGAGGCATGAGTCAGGATGTCTTCCCTGTAGTCTGTGCCTGAGGAGGGATGTTGGCATCTTGCCTCTCCAGCCCTGGTTACAAAAGCATCATGACAAGTGTCCCCAGGAAGCCACATACCTGGGGTTTGTGCTGCGCTATGCCACCTGTTATGTTCCTTATTTTAAAAATCTATTCTTGAGCTGGCAGAGAGCTAGCCACCTACTCTCAGCCCACAGGCAGCGTAGGCAGGCCGATCGAGAGTTCAAGACCAGAGCTTGAGAAGCAAAACAACGAAAAAAAATGTCCGTTCTTGGTATTTACATCCTTCTGTCACACCAAGTGTTTTCTTGCCATGAAGCTGCCTGAGCCTGCTCGCTGTCTTCCTGCTGCTGCGCCTCCCAGCTTCCTCTCTTTCGCTGTAGGGCTCTGTGCCACAGCTCACTGGTTCTGCCCTCACCGCTGAGAAGGAGCCGCTGTGATAGGGTTCTTCACCTCACCACCGTTCATGACCAACACTGTCCTAAGGCAGCTCCACTTCCCTTTCTCCCAACTGAAAAGAAAGACACAAACAGCCCACCCTCATTCCCAGGGTGTGAGAACCACAAGGAGTCTTCAGGACATGCCGGCTTGATGGCTTCATTTCAGACATAAGCAGAAGGCGGTCTAGAGCAAAAGGAAGGTGAGGAGTCTGTGTCTTGGGCACAGATCAATTGGATTCTCTTGTTGCGTTCTGAGGAGTGGGGAATGGGATTTATTTTCCCCTGCCTAAATTTCTTCTGGCATCTCTGCTTTTGTATAACAAAATGGAACTGTGAACTAATCTCTTTCTTTTTTTATTTTTATTTTTTTCGAGACAGAGTTTCTGTATATAGCCTTGGCTGTCCTGGATTCGCTTTGTAGACCAGGCTGGCCTTGAACTCACAAAACTCTGCCTGCCTTTGCCTCCCTGAGAACTGGGATCACAGGCATATGCCATCACCCCCGGCTGAACTAATTTCCTAAAAGATAAATTTAGTGTGTGTGTGTGTAGACTTGGTTATGCGAGCCAGTCCAGTCATAGGAAGGCCAGAAGACCATGACTCAGTCCTCTTAGACCATCTCTGCCTATTGCTCTTGATCCAGGGTCTCTACCTGAATCCTGGGACTCAGGTTTCTCAGCAAAGCTGAAAGCCAACAAGCTGTTTCCTGTTTCAGCCTCCCTCAGAGGGCACAGGATGCCTGTTCTGGCTGTGTTGGGATTTGAACATTTTTGTTCCTCAGTGTCCTAGTTTGCTTTCTATTGTGATAAACGCCATGACCCAAAGCAACGTGAGTAGGGGAGCGTTTCTCTCATCGCATAGCTTACGGTCTGCCATGAAGAAAAGTCAGGGGAGGAACTGAAGCAACAACCACAGAAAAGTGCTGCTTGCTAGCTTGCTCTCCCTGGCTTGCTCACCAGCCCAGGGTCAGCATCACTTATAGTGGGCTGGGCTCTCCCACATCAAGCACTGATTAAAAAAAAATGTCCCTACACACCAGCCCACAGGCCAATCCTGTGGAGGCATTTTCTCATTTGAGGTTCCCTCTTCCCGCATGACCTGAATTTGTCTCAAGTTCACCAAAAAACAACCAACCAACCCACCAACAAAAAACAACAACAACAAATAAAACCAAAACCTAACCAGCAAGTGCTCTTAGCCACTGAGTCATCTCTCCAGCTCCCACAAACCGATTTTAATGTCTATGATTGTGCCTGTGTTTATGTTTAGAGAAATAAAATAAAAATCGGCTCTTCTCATTTCTCCTCCTCCCCACTTGTTTTTTCCCTCCCTTCCTCTCTTTTCTCATGCCAGAGATCAAGCTCAGGGCCTCGGCCGCCGAGCTGTGTCCTCAGAACTTCCCCTCCTTTCTTCTCCCCTCATTTCCTTCTCCGGTGTGTGCGTTAACACAGGGCAAGGAAGGAATGACATACCTGTCTCACTCCTCCCAAGTACTGATTGCATGCACATGGAGGGCTCCTCCACAGATAGCCAAAGAGAGGCAATACTTCAGCGTCTGCTACTCCAGCATGTTTTCTACCTGAATTCCCATGACAAGAACTGCTGTAGGGAAGTCATTGAACTGTGATTTTTATTTGTAAGTATCACTTTACCGAGATTCCAAGCTCTCTTACCCAACATCTTATGAGCTCTTCCAGGGCGCAGGACTGTATTGTATCCTTTATTATGTTCCTCATACACATTGCCACGTCTTGCCCACAGTACAAGCTTAATAATAATTGCATGACTGAGTGCAGGTATCTGCCTGACCATTCACTTGGGGCTCATGTGTGCCTAATAAGGGAGACTACTTAAGCCTTAGAGGGAAACAGCCTTGGAACTGAGCTGTAATGGAAAGAAAGCCAGTACACCATAACAGGAGGAAGAAAGTTGTTTTTATACACATTGAACAAGCCAGACAAAGGCACGGAGTGGGAGACTAAAATTACTAGGTTGCCTATCAGGAAATTAAAACAGCCTATCCATTCATTAGAGAAAGAACAAATGACAGGCCTGGGCATTACTAGACTGTTAATAAGCAAGAGCCAGACTTACTGTTTTGGAAAGCCAGACTGAATGTCATGTTGCCCAACCCTCTCAAGCCAGCCTGCTTTTACTGTCTTGCTGTACAAAGTTGCACAGGGGTGCAGTGCTTGCTAAGGGTTAAAATTCCTCTTCTCTTAACCATCATTCTCCTCCTCGTTTTCAAGCTGCTGAGACAGTTGTTTGTATTGATAATGTAACGCTGAGGTCAGCTGGCCACATCACCCCTAGCTTCAAAGAGGAGGCACTTTGTGTGCAGAGGACGTGCAGTCATATGCTCACTGTCTGTCTGACTTCATTCTACCTCACTGCTCACATTGAAATCGGTCCACTAAGGTCATGGTTGGCTTCCTGAGGGAATGCATGTCTAAAACGTTGAGGGCTTGTTAGGTCCCCCAAAGTGTGCTTGATGTTTGTAAGTCTCATTTCTCCCCCACAACAGCTTTGGGAGAGGGATATGCTGCTTCTCCCCCATTAGAGACAATAAATCTAAAGCTCCGAGAAACAAATTCATCCTCCTTGAGGTCACATAGCTAAGTGATACATCCAGAGTCAAATATTTGTGAGCTTGTGATCCCTCTAACATGCTACATATGCATCCACAGTGATAAAAATATCTGGAGTCAATAAGTAACATAATTTAAAATCAGGCAAAGGATTTGAACAGACATCCCTTCAAAGAAAATATACAACTGGGCAGTAAGATCATGAAAAGACATTTGATACCATCGCTCATTAGGAATGTACAATGAAAAGCATTTTATGCCCACTAGAACAGACAACAGACACACTGGAGAGGATTATGGGAATTTGACACCCCCCCCCCATTTTTGGTATCGAATGTAAAATGGTACAGGTGCTTATGAAAACAGTCTATCACTTTCTCAAGAAGGTAAACACAGAGTTGCCATAGGCCCCCAAAAGACCACTTCCAAGTTATATAGCTAAGAGAACTAATGACATGTTCACACAAAATCTGTTCATGAATAGTCAATAGCAGTTTTATTCACTGCTATAACCAAATCCCAGCAGCTAATAGAAACAAATTGTGGTATATCTGTAAAACAGAATATTATTCAGCCATAAAAATAAATGTAGAATTGAAGCATGCTAAAAAGTATTATGTTAAATGAAAGAAGCCGGTCCCTAAACTCCTTCTGTTATATAATTCTATTAGTATAAATTTCCCAGAACAGGCAAATGTATGAATATAAAAATTCATGACTGTCAGGGGACAAGAGGATGGAGAAATGGCTAGAGGCTGCTAAAGAGTTTGGTGTTTCTCTTTGGGGTGAGGAAATGTTGTAGAATTGTTTAGTGGTGTTGGGTGCACAGCTGTGTAAATACACCAAGACCCACTAAATTGCACACCTCAAAATCAATGCTCTGTTCTAATACACACACACAAAGGTGACCTCCTAGAATTGAACCATCAAAATGGTTGCTAGAGTCAAATTCACAGGCCTTTAATCCCAGCACTCAGGAGGCAGAAGCACTCCAACCTCTTGAGAGTTCAATCTTGCTTAATCTACACTGTTGCAGAATATTTGATCCCACTGTGAACCCCCAAACTGTGAACTATAAAACCCTGTTTCTTGTTTGATGTGGTTGAGCCATATCACACATTTTTTTTTGAAAGTTTAGGGTAATTATTTACTGAATTTCACCAATTTTACAAGGTGAAAGGTGAGGACTGACACTTGACGTCTTCTGACCACATATCACACATTTTTAATCCTCGAACTTTGTGTATATTGAAAACAGGTGATTACAGTGTGGTTCGCTCAGTCCTTGCACACACACACCCTTTAATCCAAGAGTTTTCTATACACAGGTTTAAATAAAGTTAATCCTAGGTCAAAAGGCACATCAAGAAAACAGCTGCCAGGTATTAAAAAGTAGGAGGGACTTTTTGTTGAGGGGTATTTAAGACAGCCTGAAGAAGTAGAAGGAACTTTTAGCTCTCTAGCTATCTGGCTTCGGGGGCTTTTTGAGATTTGAGCTAACAAGGCTTTGGCCTTAGGTTTTTTGTTGTTTTTTTTTTTTTTTTCCTTCCTGAGCTGTCAGCTGAGCTCTAGTGAGCCTTTTGGGATTTTTTTTTTTCCATCCAGACCTGAGTTGAGTAGGAAGGTCAGCTGAGACTTTCTCTGCTTTTCTGAACTAGCAGGTTTTCACCCCAGCATCTGCCGCTTGAGTCTTGATTGGTAAAATAGAACAATTGGGATTTCCATTTTTTAAAACAACACTACACAACAAGTTCCAGGCCAGCCAAAGCTAGTGGGACCCTATATCAAACAAACAAAAACAAAAAACAAACAACCCACCACACCCCCAAATTGAATACTTGAAAGCACATACTAAATAAAGTTTATATTGAACAAAACAGGTAGGAAAAAAGTTCTGACCTAGAAAATGTTTACTAGGGATGTAAAAGGCTTGGGAGTGTGGTCCTAGATAAACATGTTAAAAAGAGAAAAAAAATGCTTCTTTTGTTTTTTCTAGAAAACTTTTCACTGAACATGAGTACTATTAAGGAATCTCATTGAGATCAGGGTGCCAGGGAGCACAGTTAATAGGTGACAAGGAATTTACAGTATCATGATGTAATTTTAGCACTAAGATCAGCTGTTGCCACTTTCATATATTGACTTGTTTAAAAATATTCATGGGGACTAACGATGACTCAGAATTTAAGCCCTGGCTGCTTTTCCGAAGAGTTTGAGTCTCACACACAGGGCTGCTTTCAACTGTCTGAAGCTCCAGTCACACGGGATTTAATTCCTTCTTCTGGTCTCCATGGGCACTGCATGCACATGGCACACAGTCGCACAGGCAAGCAAAACACCTATACACATAAAAACAAAAATATATAGTAATAATTCAAAGTTATTTATGGGCTGGGTGGTGGTGCATGCCTTGAATCCCCTCACTCAGGAGGCAGAGGCAGGAGGATCTCTGTGAGTTCAAAATCAGCCTGGTGATCTTGAGTGAGTTCCAGGATAACCAAGGCTATATAGAGAAACCCTGTCTTGAAAAAATTCAAAACAACAAAACAAAAAAAGCTACTTATGGGTCCTGGCAAAATGGTTCAGCAGGTAAAGGCACTCATCAAGCCTGGCAACCAGAGTTCAATTTCCAGAACCCATGTGGTAGAAGAAAAGAACTTTGGCAAACTGCCCTCTGACCTTTACAGGCGTGTCATGACATGTACACGCACATACACACACACAAATAAATAATTGTACAAAATTACTGTAAAATATTATGGGACATCTAGAGTGTTCTTGACTTTGTTACTTTTTTTTCTATTTATTCCCTCACAAATGCCTCATCGAGTACTAGTCTTATAGATGAGAAAGCCAAGGCTCTTAGAGGTTGAAAAGTTCAGACTTAGTGAGTGGTAGAGACAGAATTTGTGCCAAGATTTCCCTGACCCAAAGGTAAGGGTCAGAAGGCTTGGTCAAGACTCAGGAGTGGACAGCTAGTAGATCAGCAAGGCCCGGAAGGGAGAGGGAAGTGGTTTCCCCCCAGACTCTGCGATCACATGCCTGGGTTTGAACCTTGCTTCCATGACTTCACCAGGATGTTCTCCCGCTTTCACAAGCATGGGCATGCAAGAAGCCTCACAACTGCACGTGGCACATAAAGGGCACTCAACACAGGGAGATTAATAAACTATCTGCACATGCTCAAGATCGTGGCTTTGAGGATAGGAACTAGAACTAAGATGGAAAAGCCTCTTGGATTTACAGCTGGGGCTCTGGAGCGTAGTGCTGGTCTTGGGGAGTGAACCTGGGGCCTCATGCTTGCTAGACAAGCACTGTACCACTGACATATGCCCCTAGTCTCTCTTCCCTTTATACGGCATGGAAGTGTTGATAATCATCCATGACATCTTAAGATGCAGCTGATTAAAATGCTCCCACCAATTAAAGAACAATTTGGAAAAACCATCCCCTGGGCTTTATTTATGTTTTAGAGACCTGCAGAGACTCTAGTATTTTCTCTGTAAGCCCCAGAGCAGTCTTTACAGTTGAGGGCATGATGCCAGTTTTGTAGAGTTGCTTTTTGCTTCTTCAGCCTGTTTTTCCACTACGGGCAAATTTGCTGTCAGTTGATGTTGACTGATGGCCTGGCAGATGCTCTAACCCTCAGCTCTGCACAGGGTACCTCTCAGATCTGCCTTCCTGTTGGTACGTCTCAAATAGCTGGGATTTGGAGAGGAGTTTTGTGGGTGTCTTGAGGAGACTTGGGGCGTGAGAGCCTGAGAATTTTAACCAGGCATGGAAGGGGTTGTCCCGGCCCAGTGCAGCTGTGCAGTTTGTCTTACCCAGCTCCGTAATTACGGAGTCGGTTTAGAAAGCTATTTGCTTTTGGCTGAGATACAGCTTTTCTTATCTCTGGAATGGGCTTCATACTTCCTTATTCAAAGGTTTTAGGAAAATCTAGTTAGCTTTGGCCTGAAACGTCTTCTATTGGGAGCAAATGAGGGGCTGTTTCATGATGGAGAAGGAAAAAAATATTGCAGAGCCACAGCTGAATGAGTTGCTGGACTTGAAGGAACTCAAGGGCGTGTGAAATCCCCAAACTCACAGAATGACCCAGCACCCTCCAGAGCACAGTTCAAAGCCAACAACAAAAGAAAATGTCTCATATTTAGTTTTATATAAGGGCTGTGCTCAGAGCAGGCATCAAGGACGCACGATGAATATTTATTCTCTAATGTTGTGACCAATAAAATAAACAAACGCCGCCTTCTTATGGGGCTCTCATAAGAAAAACTAGAACATTCTATATCCAGTTACAACTGCAAGAACAAACGCCTGCTTCCTGCTGAGCCAAGCCTCGGCAAGGCAGCAGAACGGAAGCAGCCCAGAGGGCCCTGCTTGCCCCCAGCCTGAGCTGTCTCATACGTCCCTTAAGACGACCAGATACCTCCTTCCTGTCCTGTACCAACATCAGTCAGCTTCACCCAGAAGAGGGGTAGATTCAGAGGTCACATGGAACAAGTTATGAACTAGGGCAGGAAGTCCAGAGAGCCATGTTCCCCGCCCCCATCTCCTTCCACATCCAAGCCTACAGCAAGGGTGAGTTGCAATATGGCTCCTGCTTTCCAAAGCAAGGGAGAGAGGGGGATTTCCCTTTCTTGGTTCCTCCAGTAGCAGCACAGGATGTGGGTTCTGGAAAGGTTCTCACTTCACTCAGGTAATTAGGTAATGAATGTGGTGTTGGGTAAGCCTGAAGGGGCTCAGGGTAAATCCTAGCCCAAACTTTCAGAGAGAAGGGGCTGCTTTTGGAAATGTGACCAGGCCATTAAAAACACAGTACAATCACCTACCTACATGATAACAGACACTTCTGTGTGTTCCAGAATGGTGTTACGTTTTGGCGAGGTTTTTTTGTTGTTTGTTTATAGTCAAGATAGGAAGTTATCACCTACATGTAGAATGTCCCCCATAGGCTCACATGTTTGAACAGTTGGTCCTCAGCTGCTGCCCTGTTTGGAGAACCTGTGGAATCTTCAGGAGAGTGGGTGGCTGAAGGAAGTGAGTCATGGGACTGGATTTGTGGGCTCCAGGCTTACTCTCTGTTTCTAGGTCCACTGAGCTGTAAGGAATCCCAGCCCCATGTTCCCACTGCCATGAGCTCTGCATGTCTTTCCCGTCAGGATGGGCTGTGAGGGAAAACAAACCCTTCCTCTGTCCCCTCCCGCTTCTTGTTGGGGATTTTGGTCAAAGCAACCATAAAAAATACCATAAAAACACAAAAGGAAATCTTATCAAGTGTGTTCGGACGATTCACCAAGGAAAGCCGAGTCAGTTTCTTAGCTCTGAATTATAAGGACGCGGCTGCTGCTGGGGGCGTCTCTGCCAGAGGGAGTCAAGAGTGGCTTTGTAGGGAGGTCTCTGCGCATCAGCTCAAGTGTGCACCCTGGACCTCATGGCTTACTGGCATCTGGTAAAGAGACGGCTATGAGAAGGCAGAAGAGGAACACGGCATACTCTTGGCTTGCTTATAGATTCTGGAAACACTTAGGACCGGGTAAATTTAGGAACCTGAATTTGATGATGGGTGGGGTGGGGTGGGGTGGGGCCCAGGGGTGTGGAGTGGCAAAGCAAGCATCCCTCTGTCGCTGCTGTCTTTCCTGTCTCTTCTGACTTGAGGCAAGGCGCTGCAGGATGTATTTTCTTTCGTGCCTTTGCTTGAGCCTTGCCTCTTCCTCACTGTCCTTCAGAAGAGCATCTCATGCAGGGGTTCCTGGAGTATTCTGTTGAACTTAGTATCTCTCTTTGAGCCGCCTAAGCACTTGGTCTTGTGACTTACATTCTGCCTCTGTCCTCACCAACACTCTCAATATGTTTCCCTCACCTCATGACATAAATGTAAGCTTTTTGAGGAAAGTGGTTGTGCCTTTAAAAAAAAAAAAAAAAAAAAAAAAAAAGACATGTCTTTGAGCCTTGAACTTGCTATGACATGAGGCTGAGCTTGCATTTATAATACTCCTTTCTTCACCTCTTAAGTGCTAGGATTACAGGTGTATGCTGCCACACCTAGTTTATTGAGTGTTAGCGAATCAGACCCCAGGACTTAATACATGCTAGGCAAGCACTCTCCCAACTGAGCGATATCCTGAGCCCTCATGTTAATGCTCTGTAGAATACAGCACAGACTCTGACCACTGCCAGCACTCAAAATTAAATTTGGGCCATGAATACCTACAGTAGATCTGACCCTATTAGTCAGAAGTCGCTTGGGTTTGAAGAGGCTCATCATCAGATGTATCGAATTTGATCCAGAAACTTCCATCTTCTGCTGCTAGAAACAGCTTTGGCAGTCTGACAAAACGCCATTGTCTTCCAGAGGTAAACACCTCCCACCTCCTTGCTACTTAACTTAGCTTACCTATTTACCATGAGCACACTGTCAAAGCCAGTTGTGTGGAACCTACCTTTTGTCTAGTTGGTCTTAGGTCCAGCACGACGTTGGTGAGGTCACCAGAGATCTGTTGGGAGCCAGATCCAAGCACAGCTGGAGCAAAAACATTTGCGATCCAGAACGGAGGTACATGGTGGTGACGCTACATTTTCATGCTCTGAAATTTAGCAAGTACATGCTAGACTGAACACCTGGATGTATGGTACAAAGTACCCTGGGTCATTCCTACTCTGGCTGTACACCGGAAGCGACTCACAACTGTGTGGATCTTTCTCATTCCGGTGGAACAGTATAGCTCTGAGGTTACAATGAATCTATTTGGACAGAACTGGGTTAAAATTTTTGGCCTTGCCACCACTGAAGGAATAATGTAAGACAAAATACTCTTCATGGCTAATTGAAAAAAAAATCTGGAGCACGCTTATAAATCCTAGCACTTGGAAAGCGGAGAGCAGAGGATGAGAAGTTCAACGTTACCCTCAGCTACGTAGCAAATTGATAAAGATAATTTTGGAATCGGCTGGATGTGGTGGCTTCTGCTTCTAATCCCAGCACTTGAGGGGCTAGGGTAGGAAGATCAAGAATTCAAGGCCAACCCAAGCTACACAGTGAGACATTGCATCAAATTTTAAATTATATACATGTATATGTAAAGTAGAGAGATAGCCCATTTATGACCCTTTTTCTTTGAGGCTTTATGAAATTGAATATTTGTCAAGTCAGAGAGTCAGATGCCGACTAATCTACCACAGGTGGTGGCACTGGTCCTCAAACCTTTGTGGGCATCAGATTGACCCAGACGGTCAGCAAGAGCTCTGGTGATGGGCCACCATTTGTTTTCTTGTGCAGCGGATTTGAAAGGAGGCCTCATCATTTGCTTCCCGGGTCTGCAGGGCTACCAGGCTGCTGCCCTAGGGGCCAAACCTGGGAAGCCACCACTGACTGGCAATAGACTGTGATCGGACTCTGAAAGAGCGAGATGGGCCCTGACTCATACGGGCAGACTCTCAGAAGGCCTCTCTCAGGAAACAGCCTCTAA
>CM053759.1:37460065-37491711 GCA_028658305.1 Pachyuromys duprasi | reverse complement strand
AGCATTTAATGGAATTAAAGAGTCTTAAGCACAGTCTGAAAAGTAACCTGAACTGAAGGAAACAGTTTCCCAGAGCTAAGGACAACCTGTACTTATCGGGGACCTATTATGCACAGCGAGCTGTTCCACAAGGCTTGGTGGTTCTATTATTTAATCATCTCCAGGACCGCCATTTCACCACTTGCATGATAGAGACCCAGTATTCCCCAGATCTTGAAGTGATCGAGCCTGCAGCTCGCAGCCACTTGAGAGCCAAGTACCAAGCATTGGCGGGGACAGAGTAGTCACAGGGCCTGGCAGAACCTTGGTATGCTTGGTAGAATGAGGACATGTTTTGCTTTAGTTCATAGCTTGTCATCAGCTCTAATTATTTAATGCCTATGCTCACTGCAGCCTCTCTTTAAGTGAAGGATATTAGTAGTCACTACCCTACCCTAGTGTAAATCCAGGTTGTTAGGAGGAGTCCTGGGTCAAGAACACACCCAACATCTGGCTGCTTGCTAGATACTATAGTCATATAAACTGGCAGTTGGGCAAGTCATCTTTGGCTTGTGCCTGGTCAGCTCCGCTTGGCAGGCCTGGGAAGATAGACACCTCACAGCACCCAGCCAGGTATGTTCACACTGAAGTCAAGCAGGTTCCCAGTCTAGCTGCCAATGAGAAGCAGCCAATTAGGGGACAATGAGGGGCTGAGGATGTAGCCCAGTTGGATCAGTGTTTGCCTAGCATACATGGAAGCCCAGCATTCCATAAACTGGTGGGGTGGAACACACCTGAAATCCCAGCATAAGGTTAAGAAAGTCACAGTTGGACTGGCGAGATACCTTAATGGGTGAAGTGCTCATATACACCTACAGATGCCAGCACTGGAAATGCAGAAACAGGAGACTCCCTAGAACTCCCTGGCCAGCCAATCTACTCTAAGTGATGACGTTTAGACCAATGAGAAGTCTTAAAAGAGATGGCTTACCTCCCTGAGCATAGCACCTGGAGCTGTCTCCCATACTCCACAGCTACACACACACACACACACACACACACACACACACACACACACACACACACACACGCACGCACCTGCACGCATGAACACCCATGAATAAAAATTTCGTTTAAAAAAGTTTTAATGTGTACATTTCTGTCTATCTATGTGTACACGTTGGCACAAGTTTCCATGAAGGCCTGAAAAGAATGTTGGAGCCTCTGGATCTGGAGTTACAAGTGGCTGTGAGCTGCCTGATGTGGGTGCTGGGAACCAAACTCCGGTCCTCTGCAAGAAGGGCACACCTTCCTAACCACTGAGTCATCTTTTCAGCCCCACAAATAAAATTAAAAAAAAAGAAGTTCAAGGTCATCATTGGCAACATAATGATTCAAAGACCATCCTGGACCATTTGAGACCTTGTCTCAGCAAACAAAACAAAGCACTCTGAATGGCCACCAGCCATTTTGTCACCTGGGTACCAGATGTTTTGAGTTCCATTTCCTGTGGCAGGCAATATGAGAGTCTGGGTTGACTAGGACAGATGTTTCTGGTGCTTTGGCCCACTGCAGAAGGCCGTGTTCTGTAGCCTGAGACTCTTTCAAGGCTGGTTGGCAGTTGACCTAAGGAATGTGATGGAACCAAGCTCTCTGCTCACGCTAACCATGGTGACCAGCCAAAAAGGCTCTGTGTTCAAGGGTCTAGAACAGCCAATCTTCCCTTTGTGTCATTGTTTCCCCAGGGCTTCCGTCTTTAAAAAGCACTGTCCTGAGTGCAGAACATGCCCGTGTTCTCTAGGCATTAATGAATGCTTCTGACAGCCTTGCACAGACATGCTTCTTTTAGAACCTCTTGCTAGACCACCCAGAAGGCAGAGATAACAGTGTTTGCTCAAAAGGAGCTCAATTTTAAGGTTACACATGGCCCCTTCTGTCTGCCAAGGCAGTTAGCAACCACAGATGTGTTGTGTGGTGATTTAAACAAGATAACGTGGCTCAGGAACTTTGGACAATACCCAGAAGACAGTGTTCATTTAACACTGACTGTTACTATTACCCTTCTCATGATCATCCTATAAGGAAAGTATTAAAATCCCAGTTTTTAAACATTTCTTCCTGTGGAGCTTAGTCAAGGGATATCTCCTGCCCAAGGACCTTTAACTTGTGAATGCTCAACATCCTCATGGCTGGCCTTCCTCCCACATAGGGCTGTTCACCTGTAACCCTCTTCCAAAATACAGAAGGGGCTACGAAAGTGCTTTGCAAGTACTTGCTCTGAGTGGGCTCGCATCCCCAAGGAGTTGGGATCTCAGGAATTGTGGCTGCCATGCCTAACCATGATGGAACACTTGCCCGGGAAGCCATTGAAGAGAGCCAACTGCAGGACATGTGAATAGAGGTGCTTGGCTCTGACGCTTCCTTCTCCTAGTCCTCCAATCCCGATTTCCCTGCCTTTTCCATTCCAGTTCCCACCTGAGACCCAGTCTAGCCTGAAACTCAACCTCTAATCTTCTCCTCCCCCTCCTCCCCTCTCCTCTCCCTTCTTCTTCTCTCTTTTCCCTTCTGCTCTTTCCTCCCTGCCCCTCCCTTCTCTCTCCTCCTCATCCTTCTCCATGCCAGCCTCTCTTTATACTGTGCAGCTCACACTGGCCTTGAACTCACTACCTTCCTGCCTCAGCCTCCTGAGTGCTGGGAATACAGTCTGGGCTATCATGTCTAACTCATGGCTAAAACCTCTGAACACAGCCCTTTTTCTCGCTGCTTTAGGGTGTCCCAGAAACCGTAGTCACTGTGTTGTCCTTGGTGAAAATAGACCTCTGCCTGTGCAGGCCCAAAGCAGTTTCCAGATGGTGGAGCTGTCTTGGGAGACCTGAACTCTGGTTTTAAGCCTTTTCATTGATGAGCCTGGACAACAGTAAAAGCCAGCATTGATAGAGAGTTGACATAACAGCCTCCCAAACCTCTATTTAACTTGATTCTCATAAGATTGGAGGCGACAGAGACTGATTCCCTGTTTCCATTTTACAAAAGAGAAGCTTAGATTAAGCCCGTGATCAACGTTGTCCCTCTAATAAGGGAAAACCAAGACAGGACAGAGACCGAGGTTTTTAAAATAGAAAGTCTAATGTTATGTTCACACTGTTGACCTCTCCCATTTTCATATGTAAAGTGAAAGTATTTGGAATAAGAGGTCAGTGTGCTCGCCTGTAGCTCCCAGGTAGAGTATAATTTGACTTTTCTTTTTCCAATGATCTTATTCATCTCAAGAACTCTCACTTAGGACAGCTGCGCTAGGACTGTGATCTCAGGGTCATTTCCATCTTCCATCTGCATTCTGTGACATTTCCATTTGATAGTCTTTGGCGTACATTTCATTTGGGGGATGGGAAGCCTATTTAAAATCCATAATGTGAACTTCTTGTCTGGCTTGGGAATGCAGCTCAGCTGGTGTGCATGAAGCCCTGCCTGCATTCAGGCCCAGCAAATACACGCCAAGCGTGGAGACCAATTCCTGCAGACCCAGCACCAGGGAGGTGAAGCTGGAGCTCACCCTTAGCTACAAAGGGCCAGCCTCAGCTACATAAGCCTCCCTCCGTCAGGGAGAGAGGACATGGGGAGAAGCTAGCTTATTTCTTAGATTCTTCTAGCAAATAAAGGGCGCTCTACAAGCGTGTGTATCCCAGCATCCCCACTGTGGGTGCATTAAATATTGAAGCAGCAACTTCTCTACATAACAATCCAAGCTTGTGGCATCTTCCGGCATCAACCAGGACATTAGACTCTTGGAAAATGGCAGTAATAGCACAAATGTTGGAGAATGTTGGCGGCACTAGGTATCAACTGATTAAGAATTGAAATGCAAGGCAGGAAATAACCGCTGCTGGCAGAAGGAAGCTTAGGAGACTCCCCGGTCCATTATTCCTAAGGTCATAATCTTAAAAGCCCCTTGACGGAGGGCTGCTCTAACCAATGATTCTCAGAGTGTGTGGTGTGTCTGCTCACAGAGCACATGGTCAAAATTATTGTCAGGAAGAAGACTTACACTAAAGGTCTTATTTTTCGGTAATTGATTTGCTCTTGTTACTGTATGTCAGGGGCTTTTGATTTATAAAAATCAATATTACAACAACAATAATAAATATAATATAATAATGTCAAGTAATGGCATAAAGACTGTAGAATTAAATTTGTGTTTTCATCTGACTAAAACATGTCTACCGTTTTAAAAGTATAGTATCATTGATTGGTAAGAAGCATTCTTTCTCTCTCACATAATTTTTCTTTTTTATCTCATTATCTCTCTCATAGTGGAAAACATTTTTAAACGATGAAAAGAATAAACAAAGCATGGCAAGCACAGATCTTGAATATATACTTAAGATGTGTTAAAAATAAATCCACCCATGCAACCAGCTCCAGACACTAAAAATGGCAGTTCAGAACTCTCCCATCACCTCAAATTTTGGGGGGTTTCCTCACCCAGCAGTCTTTATCCCTGACAGGCAGCCATTGCTCTGTTATTGTCACCCAGATTCGTTTGAGATTCATGAACCCCAGATGAATGAGACCACACAGGGTAGACTGTTTCCCACTGGCTTCCTGTACTAGCATAATGTTTTTGAGATTCATCAGTTTTTGTAGTTATTTTGGTTTGGTTTGGATTGAGACTGGGTCTCTGGTAAGTCCACACTGGCCTTGAACTCATCACATAGCCAGGGATGATCTTGAACTTCTGGGTTTTGTTTTGTCTTGTTGTTGGGTGTTTGTTTGTTTGTTTGTTTGTTTTTCTCTGTGCGGCCTTCCTCTATTCTGGACTGCTTTGTAGACCAGGCTGCCTTGAACTCACAGAGACCCTCCTGCCTCTGCCTCCCAGAGTTCTGGGACTAAAAGATTGTACCAGCACACCTGGCACAGTGTGTGCCCTTTTATTGGTGAGCTCTAGTTCCCTCTATAGATCCACTATTTGTTTGCCTGTATTTCTGTTAATGGGAATTTGGGCTCATGCGAATACATAAGGTACAAGCATTTTTGTGGAAGAATTTTAATTTTTTTTTTATGGAACTGTTATCATTCCTCTTCCATTTCATCTTGTGTGCATTTGGAAATGGGATCACCAGAGTCATCAGGTATTTGTTGAGTTTTTGGAGGACTACCCAATGCACTTCCAAAGAAGGCATTGTAATGACAATCCCATCCACTGCATGGGTGTCCCCCTCCGCAATAACTGCAGTCCTGTCTGTGTCTTTGGTGATGTGTCTTTTCTCTTGGTTTGAAATGCTGCGAGATGGAACCAGGTGACCTGGGAGCTGACACAGTCAGTACAGAGATCCTGTCTCAACCCAAACAACACCCAGATGTAATCAGAAGGGAAAACAGTGACGAGTACTATCTGTTCTCTTTGAATTTATTTACAACTTAAAAACGTTTTCCAGGGCTGATGAGAGCTCAGTGGGTGAAGGTACCTGCTGCTAACCCTGACAACCTGAGTTCAATCCCTGGGACCCACATGGTAAAGGAGAGAACTGATTCACCACGTTGTCCTCTGACCTCCACACATGTGTGGCATGGACCCTGCCCTCCTCCCCTAAATAAGTAAAAGTTTAAAGTGTTTCAAAAATATTGGGTGTTTGTTTTTTGGATTTGGACGTCTGAGACAGGGTCTCTGTATTTCCCTAGGCTACCCTGGAACCCCCTATGTAGACCAGGCTGGTTTGAATTTCTGCCTGCTTCTGCCTCTGGAATGCTGGGCTTAGAGGCATGGTGCCACCATGCCCAGACAATATTGTTTTTAAAAAAAACGAACGGAAGTGTGTTTCATTGCTGTTTTATTTTCCATTTCCCTGTAGGTTTTGGCCTATTTATCTCCCTCTGTGAGATATCTGTCCCATTTTCATATATTATGTTTTCAGTTAGGCTGTTTACATTTTTATTGTAGGAGTTCTTTATACATTTTAGGTAGGTCTTGAGACACACAAGAGACACACACATCTACCACACACTCACACCCATACCCTCCCCCACCACATACCTCAACATCCATACCCACACATCTACACCCATGAACACACAGGTTGTGGCTCAGTTGGCTGAACGCCTGCCTGGCATGCCTGAAGCTCTGGGTTCTAGCCTCATCCACACAATCCAGGCACGGTAGCTGGCCCAAGCCTGTAATCCCAGTCCACAGGAGGGAGGAAAAAGAGGAGCAGAAATTCAAGGTCATTCTTGGCTGCATAGAAAATTAAAGGCAGTGTCTAGTCTCCAACAAATAAATAAAACGCGTGAGCTCAGCTGAGGTTTTCATTCTCATAACATTCAACTTACATATTTCTTTTTCTATCCTAACTAAAACATCTTGGCTTACTCTGAGATCACAAGTTTCCTGGATTTTCTCCTAGAACATTTAGCTTTCGTGTATCTGTGTGTTATACCTCTCCAGCTGAATTTCAGAAATGTTGTAGACGTGAGTGGGGGTGCTTTCCCCATGTCATTTACTGGAAAGACTCTTTCTGCCGAGTTGCTGTTGTGAGAGTCAGTTCTCCTGAAGTGTGCATCCATGTGCCTGTGTCTGTTTCGAATTTTGTTTGTGTGTCTGTCTGTCTGTCTGTCTATCTACGTCAATGTGTCTGTGTGTGTTGGGAGTTCTGTAAAGCCTCTTTTTCCTCATTAATCTTCCATACTTTCTTTCCCTCCTGTTTTTTGTCTTCCTGATAGACTTTATGTGATTTCCTCAACCTGTGTGCCCAGATGTTCTTAGATGGTTCAAGCTTGGCTGTGATAAATTCGGTAGGCAAGTGCCTGTTCTTCTCCTTGTTCCGGAGCCTCCATCGTGTCTATGCTTAAGGCTCAAGTCGCCAGTGAGGCTTTCTTCGATCACTGTAAAATTTACAAAATCTCCTGTCGGCTCTCCGTGACCCCATTCCTCGCTCCGCCCCTCAGCCTTTCCTTAACATTATCAGAACCTCCCATTTTATATCTACCTTATTTCTTTACTTGTTGTCTAGCGGCACACAGCAGAACCACTTCGTGGATGCAGGATGTGTAAGTAGTGTCAGCTGCTGTGTTTCTATCACCTGGAATAGTGAGTTCCTTGTACAAAGAGGCATAGAAAATGTCTAATGAATGATTAACAAATAATTGTTTCTTCTTTGTAGCAAAATGGGCACAAGACCTGTGTATGTGTGTGTGTGTGTGTGTGTGTGTGTGTGTGTGTGTTGTGTGTGTGTGTATGTGTGTGTGTGAATGCCTGTATGTGTGTGTATACATGTGTGTGGCAGGGGCTCATTCCCCTGTGTATTCTGCATTGCTGCCCACTTTATCATTCTTTGTGTACACCAGTCTCTCCCTGGTCTGGAAGCTCACCAGTTGTCTAGACTGGCTGGCCAGCAAATTCCTGAGATCTGCTGTCTCTGCCCTCCCTGTTCTGGGGCTGTAGACACTTGCCTCTGTGGGTGCTGGGAATCTGCAACCAGGCCCTCACTGCACAGCAAGCAAGTCACCCACGGAGCCATCTCTCCAGCCCCTCCACAGGGTCTTTTTACATCTCTAAGAATTCAAGGCTTCTTAAAAAGGATTTCTGTGTTCTCCATTTCCTTCATCCTCAGATTCTCTTCCCCAGTTGCTTAGTTGGGTTTTGCCCTTTCTTCAAATGACTGGTGATCCTAGGCTGTTGGTTCACTGTTAAATCATAGATGGACTTGATTACTAGGGAGTATTATGAATATGTAAAGGTGTTTCTATAAATATCCACCTGTGTTCTCTCTTGAGTGTTTCCCTTTCCTTAAAGAGACACTCTCAGCTTTCTGACTGAGGAACATAAGCCAGCCTGCTTGAGCTCTGGGACCTCATAGAGAAGGCCCTGGACCTCACTGTTATGGAGGGGCTTTCATTTAATCTCCATCATGTTCCTAAGAGCACTTTCTCTCACTTGCTTTCCTTGGGTCTAGAACCTCTTGGACAATAATATTGCCATCGCCTGCCAGAGTCAAGGAGGAGCAACAAACTCATTTTATTCACTGCCCCATATTCAGCTCCCTACTCCAAATTCCAAGCCTTCTGGGGTCTGATGGTGCAAATTAGGATGTTTATTATCAGCTTCCCTTCTTTAGCGCTTACTTTTTTTTCTTTTTCTATTCTGCCAAGTCAATTAACACTCATGTATCCATTATCCACTTTTCAAAACTGCACAGGCATCCTTTGTCTAGAGTTATCTTCCCTCATTGTGGGTCCTTGATGTCTTTCTTTGTTTAAAACAAATGCCTTTGCCATTGTTAGTGGCAATTCAATGGAGCGGAAATGATAGATAAATAACAGAAATCTAGAATGAGGATTAAGTGAAACTCGAGGGGACCAGGGACTGACGCGGTTTCCAGTTGCTGTGTTTGGCATAGTCTCCCTGGCACTATTCCTAAGCTGGTCTGCTATAGAGCCAGTTATGGGATCACTACCATGACAGCATTCCTTTAACCTAACCAAGTTCATGGTGCCAACTCAGGAAACCATCGACGCCTGTTCCAGGGCATAAAGTTGGTATGATAAGAAATTACATAAATTTAGGGCACGATATCCTGCTCTTCTTCTGTCGTTCCCAGAAGGGAGTTTCCCTGAGTTCAGACTTGAGAAAAGTCTTCCCCTCCTGTTCATCCTGTGTCTAAAGAACAGGCCAGATTGTATGTGTATCATTTACTCAACAGAGTCTGTCGAATATCTATAATGTGCATTGGTGAGATAGGGTTAAAAAATAAATTAGTAGTGGTCCTGACCGCTGAGAGGCTATGATTGAATTGATAAAACAAATATTTTAAAAATACTGTAAGAACTAGGGGCTGTAGCACAGTGGGTGACTACTTACCCAAGGCCCTGACTTTGATCCCCAGAACTTTAAACAATAATAAGAAGCTCCCATGAGTATATAGGCAACACAAATTGGACTTGGAATATATATATATTTTTTCTTTTCTTTTTTTGTGGGGGTGGGGAGCCTGGGTGGAGGAATGGAAAGCGACTGTGATGGGGTGCATTGTATGAAATTGTCAAGTAATCAATACAAATTTTATGTTGGTGGTAAAAGAAGCTAACAGTACCATATTAGTTACTTTTCCCATCACTGAGACAAAAATACTTGCAGAAGCGACTTAAGAGAGGACAGATTTAGTTTAGCTCCTGGTTTCAAGGAGTTTTAGTCCATCCTGCTGAGGAAGGCATGACAGCAGGGCCAACTCAGTTCCTGGTGGCAGGACCGAAGGCCAGCTCGTTCTCTGAGCTCCCAATCTGTGCCTTCGTCCCGCAATTGTCTCCACTAGGAACACATCATGTGACCTCTTCTTGACCTGATGACCAGAGCAGACAGGAAGTGAACCCAGAATTTCCTCAGTAGGGCATCTGCAGAATGGGTAGTCTCACACCCTTTGGCTGTTTCGTGTCAGAACAGATGCAGATGGATGCAAGTCTTGAAATGAATTCAGGTGAATTTGGCTTTTCAACCTCAATAGGTTGAAAATTGTGTGCGTGTGTGTGTGTGTGTGTGTGTGAAAGTATCCGTGCATGCATGTGCACATACATGTAGGGAAACGATAACTTCAAGTGGCAGTCTTCTTCAGGTGCCATCAGCATTTTTTTTTGAGATAGAGTCTTTCATTCATCAAGTAGACAGAATAAGTAATGAACATACCCCAGGATTTTCTGGGTCCATCTACCTCTGCCCCCAAAGTGTTGGCATGACAAATCCATGTCACCACACCAGGCTTTTCACATGGGTTCTAAGTATCAAACTCAGGCCCTCGTGTCTGCCAGACAAGCACTTTATGCCCTGAGCCATCTCCTCTGCTCACTCAGCAGGCTTTCTTAGAAAGCATGTGTATTCTCTGCAGCAGGAGCAACGGCTGGTGGGGCCCTCGGGGTTGAGAGCTGTTGCCTATGGAGGAAAAGCTGCAGTGGAGAGTGGCTTTCACCAGGTGAGCTCAGAAATGTTTTCTTTCAGAGCTTCAGCCTCTACAGAGGGGGACAGAGACAAGCATTGTCCCCAGGAGGCTGTGAGGGATCAGAAGGGGCTCCTCTGACGTTGGTTCAACCACAAAGCTCAGGTGATAGTTGGCGATTGGAAGGCTAGAGTCACATAACCAGTTTGACCTTGCAGCACATCTATGAGGCAGCCCGGCCATGCCCATCCGCAAGGACAATGTCCATGAATGCTCATGCACGTGCTTTTACCCTGAGGGCGGCTGGGAGGGACAGCAGAGATGCTGTTCTGGGGGAGATGCTGTTCCGAAACTCCAGGAGAGCCTTCCCTGACATCCTGTGTGAGATTAGGATACTACTGTTCATGCTTCAAAGCCTCTGTGTCTCCATGTATCCATCCCTGCTTTCAATGTTCCTGCTCATTGAAACCATTAAATTGAACTGGAGGGTCCCTGAGATGGCCCAGAAGAAGCAGCTCACAGCCAGAAATGACAAAACCGATGGCAGCATTTATGTCAGGAAGGAGACATAGGAGCAGATTACAAAGACCGTGAAAGGCGCTATGCTTCAGGCTTACTCAGAAAGGGCTCAAGCCATGGGGAAGTCCAGTCATTCAGTGAGTGTGGGCGTTTTCCCATTGCTGTTTTAACAAATTGCCACAAATGTAAATCAATATAAATTTTTCGGGCTGGAGAGATGGCTCAGAAGTTAAGAGCACTGCTGTTCTTCCAGAGGTCCTGAGTTCAATTCCCAGCAGCCATTTGGTGGCTCACAGCCATCTAGAATGAGATCTGGTGCCCTCTTCCTGCGTGTGGCTGTACATGCAGACAGAACATTGTATACATAATAAATAAATAAATCTTTAAATAAATAAATATATCCTGTAGTTTGTCATCCTGTAGTTTGGGGGGTCAGAAGAAGTGTGACCTGAGTTTGGTGGACTGCTCTTCTTTTCAGAGCCTCTAGGGAGAGAGAGGTTTGCTTCCTTGCCCATTCTGTCTTGTAGACTATAGGCATGTCCGCCCCCTCTGACATTATGACTCAATGGGATGGCTTGAATGTTTATTTGTTTTAACCTACACATCTATGTGTGTTCCTGTCTGAAGACGCCCACTGTTAACCAAAACAGGCCTCCAAAACGGGAGTATTGTTGACAATGTTGTAAATGATACTCTGGGCTCAGCCCAGACTAGACTCTGGTAAACAGAAAGAAACAAAAGCATAAAACCAGCATTCCTCAGAAACCTTGTGAATTGTGTTTCTATATATCAAAAAAAAAAAAAAAAAAAAAAGCCGTTGCTTCCCTTATCTGCCCCAACAGCCAACTACCATTGCACTGGGTATCTCATTCCTTATTAGCGTGCTCACAAGCCTGAAACATATCCAAGTCCCCAGGCTGTTCTGGCCCTACAGCCCTGCCTCTCGCTGCTGTAGTTCCCAGGCTGTTCTAGATTACATGCCTCCTCCCACTGCAAGCCTGTCTCCTTAAAAATGGCAAGCTTTCCCCTGCCATTTTGCTGTTCTCTCTGCCTCCCGCCTCCACCTGCGGAGATAGCCTTGGCAGTTTGAATTTTCTAAATAAACCTTTCTGCCCGTGGAGTGGGCTAGTGAGCTAGTTTGATAGCTTTTCTGCACCTAGTAAACACCTCTTCGTGCAGCTCAGAGTAGCCACTGGAGAGTTCTTAGGGTACTGACTTCCTCCTGGGCCTCGTTTCTCCCCCACAGCAGATCTGTATAACAGACTGGCATTTTCAACTGGAGCCAGATGCATCTTTGGCTCTGTGCCAGGGTACATGTCATTGCCAGGGACGTTGACGCTGCCCTGTGGGCTTCCATCATTGCCTCTGAGCAATGTTCCCTGAGGGTCCTGATAACGCACATAATGCCAGCAAAGTAAGCTAGGGGGAGATGAGGGAACCAGGAGAGGGGGCAGAAGAAAGGTGGCCAGGCTTGGGTGAGCCTGGGAACTTTATGGTAAGTTTCCATCCAAGGAAGTTGCGGGATTTTCTTATGGTCCAGAGTAGTCTGAAAGCAACTTGGGGAGTGATCTTCCTTCGTTGTTTTTCTTCTTTTGACAGAATACCTGGCAGAAGGAAATTAAAGGAGGAAGAATGTATGTTCAGTTTATGGCTTATGGTGCACTGCCTGTCACAGTGGCCGAGGCATGGTGGCAGACATTACTCTCAGCCCGCTGCTGTGGCAGGAAGGGTCTTGGGATATCAGATCAGCAACCAGCAAACAGAGAGGTCAAGCAGGAATCAGAACCGGGCTATACCTCACAGTTTCTCCATCCAGCCCCTACCTCCTAGCTGTTCCATGACCTCCAGCTGGGGGCACAGAAGCCTGCATCATGCTGTCATTCAAGCTGAAGGCAATTAGAGGTCTCTTACTTTTTAAGAACCAGTCAGGCCCTTTCTAGTCTTGGGCTGGCTAGTAACCAGCTCCGACTGAAGGTCATTTTGTGCCTTAAAGATCCCAGACCTTATCCTATTTCATCTCTTCCTCATTGTATTTGCTCTCAGCTCCTCCCTCCCTTTGGTTCCACTCTTCCTGACTGAGTACTCTAATTTATTCAGCATTTGGTGCCGTTTAGACCTAGTACTCTCCGTGATTAATATTGCATCCTGCTTCATGTAATTTAATTTTGCCATGCATCCTGGGCTATCATTTCCCCCAAAAGACAGTTAGGAGAGATAAGGCTGTCAATTAAAAAAGAAGAAAGCTCTGTAACTAGCGAGATCAGAGACTACGGAAAGAAGCAGGGTCCACTCTGTGAGCGTGAACCCTGCACACCTAATGTAGAGAGAGGGGCCAGTTCAGTGGATGGAAGCGCTTGCTGCAGAAGCCTGAGTCTGGATCCCTAGAACCCGTGTAAAACCCTAGATGTGTGTGTAGGTCTCAAACATGGTGAAAAATGGTGCTTATTAACATATCAAAGTTGACACTCGCTGCCAGGATTCTCCCAGAATTCCTCAGTCCCTACCTGTTCTAATGCTGGCTAGCATACCCTGCTCCTTACCCTGAACTTCTTCAGCCCAAGAACTGGGCTGCCTGCCCCTCCCCCAGCTGCTCTCCCTATATAACTTCGCCGTTTTGGCTGTGTTGGTTCTTTTGGCCCTTTTGCCCCGGGGCCACTGCTCCAGGTTTTCCTCTCTGCCTCTACTGAGCCACGGCTCAGTCTGCTGCAAGGTCCGGTCCAGATTCTTCCAGACACCTCTCCTCTTCTTCTCGGGCTCTCCCGAATATCACGTCCTCCTTTTCATTTATTTATTTTTCTCTTTGGCATGTAGTATACATCTATAATCGTAGTTATCACTATAGGGAGGTAGGAGGCAGGGACAGGCCTCCCCAGGAGGCGCCCAGGCCTGTTAGACAGGAGCACATAAGCTGTGCATTGACAGAGTCACCAGATCCTGCCCCTCACAAGGCAGAAGCTGAGAGCTGATATCCGGAAAGGTTGTCCTGTGAACCTTCAAATAGGTGCCATGGCACATGTGTGCCACCATTCACATACATCATGTATACCAGCCCTGAAACACACAGTTACACACATGTTCAAGTCAAATTGAATTAAAATAAATTAAAAAGAAATAGAGGCCATGGGTGAGGGGTGGCTCATGCCTTTAGTCCTAGCATTCAAGGAGGCAGAGGCAGGTGGATCGCTATGAGTTTGAGGCCAGCCTGGTCAACAGAGAGAGTCCAGGACTACACAGAGAAACCCTGTCTTGCAAAACAAAAACAAACAAACAAACAAACAAAAAATAGAAAAGGACCACTGCTTTTTGTGGTAGAATAAATAGTTCTCAAACAGACCTGAGTGAGCACTAGGCTTTGGCAGCACCCGTATCTAAAGAATCAGGCTTGATCTGCAGTCAGGAATGGGACACAGCCAGCGGGTGAACTGCTGGCTGGAGGGTCGCCTGTCGGAAGTGGGGCGCCTCTGAGTTAGCAGCAGGAAGAAAGCTCAAGACTGAGGTGGCCTTCGGGAGCCTGTCACAATTCACTGACAGAGAGCCAGCGAGGAAGGGAGTTCACAAAGAGAACCTGGGCCTTTTCATTGGGAGAAAAAGGCGTTTACATTCCAGGCTCCCTGACTCTCTTGGCTGCCCCTAGAGGCCAAAGCTGTATCTACCTGCCTTTCCCTCTCCACAGCTCCTGAGAGCGCCTCGCCTTTCATCTTGGGGTATTCTGCCTGCTCCTCCCGCCCCAGCCTTCTCTTCCCCTTCGCGCCTCCCCGTCAGCCCTCCTCCTCCACCTCAAGTCCCCAGCTGTGAGCTGAAGAATAGGTCTTAGCAGTCCTTTCCAGCCCCCTCCCCTGACTCTCATGCATATTTTATGCTGGCAGCTGTGATTGATGGCTGCCTTCTCCAGTTTCAGTGCTCTGTACCTCCCTGCGCCCCCAGCCCACCCTCACGGCCCCCATAGTCTCCCATGTCTCTCTGTGATTTCCCTGCAAAAGGATCCCAACTGAGATGGAGGCTGGAAATCTACCCTGGACATTGAATAAACCGCAGGGGAGTGAGAGGACAGGAAGAGGACACAGGGAGAGGTTGTTTCTTTACACAAGGGTTGGGAGTTCTGAGCCCTGAAGGTGGGGGAACCATTCTGAGGCTCTTTCTGAGAGCCCACCAAAGGGGAGGAACCGCTGACTGGAACACACTTGACTTTACAGACCCTATTTGAATTAACCCTTAAAGATGCACGTTGGAAAAAGAAAATGCATGCTCGCTCTCGGGTTAGGAAGAAGTGCCTCATTTGCTTGAGAGTTTCCTTCCTGTTGCCTTTGTGACGGGCAGCTCCACACTTAGCGGCCTCACTGGGACATCCTGACGCCCCTTTCTGTAGGAGACCAAGCTGTGGGAGGCAGGGCTAACTGTCCAGTGGTATGTGGCCATACTGTCAACCACTCTGTTCTCAGGGTTCCACTAGCTGAAGCCAAGCCAAGGAGGAATACGAAAGGCCGGGGAGGGGGACCAATGGAGAAGCATTATTCTGGAGTAGCATTCTGGAGAAGCATTCTGGAGTAGCCCAAGCCACAGCCAGTATCTACCCCTCCCTCTTGGTTCATTGTCTGCCTTTTGTAACACAGCCTACAGCCTGGCACCGAGGGACTGTTTTTCAGCTGATGTCCCAGGATGGCAAAACATTCCTCACCAGATCATGAGCTTCTGAAAACCTTTGCTTCCTTTTCCTTCTTTTGTTTTCTCTGTTCAGTTCTAGGAGATGAACACGCAGCACGATAGACAGGCACATTAGCACTGGCCCCATGACTCTAGCCTTTATTCTACTTCGTCTCTGCTTGAACTTCCCATCCTTCTGTCTCAGCCCCCAGCGTGGCTGGCATTATGGGCACGTGCCACCCAGCCTGGCTCTGCTGGCTTTGCTTACTGTGTGGGGGACAGTATTCAAAATGCTTCCTTCATGTTCATTAAACTGATCCTATGTGACAGACCCTTTTCCTGGCAGGCAATAGAGACAGCGAAGGGTTAAGAATCCGGCCTGCATCCGCACAGCTGGAGAATGGTAGCTCTGAATTTGAATCTGGTATGGCTTCAGACACAGGTTCTCAATCACAGTCAAGCTGTATCTCTCTAAAGGTCTCTCTTTGTCCCTTAATTTCCTTGTCAGGCAACCAGTCATCCCCTCATTGGGCTGGAGTTGAAGCAGGAGAGTAGGGCAGAGAGCGAGGTTCTGAAGGTCCTTGCGCAAAGGCTTCGGAATTAACAGATGAAAGAAACCAGTTGTCCAAGAGAGAGGAATCACCCATCCCAGCTGACTCAGTCTGGCTCATTATAATACTAAAACGAACAGCCCTGGGTGGGGATTTAATATGACAATGAGGTGGGTGATGCATGAAGTTGTATGCAGAACTACATGTAACTGGTGGAGCAAACGCAAGAAAGCAGAAGGCTCCAAAAGCCTCCGCAATGTGGCAGGAAAACCCCACGCATCCGTGCGCTGCGCTGAGTTGTCCTACATCGTCTTTGCTCTGGCCGCTTGGAGATTACTGTCCCTTAACAAACTGCCCCAACTGTGTGTCCACTCAGCGCCTTGTCCCTGGAAGCCCCTTCGGGGTGCCTTCTGCACCCTGACAGCTTTCTCAGCCAAGGGTGGGCCCAGGAGCCACTGTGGCTGCCTGGCTCCCACCTGGAGGGTGCTGTGGGAGACAGAGGCGGGAGGAAGGCGGTGCTCAGCAGACAGGTGAGGTTGGAAAGAACAAGAGCTCAGTTGGCTCCTCTATGAGAAAGTGTCTACGTTGGGGTTTTATTGCTATGAAGAGATACCACGACCACTACAACTCTTAGAAAGGAAAACATTTAATTGGGGCTGGCTCACAGTTCAGAAGTTTAATCTATCATTGCCATGGCGGGAAACATGGCAGCGTGCAGGCAGACATGGTGCTGGAGGAAGAGCGGAGAGTTCTACACCTTGATCCACAGACACTGTGAGCCACACTGGGTGTAGCTGGAGCTTAGGAGACCTCAATGCCGACCCCAACAGTGATGCTCTTTCTCCAACAAAGCCACACCTACTCCAACAAGGCCACACCTCCTAATAGTGCCACTCCCTGTGGGCTAAGCATTTCCACACAAGAGTCTACGGGAGCCATAACTGTTTAAACCACAACAGGAAGACAGTAAGGCACTGGATAATAATCTCAGCAGAGTCCTCTCCATGGCAGGCCCTGTAATAGACTGCTAAGGGTCGAGGCCACCCAAGTAAGTCTCCTCCCATGCATGTGAGAACAGATTCTGGCTCCCTCTGACTAACCAGGAGACATACACCACCAAATTAACAGGTTAAAATGCACCATTTTACTTAATTAAGAGAGGAATAGCGGGTATGGCAAGACACACCTGGACTCCCAGCACTCAGGAGGCAGAGGCAAAGGGCATCTCCTGTAACTCCTACCAGTCTGAGGCATCGGGCAAGATCAAAACTGAAGCAAACAAGCTTTTCAGGACCAGGGAGGAAGCTTAAGACTGAGCCGATTTTCTTAATGCTGTGACTAAGCTTTTTATGTCCATTCCTTGTGAAGGTGGAATAAGTCTTATAAACAGCTTTTTGTTCTTTGTTTTGGTGAAACAGGGTCTCTCCACATAGCCCTAGCTAGCCTCAAGCTTGCATCAATCCTTCTGCCTCTGCCCGATGAGTTATGGATGTATGCCACCAACTTGGCTATTAATGTTTAATACCCTTGCACACACACACACACACACACAAAGAGAGAGAGAGTTCAAATTAGCACTGCCTGTTAGGATTAATGAATGATGCTAGCATTGTTGCAGTTCTTATTTGTGGGGTGTTTGAGATGAAAATCATTTTAGCAAGACGTATTGTACTTGAAAAAAAATCATGGCAGAAATGAGCTTCGGGGAAGCCAGAACCCCAAACCTAGGAAGCAGTGGGGAGCATTTGACCTCTCCTCTTTGCCTCTTGCTATGCATCTAATTCATCATTCTTTCTGCCCAGTTGTTTCCTCCACATGGACAGCTCGAAAATGGTCCGCTGCAGCCTCTCAGAACTCCTCAGCACTGTCTGCTAGTTTCCCTCGCACTCCGGCTTCTCATCCAGACAGCCGAGGCAGGATTTCTATCAACTCTCCTAGTCCCTTCAGCTAAGGTTTGGGTAGGCAAAGGGTCATATTTTACAAACTTGGTGCCAGTTTCCTACCACTGTGGGGCCCCCGGGTCAATACATAAAAACACTATAGGTCAAGATTTCCCAAAGTCTCCACAGGGAACAACGGTTTTCAGCCAAGTGGTACTAGCACTGCTTGGGGAGGTCAGGGGGTAAGGGCAGAGGGAAGCAAGCCTCTGGGACCAGAGCCATGACAGTCACCAGCTCCTAGTGCCTGATGTCCGTCAACAGTGCCCTTGCTGACTCAGCCTGAGGCAGGCTGGGGATTTGCTCTGTTCTCCAGGCCCCTTCAAAGGGTCTAGAGAACAAAGGCCTATTGTCCAAGGGCATTGCCCAAGGAGGCAGAAATGTCGAATTCCACCAGAGGGCTCTCCTCAGAAAAAACTCGTTAACCTTTGTGATAGCGCCAAGGATTCTCTCTTGAGAACGGCTCTTTGTGTGTTCAGAGTCTGCTGATCTCAGCTTCAGTCTGCTTTCCGAAGAAAGCATAGCCCTTTCTCACTGAAGGTGAGAAAGAGTAGAGCAGGGGGACAGGAAGTGAGGGCCTGGCCCGTGACATCTGACCCCTTACCTCCAGATGACCTGACTACTCTGTGTGCTCTTGTGGCTGGGGCTGGCAGAGCCCTGTGTGGTGTGCAATTCCGACAGCAGGTGCTGCTCTTCTCTAAGAACACCCTGCCCCCTTTCCTCTGGCTGGAGTATTGGCTGTAGTCACCTCCGTGACTAGCGCTGCAGAGATGGCTGACGTGATGAGCTTCAACCTATTAGAAGTTTGGCAGGAAAGCTGCCTGCCGAGTTAGAGAGGATGTCAGTGGGGAGATGAGGCATTGACAGCCAGCGCCTCTAAAATGGAGGAGCCAGGGAGCTGAGGAGCAGGGCAAGCAAGGAGCTCCCCAGGGCACAGGAAAAAGACGAGCATCCAGAGACTGTTTTCATTTCCAAATCTCCAGGCGCTTCTCCCAAGAGAACTGCCTGAGCCACTCAGAAATGTCCTCATGGCAATGAGAAGTCACCCAGTGTGTAGACGCAGATGAATGAATGTTTTCATTCTTCTTCAGCCTCACACTCCTTCCACTTGTCCACGGCAAATGAATGTTCTGAAAACTACTGGTCCCTGCATGGTCCAAAGTTATTTGGCATTTGGAAGCGTTGCTGGACCGCAGACAGCAGGAAGCTCTGGAGTGTTGCTGTGATGAGAAGGGATGGCTGCCAACATGGCCATGGGCTCCTTGGCTCAGCAGTGCTAAGTCAACACATTCCACAATGTGCTGTGCGAACTGAAAGAAGCTGCCTTCCCAATCCCTGCCTCCGCTTTTCCGTTTACAAAAAGAACTCTGTACGTGCTGGGAAGGGATTGCGGGCTTGCCACCTCTGCGCTCACTCCTGCTCTGTGTGGGTGGAGACTGGCCCCACTGATTTTGGGTTTGTCCTCTCCCAGGCTCTTCCTGACACCTGTTATGCAGTTGCTCTGCATCAGAAATTCAGTTCCAGCTGCTTGTCATGCACGTCTGGAGCCCGTTCTCTTCTCTCCAACCAATGATTCTCATCTCGGTCGCGATGATTTTGCTTCTCAAGCTATTCTCCTCACAGCCCAGGTGCTTAAGACATGAGTAGCTGGGCAGTGGTGGCGCATACCTTTGAGCCCAGCGCTTGGGAGGCAGAGGCAAGTGGATCTCTGAGTTCGAGTCCAGCCTGGTTTACATAGTGAGTTTCAGGACAGGCAGAGCTACACAAAGAAACCCTGTCTCAAAAAAACCAAACCAAACCAAAACAAAAAAAACCAGAACAAAACAAAGGCATAAGTAAGATCGTGTCGCTCACTTTCTCTTCAGTCCTTTAACAGCTTCACACAGATGCACATACCCTACCTCCCAGAGGACATCTAACATAAACAGTGCATGCCGACCACTCCAATGACGTTCAACCTTTCCTGTTGTAGAACTCACTGAGCCTTAGAGCCTTGGTTTGTCCCACGGTCTGCACTTGAGAAGCACAACTCCCAAGCCCCCAGCTCCTGGGTCCTCCCCTTCATCCATGTGCTCAAGTCAAGTGAATTCTTCTGCTGTGTCGTCCCTGACAGAGGCTGAAGCACAGCTCCCTCCAGGGTGCTGAGTAGGGCATTCCGCTCACTGCTTTCCCACCGCTTTTATTTGTACATGTGTGTGCATCTGTGTGTGTGTGTATTAAAAGTCTACATCAGCATTGGTAAGCAAATATAGCATGGCTAGAGACTTCATGGAGCGGGGGCTGGGTGTGTTTGGTTCACTTCTGAAACATCAGCCCCCTCACTGGGTACCAAGGACAAAGCAGGATCTTTTGGGTCAGAATTAGGGGTCTGGAAATGAAGTAAGTGAAATGGTATAAGTGTATCCCCTCCTCACAAGTATCGCTTCACAGTCCACCGAGTGAACATTTCATTTCATTTTCCTGTGCCCGTGAGCTCGTGGTGGTTAGTCCCCCCTTGCCAAGGCTGTTGGGCGAGTCATTTCTGCTACCCTCTGGAAATTTTCAGAACTCCACCTTTGCTCTCCTCTTTTCCCTCCGTGTACTCATAGTTCTGAATGCCTTCCTGAGGCTGAAGGAGAAGCACCCGCTCCTGTCAATCTTCTGTGGATCTGCTCGTGCACCTTGGCACTTCTTCCCCTGTCCTTTGCAACATGAATTATTTCTCTGGGGAAATCTGAGAAGGGGTGTTCCAGGCTCTATCTCGGCTTTCACCGCTATGCCTGTCTTGGGTCAGGTCCTCAGTTGGGAGTCTAACACTGGCACCCTCACTCACTTTACAGCGGCACTTCAGCAGCCCAAGCTCTCAGTCTTAGCTAACTTGTCCCATGTCATCTCATTCTCTGGTCTTTTCTCCAAACTCTCCTACCCCAGCCTCTTTGGCATTCTCTCGTACCTCTTCCCTTTATAATTTACAGTTTGGCCTCTCTTAGGGGGGGATATTTTTCCTTTTTGTAAGTGAAAGAGGTTTTACATCTACTGTTCTTAGACATATTCCCCATGTCTTAGCAAGCAAGGATGCCTTTCCTTCAGCAAGGCGGGGCTGGTTGTGGGGGGGAAAAAGTACTTATGGCCCCTTTTCTATTTCAACATGCTCATCCATATTAATGGTGTATCTGTAGAGTTCTAGAGGGCAATGGGCCAACTTCTTTCCATTCTCAAGCTCTAAACACATTGAATTCTCATTCTATGCCTCAGGAATGAGGGGTGGGCAGCAGCAAGCAAAACTCACATATCTGGTCCATTCCCTGCTCATCAGTTCTACCCTCTCATTGTCCGGACAAGATGTAGGGCCTGTGAAGTACTGTAGTGATGGTGGAGATTAAAGTGACTTTGGGGCTGTGGCTGAACGGGATATAGAGCTGAGGGAGGTAGAGGAGCCAACACCCTTGTTTCTGGCCCTCAGCGGCTGAGTCTTGGGTAGTGTAAGTGCTACGGACTGCAGCCTTTTGGTACAGCCTTGGGGACAAATATCAAGACCTGGCTTTGTCCGCATTAAGTTTGAGATGTTTGTGAGAGGCTTCCTAGGGAGGGATGCCAGGCAGATAATTAGATTTCTGAGATTAGGTCTCAGAGGAGAGATCTACAAGGTGATATCAATTTGGAAGATGTCAGCAGACAGATGGTGCTAAATGATGGAAATGGACCTCGTGTAGCCGAAAGGGTTCGGGTGGGGATTAAGCTCTGCTGTGTGGTCCTAAACTATCCCACCCATGAACTGGATGAGGAAGAGAGCTCCGGCTCCCAGCTGGCTGCTCCAGGGGCTCGTAGGACACGGTAGGTAGACGATAGCTCCCCGGACAGCTGCTGCACCTCCGTCTATAGACTTGATTAGCCTGGCTGTGTGTAGCAGTTCCCAACTAGGCATGGCAATCAGGGCAGGCTCAAGCTTTTGAGGACCAGGAACAGAAGGAGGAACCTGCACAGCTGAATGGCGAGAATGAGGTGCTGAGACCTGGATGGTGTTAATCCTTCTTCAAGGAAGGTAGAGGCTCAAGCCCACCATTTCCTGGCCCAAGGAGAGCCTGGAGGCACACACTGAACAGGGAACACGATCTTTCCTGGAGGCTCTCAGAACCGGGTGGGAGTATCCCACACATGTGTCTTCCTTATAAACTCACAGGCACTCCTCTCAGAAGGTGTCACATTAGGAAAGTCAGCTCAATCTTCCCTTAGAACTTAAAGGAATTCCCTCAAGGGCATTGAAGGCATTCAAATGTATAGAGTAACGTTAATTAAATTCTGGTTCCCTTTTTGTCCACATGCCTTATGCACTACAGCTAGCTGCTCTGGCGTCACCATCTTCAAGCCCACCCCTACCCGAATAACCCCATTTCCAGCTCCTCCACGCTAACCTACATGACTACCTCTCCATAGCTGCTGCCTTCGCCTCCTCCTCCTCTATCTCTCACTCTCTCTCTATCTCCCCCCTTTTTCTTCCTTCTCATCATCTTGCTCCCTTTATTATGGATATGGGTTTGACTTCTATATGCAGATTTTCCTTGGTTTATTTCTAGGTTATATCCTGATAAGCCTGTTTTAACTAGAAAACATGCTAACTTTGAAATGCATTTAATACCCCTAACCTACTAGCATAGTAGCTTGGCAATACAGTTCTTAGCCTGATGCAGTGGTGCACGCCTGTAATCGCAGCACTCAGGGAGGCAGAGGCAGGTGGATCTCTGTGAGTTTGAGGCTAGCCTGTTCCACAAAACGGGTCCATGACAGCCAAGACTACACAGAGAAACCCCTGCCTCAAAAAACAAAAAACAAACAAACAAACAAACAATAAAAACAAAACAAACCAACAAAAACCCAATACATTTGCTGCCTTTGTCATCATGGGACTGACAGAAAGATGCATGTAGCCTATAGGATATACTGTTGACCAGAGACCAGATTATAGTTCAATTTGATTTGTCAAGAAATGACAAGCAGGACCTGGAGAGATGGCTCAGTGGTTAAGAGCACTGTCTGCTCTTCCAGAGGTTCTGAGTTCAATTCCTAACAACAGCAGGTGACTCACAACCATCTATACTGTGAGCTGACATCCTCTTCTGGCATGCAGGTGTACATTCAGGTAGAGCACTCATATACATAAAAACAAATAACTATTTTTTAAAAATGAAATGACCAGTAGAACCATGGTAATTTCCCTGAATGACCATGGGGTAATTCAGGGAAATTACCATGGTTCTTATATAATAAGGGAAGTTATGGGGAGCCATGTCATCCTATGGCTGTGGGAGAAAGGTTAACGGAATGAAGTAAGATGCAGTGATGGCCGTTTTAGCATCAGCTCCCACTGTCAAGTCAAACTGTGCTTGTGTGATCTCATTTGAACCTTTTCAACATCTTACAGTATGTTCTTTTTTCTTCTTTGTGTGTTCACATGTGTGAGAGCAGTGCGTACATGGAGGTCAAAGGAGAGCTGTGTGTGTTGGTCCCCGCCTTCTGCCTTGTTTGAGACAGGGTCTCTTGTTGTCTGCTGCTGCATGAGCTAGGCTAACTGGCTTCTGGGAATTCTCCTGTCTCTGCCCCAGCCCCCACCCCCGCTGGAATTATAGGTGTGTTAGCACGCCTGGCTTTGCACATCCTCAAGCTCGTGCAGGGAGTACTTTATTCACTGGGACACTCCCAGTCCTACAGTACATTCTTATGAGTCCAGTTTTAAGTGGGAGTAACCCAAGGTTCAGATACGAAGTGATGTGGCTGAAGCCACATGCTTCACAAAAAGGCCAGGACTGCTTCCCAGCACGAGGGTAGGAGAGATGCAGGACGAGCCCTCTTCTCCCCTCCCACCCATCTTCCCTTCCCACGGTAGGACAGAGACAGTCGCACCCTTTGGTTAGAAAACTAGTGTACGCATAAAGAACTGGGCCTGTTCTGGCTCCCAGTCTCCTTCCCAGTAAAACAAAGAGGCTAGAACAGATGGTGTCAGATCAGATTCTGTGAATGTTGGCATAATCCACGGAAAACACAGCTGCCTCCTGACCTAGTGCTGACGTGGCCACGTGCTCGGAGAAACACTGCCAGACACCCCCGAAGTAACTTAGACAGGGAGGGATTCAGTCGCTGCTGAACTCTCTGAAGGAACACGACAAAGTCACCAGAACTGAAATGGAGCCACTTTTGTCAAGCCCGAACTAAAAGGGAAAGAGAGAAGGAAGGGAGAAAGGAGAGAGGGATGGAGAGAGGGGTGATAAATGAAGAAGAGGAGTGTAAAGATGGAGAGGTGGAGGGAGACAGGAAGCAAAAGATGTTAGGTCTGGTGGCTTATGTCTATCATCCTAGCTGAGGAGGATTTCCTCCATGTGGGATAATCCAGAGCTATAGAATAAGATGAAAGAAAGAGGGGTAGGAAAGAAGGAAGGGTAGGGAGAGGGAGAGAGAAAGGGAGAAGAAATGAAAGAAGGGAGGGAGGAAGGTGTAATGAAAAAGGGGTTCTCACAAATAGATGTGTTAACAAGAAACAGAGAAGATTGCCAAAGCCACAACCTTCCAAAAGGATACATCTACAAGTACATCTGTCCAGGGACCCTCTGTTCAACCCCTGATTGATGACATCCTCATTATTCATTCTTGCTTCGAAGTATTGTTTCAAAATATCTTATGTAAGCTTCCTCATTTTCCCCTTTGAACACTTCCTGCCTTATCATCAAAGACCATACCTCCCCATCGCACGGTCCACTGTTCCCAGATCAACCTCAGTATTCTTTGGAGGGTGCCTCTCGTTGCTGTTCAGACTGACAAGCAACATGGTCAGACAACCATGGTCTGTTCAAACCGTGACAATGCTTAATCCCACCCCTTCCTCTTCTCAGGTGCTGTCACCTCTTTCCAACTCCTAAGAGCTCTAGTCACAGAAGGTTCCATCTTTCTTCTCCCATTTCACTCTTGAGGTCTGTTTCATTTGCCTTCTGTCGTAACCCAGTTGTTCCCCAAGGACATCAGTCTTGCTGGTCTGAGCTCTCTCTCTACCTCTCTCTCTCTTTACTCATTTGGCTGGAAGAAAGCTATCCCAGCATGCCTCTGAAGATCAGAGAAGACAGAGACTGTTAATGGAGGTGGGGAAGCCAGAAGGGAGGAAGGAGAGCAAAGGAACTTCCCAGCAGCAGAGCTGGAAGACAGAAAGATGGGGACACTCCTTCATGGGATCTTCATGGATGACATCCCATCCTCAGTGCCCTGGGAGTTCCCAGTTTACTCTTGTCTGATGGAACAGGAATATCCTGTCGGTTCCCCTGCTGAGGACTCTCTCACAGAATTATGGGAGAAAAAGGAAAAAAAAAAAGACGAAAGAAAAGAGAGAGGGAAGGAGAAGGGGAGAAAGAAGGAGGGAAAGAAAGAGGGAGGAATGTAAAGCAGGAAGCGGGAGGAAGGTGAAGCAGGAAGAGGAAGAGGAAGCAAGGTGAAGCAGGAAGCAGGCACTCCCCACCCCAGCCTCCTGGCTGGAGGACCTGCTGTGAAGGGACGGCTTGCCTGAGATAATCTTAGTGTCCCACCCTGCTCCTGGTTCTCCTTGTGCCTCTGGAAAATCAGGATGATCCTTGGATTTGGTAGACATGGGCATGTGTCACGTTCCACCTGACAGCCACTTGAGCTGGTAGGCATTGTACCAGAAAGATCTGTTTGTAAAGCAAACTCCTTCACATTGAGCTTTCATTGTATAAATCCTAGTGTCCTCTGTGCTCGTTTTTTCACACTGGCACACAGTAGGTGATCAATGTTTGACGCAATGTAAATAAGCAAAGGTGATCTTTTTTCCTTCCTTCCTTTTTTTTTTTTAAAAAAAAAACAAAAACAAAAACAAGCAGGCCTCCTGAAGTCCAAAGCCGGGGCTACTTTTCAATGGACGCAGACTTTACTCTAACCTTGACTTTCAGTTCAACATAATTTCCACAGTGACGGCCCCAGGAAGGGCAGGTGGCACATACACACACACACACACACACACACACACCTGTGACCCCACAAAGTAATGGCATGGCAGCAAGGGCAGTGCACAGGCTGGGTGTAGACCTAGTGTAGCCACTCTTCCTACACCTGTAGACACAAGCCCTAAAGGCTGGAGAGATGCTTCAGCGATCAAAACACTTACTGTTCTTGTGGAGGACTGAGGGTCAGACACCCATAGATACCCATAGACACCCATAGACCATAGACCCCTTCCATGTGTTTCTTTTTGTTGTTTGAGACACCGTGTAACCCTGGCCGGCCTGGAACTCACAGAGATCTGCCTGCCTCTGCTCTGAGTGCTGGCACTAAAGGCGTACACCACCATGTCTGATTAGACATAGTTTTTAGAAGAAGAGGGGAGGATGAGTGAGAGGAGAGAGCAAGCCCTGAACATGTCCTGAGAGTTGTGCTCAGAGCCACCAACCCCCAAGCAGCTGATGTGACAGTGGGGTCAACCTGATGATTGATTGCTTGAGTAATCGTGGCAGAAGAGGTGAGTTAAAAACAAACAAACAAAAACCTCTTTGCTCATTTGTCCTTCGTTGCCCTTCTGTCCTTCCAGCCTCCCTGCCCACACTCTACATGGGTGTGTATCTGGGCCTCAGGCACCCTCTGCTGGACATCCAGCAAGAGAAAGAACCGATGGAGAGAGACCAGTAGTCTGGTTTCTTTGCTGCGTGTCTCCTCAAGCCACAGCAGATGGAGCAGTGGCCTCTGGCTCTCTCCAGGCGGGGAGGACTTTGGGCTTTTCCCAGGCAGAGGGGGTGGTGTAGTGATTCTGCTGGATTGGCCTTCCTGACCCTCCCTTTGGCTTCTGGAGACTCTATGCCCTCAGAAATTCCTCCCACTGCTCTCTTTAGGGGATTTCCTTTCTCGGGGAGAACAAAATGACCTCTCTTTGGTTGTTTTTAAAACTGCCTGGGAACAAGTCTCCCAGAACTGCCCTGACTCTCAGCACGGACCCCAGATGGAGCCCTCCTTCCCTGTGGGTGTCTGCTGCCCCTTCTCCATCGCCAGCCACGGAGGCCAGGTCTGTCATCTAACCGAGATGTTCTCACCTCAGATGCAACTGAGGTCTGCAAACAAGAAAGAGTGTCAGGCTGGATACCCAGACTGCCCCTGGGAGCCCAGAGTGGTCCCAGCCCAGATCTGTCAGAGCCCCTGACCTGATGGGAAAGAAGGACAAAGGTGGTCTCAGGCCAGAACTAGCATGGAGAACTCAGTGTCCCACTCAGCTGAACTCTGATTTTCCAGAACACAGGTACATCGCTAGGCCACAGAACGACCAGTTACCTTAAGCCCCACAGAACAATGACTGGCACATTAAATTCTCTTTGTTGCTGTTATTATGTCACTTGTAGTTAATCCTGGTGTGTGTGCATACATGAACAGGTGCAGGTATGTTTGAGTTCCTATGGAAGCCGGAGGTTGAGCTCTGGTGTCTTTCTCAATTAATTTCAATTATGGATATAATTTATTTGAGATGAGTTCTCTTGCTGGACCTGAACAAGTTCCGGGGAGCCCCCTGTCTCTCCCCCTCCTCTCTCTCGCCACCAGGTTCTCTTAGTCTCTGGGCCTTTACTTAAATGAGGAAAACGGAGTCAACATTTCTTGGTTTCTTCATTCCTAAGAGATTCACAAAGCTGGGCATGATAGTGTATGTCTATAATCCCAGCATTTAGGAAGCAAGAATATTAGGAATTAAACTACATAGCAAGTTTGAGGCTAGCCTGGGCTATGTGAGACTCTTAAAAAAACTATGTGTTTAAGTGGTAAGACTTAGCATATACACATGTCTGTTGTGCTGGGTTACTAAGTAGCAAGGATTAAGGGCTGGGGCACAGAGATGGGCATTGCCAAGATGCCAAATCTGAGTTCCAGGATTGGAGGCCAGAAACCAGCATCAGGATTCTGTACCGCTGGATAAAGGCCCCGGCTCTACATGTGGAAAGAGAGAATTGGCTAATAGTGATTTCCAGCAGATCTCGCTCTATATGCAAGAAACTGCGTGGACTCGTTCAGTTAGTCAGTGTTTGCTGAGTGTCAACAATATCTGGTGCTCTGCTAAGCCTTGGACATTGGGGTTGAGGTGTTGGGGTGGACAGGTAAAGCAATAAACTGGAGGGGGTGCAGTTCCTGTCCTCCAGAAAACTAGCTGTACCCCACAACCCTGGACAGTGCTTCACACACCCGTGCCTGGCCAGCTCTAAGGCCCAGGATGTCCGGTGCTACAGTGGCCTTTGGAAGTAACCTGTTCGGCTCAGCCTGTGGTTTCCATAGACAAGAAAGAGGCTACAAATGCATGTGCAGACACCTGTGTGTGGGATGAAACTGTTCCGTTTTCAAGCGGGAGGGCGGGAGGGGAGGAAGGGTCCAGCCCTCTCCTGCTCGCATCACACAGAGCAGCCACTGATCTCAGGAAGGAGTCACAGCCACAGACACCCGCAGTGACACAGACACTTGGCTTGCCACCCGCTTCCTCTTCATTGTTCACACGGCTCCTGTGACCTGTGCCAAAATGAATACCAGATTCCAGGAAAGAAAGTTCCTGGGAACCAGAACCTGTGGGGCAGAAGGGGGATTCCTGTGATGTCACCACCGCTCTTGAGAGATAATCTAATGTGCACATGCTGTGTGCACACCAGAAACAGCCCAAGAGGAGGAAGCCAGCTCGCCCATTGCCTAGGGTGGCAAATTATTTCAATAGTTGTTAGGAAGATAAACTCTGAAGTCTCTGAATTTGGTGGTTTGTTCAGGTCCTGTAATATTTTAAAAGTAGTTTTGTATGTGATGCTTTAACTGGATTGAATTAAATACACGTGTGTTCTCTGTGGACGGCACCCTGTGAAGGATTTACAACTAATTGCTGAACCCATTGCTCAGCACTCGTGAGCCGTGCCTGAGCATTCAGAAGTGTGGCCAATGTGTCGGTGGTGGATTTTGTGCTGTTTCTCATCCTGATCAAACAACTAGGAGCTCTCCAAAAGCATGGTGGACTCTGTTTCCCACACTTGACTTGGGAGTGTGGCGCAAATAGCCACCACAGTGTCCTGGACAGCCCAAAGACTATGTTTCTATTGTCTTGTAATTGTCACTTGTACAGTTTTGCAGAGATAAACTGTAGAAAGGGTAAAAAGAGGTAAAATTATCTATACAAGAAAAAAAATGTGCAATTGGTTGAAATACTAAGATGGAGTGTCAAGTTGGGCTGTTTGTTGTTGTTTTAAGACAGGACTTCTTTACACTGTGTAGCTCAGGTTGGCTTTGAACGCATGTCAATCTTTTTGCCTCAGCCTCCACAGTATTGGGATCACAAGAGTGCAGCCCCATACCTGGTTTTCTAAACTTATGATTTTTTTAATTACTTCTTTCTGAACTCAGAGAGGCACTGATTGGCACTGCCAGCCTTTAAAAAAATGTGCAGGGTGGGGAGCAGGCTTGTGGTGGAGGTGCTTGCTGACAGGCCTGATGACTGGACCCGCAGGGTGGGAGGGAGGAGAGAACCAAGTCCATAAAGATGCCCTCTGACCTCCACAATGTAGTGTCCCAGAGCACTCTCTCATATACCCCAAAAATAAAGTAAGACAAAGTGTAACTTAAAGATTAAAAAAAAAACAACAAACAAACTTGTCTTGAGAGAGAGGCCTCACTATGTTGACTCGCTGGCCTTGGGCTTGCCTCGGTCCCCCAAATGGCTGCAATTTTAGGAATGCATCCCCACACTCCCACAGTTGCACACCAAGCAAGTCCTCGGAGAAAAAAAAAGAGAGAAAGAAAAAAGAAAAACAGCTAGAGCTGGGGCTCCTGACAGAAGACCTTCTACTTCAAGTCCTTTATGCCAGCCTTCCTCTTAGGGGCAGCCATAGTAATAACTCGTGATTAATTGTTCCGTACCATCGATGTCAGATTCGAAGAGGCCTATTTGTCAAAAGAGAAATGCTTAAAAGAGAAAATATCTAAACATCTGGGAAGAGTGCCAGGAATATTGACAAGTTGCTATTAAACATATATTTTCTTGTTCCTTACTAACCAAACTCCCGCTTGATCCACGCCTGGGAAGAGAGTTTAGCTGGTTGGCCCAAATACAGCAAGGCATGGTCTCCCTTCTCTTCAGCTGAATACAGCTCTGGGAAGCGAGAGATGTTAAGCATGCCAGACTCTCGGTGTATCCGTGCTTTAAAGCATGGGTGCTTCACACTGTTAAAAGACAACATTCTTCTCTATTCCCTATGCTCATAACTTCCCAGAAGACTAAGATGCCCGTGTGTTAGAGGAGCAAGGAGGGAGCAGAGGCTGGCAGCAGGAGAGAGAAGCTGAGAAGACTGTATTCAGTGACAAACCTGACATTGAAAAATGGTCCTGGCCTCGTCAGAAAGAAAACTGGTGGGAGAAATGTTGAAAACTAATAAGCCTGAACGATAACAGTAAGATGAAAAGGAAGCCAGGTGTGGTTGCACGCACCTATAATCCCAGCACCCAGGAAGTGGACTCCAGAGCACCAGGAGTTCAAGACCATCCTCAGGTCTGAGGCCAGCCTTTGCTAACGAGACCCTGAGAAAAACAAAACCAACAACAAAAACCAACAACAAAAAGAGTTGGAGGGAATTCTAATAGGGAAGCTGTGTTGATTCTGAGCGCTATGTCATATGTGACTTAGCTCCTTTTGTCCTCACAGTGACCATTGAAAAGGCCATTGCTGCCATCATCTCCATGAGGTAGCCAGGGTCACATTGCTGGAAAGCAGTAGAGTCAACATTGGAACCCAGTTTTATTGGGAAAACCTGGAAGAACTTCATTCTCTTGGCCCAGATTTTAAGCCAAATGTTGGCCCTTTCTTTAACGAGAAATGTGAGAGTTGATAAGCTGTTATGAATGTGTCTTCCTCTTCAGGAAATGAACTTTTTATATATATATATAAACATCTCACTACCAAATAGTTTAATATGAAGATCCGAGAGCTAAAATCGGTAAAGTCAATATGTTGAGATTAACAAGTGGGCAACGCCGGGCAGACTAGATGGCTTTGAGAGGGTGATGGTCCTTTCAGCCAAGGCTGATGACCTGCTTTCCATCCCTAAGACACGCAAGGTGGAAGGCCAGAAACAATTCCCACAAGACAGGTTGCCCATGGACCTCTCCTCCAACGATGCACATTGGCACCCCACCCCCAAGGTATGCACACCAAATAGATAAGGTGTAGCTGGGGGAGGGGCAGAACGAACTGACTATGAGAGCCATGAAATACTTTCTTTAACTTGCTCGTAAGTGAAATTGTTGAAATTTTATATTTTATTACAAATGTTGTGTGTGTACACATACAGTGTGTGTGCGTGTGCGTGTGCGTGTGCGTGTGCGTGTGTGTGTGTGTGTGTGTGTGTGTGTGTGTGTGTGTGTGTGTAGGAAGACAACTTGCAGGAGTCCGTTCTCCTCTCCCACCCTGTGGTTCCCAGGTCTCGGGATCACCCCAAGCGCTTTTTGTCTCTAGAGCCACGTCCCTCACCCAAGTCCGAAAATTAAAAAATAAAATAAAAGAAGTTACTGGTTTCTTTCCCTTTGGGCCCCTCCCAGTCTCAAGAGTTCATTCTCATTTTTCCTTAATAAATCTATGTTCCATCTGAAAACAAACAAAAAGCCACCCAAGCCTGTGACTAATGTGCCTAGAAAAAAAAAAATCTGCTTTTTCTGTTTCATGGTGTTTAAAGATTTCTAAATTTATCGTGGCTATATTGGACAGATGGGAGGAGAGGTGTGTGCACAGGTGGAATGGGGGGGAGCTTGGATGAGGCCCATTTCTCAGGCACTGGCCACAAAGCTAGATTTCACGGCTGTCAGTCATCTGGGCAATAAAGTAGACCCTTCTGAGAAGCAAGGGGTGGGCCTGCCTAGAGCCTGGCTGGGGACCAGCCTCTTTGTCCACCCCCTGCCGAGAAGTACAAAGAGGTCCTTGAGGTTTGAACTTCCAGGAGGGGAGGGGGAAATTCTTACCAGCTGAGTGGCAGGAAGCCAGAGCAATAAGTTTCGCCTGATTATTACATAACATTCTTCTGGATCTAGAAAATACAAGACTGCTTAAAAATCCTTTCCCTGCTGGTGGTCGCAAGCACTCC
>CM053759.1:37377400-37459565 GCA_028658305.1 Pachyuromys duprasi | reverse complement strand
AAGGCATCCTAAAGACACAGCCTGCTAGATGATGGTTTAGCATTCAGAGTGTGAAGACTAGAGGTATGCCACAGCGGCTCTTCAGGAGCTTTTATTTTTCTTCTGTTTGTTCCTCCCCCCCCCCCCCCCAGCAGAGTTTCTCTGTATAGCCCTTACTGTCCTGGAACTCACTCGGTAGATCAGACTGACCTCAAACTCACAGAGATCCGCTTCCAGAGTGAAGGAATTGAAGGTGTGTGTCATAATGCCCGCCCTCTTTCTTAGCTTTTGAGGCAGGGTCTAGACGTGCAGCCCAGGCTGCATTATATAGTCAGTCCAGTTAGGTCTCAAACCGACGGCCATCTCCTGAGTACTGGAATCTCAGGCCCAGCTTCGTGTAAGGAGTTTTTGAAAGCAGAGCTAGGCTCCTGAAGTACAGGAAGCTAAGCTACAGATATAAAGAGCTGGCTTGCCGGGCTGTCTTTAATCAACTAGAAGGAAGGATCTGGCATCTGAAGAATGTTTTTGGAGCATCTGTCCGAGTCCCACCTGGGCTGGTTCTCCAGATTTATCCAGTCCCTTCATCTTTCTCTCCTAATTAAAACCCCCTTTAGGCAAGACGATCTAGTGTCCATCTTTTACATTTGAAGATTGAACATGGGTCACAGGGGAGATGGTCTTTGCAACGCTCTAAGTTAGAGTGAAAAATCGCCTGGTCTGCTGCAACTTTAACCTTCGGGAGCACACTTCTTCCTGGTGGACTTTGCATACAGGACCGTGCTTCCTGAGGTCTCCTCTCGCCCTTTGAGGGTGGGGAGGTGGCCACTTATTTCACGTGCACAAGGCGCCAATGTCACACTGTGGAGTAAACTACCTTGTTTTGCAAACACAAGTTTACCCAGGTCACACACAAATCCTAAGAAAACAAATCTACAGAAGCAATGAGCTGTAACACAGGTGAATCCTATTATAATGCAGTCTTATGCCATTTCGTGAGGACACAGTCTATGAACTGCAGCGTTGGGCGATTCTGTGGCCATGCAAACGTCATAGAGTATACTGATATAAACTAGCACAGCTAAAGGAGCACCTCACTACACATTAGTGTTGATTGGTTGGGTGTTTTGTTTTATTTTGAGGCAGGTTATTACTATGTAGTCCTGGCTGGGCTGGAACTCACTATGTAGACCAAGCTGGCCCTGAATTTAGGTTGATCCTCCTGAGGTTTGGGATTACAGGCTGGAATCATAGTATATATACACTATGGGGGTACAGTGTCTCTGCAGCATACAACCTTACTGCTTAACGCAGGGTTAAAAAGAAAAAAACCCTATCTTATCGTCCGCTGTTTTACATATCAGCCTATCTAATTTAGAGGTAAGTAGCATGAGGCACAGAGGTTGGTGATTTGCCTCTGCTATCGCTCTGTTGATTCCTGGAGTCCTCTTAGTTAATTGCTCTCACTGCCTCTCTGCCCTGGTTTTCTACAAATTGGTTTTCGGAAGTGTAGCTCAAAGCATTCTCCTTAGAACTCCTGCTCAAAATGCTCTAAAGGCTTAACCCACAGTCCCAAGCTTCTTCCCTCCCGTCACTTCCTTGTGTCATCCTGAAGTCACACTGAGGGTTCTCACTGTGCTGCAGCCACCTGGCCTGGCTCTCTCCCAGAGCGCTCTGCGAAAGATACCTCTGGGCTCTTCCCTTCTGTTCAAGGTGTAAGTCAGAGAAGTTGGCCCATGCCACCCGGTCCCTCCCGTCTCTCTGGTTTTCTTCTCTGGTCGTATTATTACCATCTCAAGCTACTTCCTAGTCACGCAGTTTTATCCAAACGTCCTGTTCTACTGGCATTGTTTTGCGACTTAGCTTTTCTCTCCACCTAACAACGTGATTTGGAAACCTTCTAATGCCACACTAGACAGGCCCACCTCATGCATTTTAATGGATACATAATATTCCTTTTAGTATATATGACATGATTTTCTAACTGCTTTCTTATTTGCTTTTGGGTTTTGTTTTGTTTGATTTTGACTTTTCTGGTTTTTTTTTTTTTTTTTTTTGGTTTTTCAAGAAAGAGTTTCTCTGTGTAGCCTTGGCTGCAGATGGGGCTGGCCTTGAACTCACAGGGATCCACCTGTCTCTGCCTCCCCAGGTTTCGACTTTAAATTATTACAAATTGTGCTTGACATGAAATATCCTCGTGAGCACATCTCTGCACACTTGAGAGCTTTCCCCATAGTAGAGATTCCTGGAAATGGGATTGCCAGGTCAGAGGTTGTTCCCATTTGTCATTTGATAGATGCTAGATGTCCCATTACTTTCCTAAAAGGCTTCATCAATTTATCCTCCCACCAGCTCTGGTCTAGCATGCCTGCTTGCCCCTCGTCCTCACTGACGGGCATTAATATCATTTTAAAGATTTGCCTTAAGTAGTACTTCAGAGTAACACCTGGATCCACACACAAAATCCACAGCGCAAGGCCAGGCCGTTCGAATGCCCTTTCTCAACGGTGTCTCCTGGGTCTGCATGGGAGAAGCGACAAAACCTCTGAGAGATTCAGAAGACAAATCAAACCTTCCAAAGTCGCCTCATCCATTGAAGCAAAAACCTCTTACATCCTGCACCAACAGAACTCAATCAATAACCTAGCTAGCGTGGTCCAGCCTGACAAATCCTGCATGCTGCCCCCTCTCCTATCCATCATCCAAACACACTTGGTAGCTCAGCTGCAAGCTGAGGCTCTCAGGCCCATCCATCTACTCAAGCACCACCTGCCGCCATCCCCAGTGGTGTCTGCTCTGATGTTACCCAGAACCCTTTGTTTTCTTTCAATTAAAGAACAGCCAAGGAGCAGGTCTGGTAAGACTCTGGCCTCTGGCCCTGCAGGTTGCTTCCCAGTTCCACTAGGGAACAACCAATTCTTTCTGTGTTGGGCCCGCTGACAAAAGAGGCAATGAGCACTAGGACGATCATCTCCTGAGGGTAGCCAGTAAGCTTCCTGCCCCACAGGGAGACTTCCTGGACGGTACCCTCTTGCTTATAGAGTATCTGTTGCTGTTGTTGGCTTGCCTGCTTGTTTATAGACTGTCTTACTAAGTAGGCTAGGCTAGCCTCAAACTCTCAGAGCTCTACCTGCTTCTGTCTCTTGTGTTAAACTACCATGCCCTGCTAGAATATTTTTTAAAGGATTTTTTTTTTAAGTTTTCCTTGTTCCATTCTGCCTTCCTCCTCACAGATGTTTCTGGACTGCTCCAGAAACTAAAGATAGGGCCAACATTCCCTGAGTGCTGGTATGCTGTTAAGGGGGTTTGGTTTGGTTTTGGCATATGGTTCTGGGACTACATGCAGGCAGAACTTTGCAATGCTAGGTAAGCACCATACCGCTGAGCTACAGTACCCCAGCACCTAGCTTAGCTCTTTCTAGTAATATCACAACCCTCTAACTGGGTGGTGGTGGCATGCACCTTTAATCCCAGCACTGGGGAGGCAGATGCAGGTGGATTTCTGTGAGCTTGAGGCCAGCCTGGTCTTCAGAGTGAGTTCTGGGACAGCCACGGCTGCACAGAGAAACCCTGCTTTAGAAAAGGGAAAAAAAATCACAACCCCCAGCTTAGAGATGTGTGCCAGTTAGAGTAGCTTTGTAACTGGGGGCTTACCTTTGGCTAGTAATGCCAAAGGCAGGATTTGAATCCGGGTCTCTTAGGCTGTGCTCAGCTGCCCCAGGAGGGAGTGGTTCTGGAAAAATTGTAAAGGTTTTATTTGGGACTGCTAAATTCCTGTGAAGTTTTAGTTTTAGTTGTGTTTTTTTTTTCTCCAGAAGAACATAAAAATAACCATGGAATGATCCTAAAATTGTGTTCCTTGTGTCCTTGAAAGATCCCACACATGGTAGACTTCCTGTGAGCTGACTTCCATTCTCCACATCTGCTGTGGTTAGCACTTGTTCTTCTGCTTGGTGCTGAGCTCAGAGAACTTGGGGTCCGTGCATGAATACTTCACTGGTCACAGGACAGTGATCTGATCCAGGGAGAGAGGGGGTCGACCAACTAAATGTGTTCCTGTCCTACTGTTGCTATTACAAATTGCCAGAAGTGGGGTCTGGAGAGATGGCTCAGAGGTTAAGAGCACTGATTGCTGTTCCGGAGGTCCTGAGTTCAATTCCCAGCCACCCACATGGTGGCTCCCAACCATCTGTAATGGAGTTTGATTCCCTCTTCTGGTGTGCATGTAGACAGAACGTTCATATACAATAATTAAAAAAAAAACCAAAAGGGTAAATTACCAGAAGTAATGCCAGACAGTGGTGGTGCCTTTAATCCCAGCACTCAAGAAGCAGGTGCACCTCTGTGAGTTTGAGGTCATCCTGGTCTACAGAGCAAGTTCCAGGACAACTAGGGCTACACAAAGAAACCCTGTCTTAGGGGGGGAAATGCCAGAAATGTGTGTGCTTACAGCACAGATTTCTCATCTTGGTAAATTTTTTTGCTGTCCATGTCACAGGCCCGGCATTTCTGTATTCCTGCACTTCACAAAAATCTTAAAATCAAGGTGTGTTCTTTCTGGGAAGCCCTGGGGAGGAATCTGTTTCTCCCAGAATGCAGAGCCCATCTGCATTCCTCATCTCCTGGCCCCTCACCCTACATCAGCCATTAGCCTTGGGGCTCTCTCTTAGATCTGCTCCACTGTCACTTTCTTCAGATCCTGACCTTTCCTAGAGCCCTGGAGAATTACATGGGGTCCACCCAGATAAAAGACAGGATGAGCAAAGTCCCCTTTTCCGTGTCACAGGCTCGTGGTGGGCGTTCTCAGGGTGCATTATTCCACCTATCCTATAACGGTCCCCTCCTTTCTGCCGGTTCCAGGGATTGAGTTTCGGTTGCCAGGTTTGTGTAACAAGCTCCTTTAACTCCTGAGCCAGCTCCCTCGCCCCCCAACAGAATTCTTTAGAGTAAAAGGAACCTTTAATCCCCATCACTCCCTCAGCGAAAACAAAGCTACTTCCCGGGTAAACCCAATCAGAGCCTCCGTTGCCATGTGTAAGAAGCCTGCACGTCGAGCTATATTCATAGGTCAGAAAGGTGTGGGTGACAGACTGGCAAGTTAAAGTGACCCCTGATTTTCCGCAAAGGAGCTTGATCCCTAATGCGGAGCCCTGAGGGCCCTTTAGTGTGTCTCCTCACCTTGGATTCTGTCCCCTGCCCCGGCCACTCACCCGACTATGTTTAGTGTTACAGTCTGTGAGGCTCTAAAATAATTCTCTCATGTGTTTTCTCATGGGGTTTCACTAAAGAGACAACCTTTAAAATTTTTGCCATATTTTTATGTTTATATTTAGTTTGTGTGACACAAACTATATATATATAGCTTTATATTTATGTAAAGATACATACACACATTTAGCTTTCTATGTCTGAAGAAAAAACATTTAAAAATCCTTTTTGAAATGGATGAATTTTGAGGTTGGCCATGTGATGATGTAATAATCCCAGCACTGAAGAGGATGAGGCAGGGGAATGGAGTTTGAGATGGGCCTGGCCTACAGAGAGCAAATGGCTGTCTCCAAGACAAAGCGAGTGGCTGAATTCCAGCCAAGTGCCTGGCTTATTTGTTTATTTATTTGTTGGTTTATTTACTCATTTCTACTCTTTTGATATTTCTGTCTTTTTTTTTTTTTTTTTTTTTTTTTGCTATAGGGCCTTACTCTGTGGCCCGGCTAGATTCTGACTTGCGCTGATCCTCCTGCTTCTGCCTCCCAGAGGGCTGGCATTACAGGCATGATGGGCCGTGCCTAGCTAAGAGCGCGATTTCGGGAGCTTGGAGTGGAGGTGGGAGTGTCTCTGGCCTCTGGAGAAAGTTTTAAATAGGGCCAGATTTCTAGGATGGCACCTGCTGGCCGGGGACTGTGAGGACTTCCCTCCTCGAGGTCTGTTGAAAGTGACAACTATGGAAGTGAGAGTCATAAATCATTTCCCAGCTGTGAAGACAGAGGGGTTCAGCTAAGTCAGTGAAGCAAACACAGGCCAGTATCATCCAGGGGGCTGCAGGACCATCTGCCTTACCCCAAAGTCAGCACCGAGATGCAGGGAACGGCTGCCAAGGCTAACGAAGAAATGGAAATCAGGAAGTGGACCACATCCAGGCAGTAGGGGCTTCTGGGAAGCATTTTTATCCTCTCTCATGAGTCCTGGACAGCTTGAGTTGCAACATGTTGAGTTGGGAGTCGGAGAAAGGCTTGGATAGCTAGAGAAAGGTTCTGTCTTCAGGACTTCAGAGGCAGGTCTTTGCAGCCTGCCCGCTGACCGGGCCCCTCAGCCTGGTCCTCACCTCCATTCAGGTCCAGACCACCACTCTGCTCTACCGCTGGCCACAGAGACTAGCAGAAGAAAACACACAAGATCTGGGTACCCCGTTGTGCCCTCAGAAAACTAGCTTCTATCCCCTGCTTTCCTGAGGCAGAAAATAGGACCAAAAACCCTTTTAGAGCCTGGCACGGCGGCATACTCACGTAATCCCAGAACTCTGGAAGGCAGAGGCAGACAGGTTGCTGTGAGTTTAAGGCCAGCCTGGTCTATAAAGTAAGTCCAGGACAGCCAAGGTTACACAGAGAAAACCTGTCTCAAAAAAAAAAAAAAAAAAAAAGCTTTTTATTGCAAGGGCTTAATAATTCCATTACTTTGTCTATAGTTGTGGTGAAGGCTGTGAAGCAGGCATCCCACTTGATGACAAACAGCTGTCCATGGCAATCCAGGAGAGGAAGAGCAACTCAGTGGCTCCCTGTGATTAGACCCGGAACTAGCTTGGATTGAACCCAGGACCTTTACATGCTAGTAGACAAGTGCTCTGCCGGTCAGCTGCCTTCCCTGTCCAGCGCTCCTTTTGGGTTTGAGTAGAGATGTCACTTGAAGGCTGTGGGGATGGATACGTTCATGAGGACTGGTTGGAGCCTCTGTCTCCTCTGGCAGGAGAATGTGATCTCCCAGCTCTCTGCTTCTCCAGACAGAGGAGAATAAAACGCCCTGAGAACAATGCGTAACAGTGACGTAATTATTGTTTTTTTCTTTTCTGGTCATTATTTTCAGGTTTCTTTTTTTTTAAGTTTTATTTTCTTTTTAGCTATGTGTATTTGTGTGTGTATGTGTGTGTGTGTGTCTGCCTGTGTCTGTATATGTGTACATGTGTGAGTGGGTGTCCTCAGAAGCCAGAAGAGGGCATCAGATACCCTGGAGTTACTGGCAGATATCGGCTATCTGACATGGGTCTGGGAATAGACCTCAAGTTCTCTGACTAGCAGCAAATATACTTAACCACTGAACCATCTCTCTAGTCCCTCAAGCGTTTTTGTTTTGTTTTTGAGACAAGGGTTTCTCTGTGTACCCTTGGCTGTCTTGGGTTCACTTTGTAGACCAGGCTGGCCTCAGACTCACAGAGCTCCACCTGCCTCTGCCTCCCAGAGTCCTGGGATTACAGGCCTGTACCACTCAGCCCAGCCCCTCAAGCATTTTTAACCAAGACGCAGTTGTGCATATTTATACAGTGTGACTATCTGTTACACATATACAATGTGAAATGATCAGGTCACAGGAGCCGGCATTTCTTCCTTTTAATGGATTACTGATTTATGAAGAAAGCACAGGAAGAAAAGGAGCCTTCACCCCTAACTCAGTTTATCGGCTTGATTGTCTCATGCCTGAAATGAGTGCCCGTCTGCCCTTCCTTTGTTTTTTTGGCTTGCTTACTTGCTTGGAAACGGGATCTTACTATGCACTTTAGACTGGTTTCTAACTCATGAATTTGTGATCCTCCTGCTTCAGCCTCCAGAACTCTGGGATTAACGGGCGTATAACATCGTGCTGGGGTGCTATGAATGGTGATCGAATTTAGAAGATGTGCCAGGAACAGTGACCTATGAGCCCAGCACTCGGGAGGCAGAGGCAGCTGAATCTCTGTGAGTTTTCAAGGCCAGCCGAGTCTACAAAACAAGTCTAGGACAGCCAAGGCTAAACAGAGAAATCCTGTCTTAAAAAATAGAACAAAAAGATGTGCCAAAAGACCCACTGTTGAACACTTTTAGGAACTGGTCAACACAGAGACAATTGTCTGTTCAGGATCTGAAAAGGCTTCCATGTCAGAGCACAGGAACACAGAACATAAGGATGTTTGTTTTAGACCAGCAGTTCTCAACCTGTGAAATGTTCTCATATTTCCACAGGGGTCGCATATCAGATATCCTGTATATCAGTTATTTAGATTATGATTCATAACAGCAAAGTTACAGGTATGAAGTAGTAATGAAAATAATGTTATGGTTGGGGGTCACGGACAACATGAGGAACTGAATTAAAGGGTCGCAGCATTAGGAAGGTTGAGAACCGCTGCTTTAGACAGTCTCACTCTCTAGCCCAGGCTGGCCAGAATTCACTGTGTAGCCTGGGCTCACCTCAAATTCAGGGCACTTGTCTTTGCTCAGCCTTCCGGGGCTCTGATGAGAAGGTGTGAGCTACCGGGCTCTTTGCTGCTGTCAGTTCCCTGGCCAAGGTCATGTGTTCTCAGAATGCTTCATTGGCCACCATATCCCATCCACTGTGATGACTCTTCCCTGATGGCCTTCCTGGCCACTTAAGTGACCTGCTTCTTTTGCTATTATTAATGCTGTTCTACTCCTCAAAACCTCCAGACTCCTTGGAGATGGGGACTGCATGGTGTTTCTCCAGCTTCCTCACAGTGGCTGGCACAGAGCCTTGGGCAGAATAGGATCTCATCACATTTTACTGGAAAATGTTCAGGGTTCAGTATGGAAGGCCATAGGGATGGCTCCTTTAAGAATTATTTTTTTTGCACACCTTTAGTCCCAGCACTTGGGAGGCAGAGGCAGGTGAATCTCTGAGGGTTCAAGGCCAGCCTGGTCTACAAAGCTACTCCAGGATGTCCAGGACAGCCAGGACTATTACACAGAGAAACCCTGACTCAAAAAACAAATAAAAAAAAAAAAGAAAGAAAGAAAGAAAAGATTTTTTTTCATAATCTCTAAGCAGAAATAACGATGTCTAGAGGGACTCATAGCTCAAGTTCTTCTTTATTACCCAATTTTTGATCTTTCTGCAACCTAGAATGTTTACAAATCCAGATCCAGGCAGCGTCAGTGCAATTCACAGGCAGCGAAGACCCAGGCAGCTCCAGCTGTGAACACAGGCTGTGGTCATTTCTAATTGCAACCCAAAAGGAAAAACTGAGTTAATATTGACACCCTGAACGCAGCGTTCCCCTCCATGAACCCTGCCCAGAAGGGAAGAGCAGATTACAAATGTCAGCCAGGTTCCCTGAGGAGCCCCAGGCAGGCCCATCTTTTGAATTTTTACTAACAGGCAGATCACCTGTGCTGTCTGGCCTCAGGGCAGACTAGCAGCAGCTGATCAGGACAGAGAGTTTGCTGGGTCTCAGTGGCCTGGAATAAGCCAGGAGCCATGGTGGGTCTTCGGGGCCCGAAGGACAGAAAAAGGACATGGAGCTGTTGGCTCTGGTCTCCTCCTCCATGACAGTAGAAGAAGAGCCGTGATAGCAGAGTGTAAACTTTAGAGCAATCTGGCTCCTTCCCTGGGGTATATGGATGAAAATAGAATGCATTTTGGGAGGCCTGGCATGAAATTAAATTCCAGGGCCCTGGCTACATCTTTGCCAATGGACAACTGGCTTTCTACCAAGACCCAGAAAGGGCCTTGTTATGCAAGGTTGTAGGAGAGTGGATGAAAGTGGACAGCTCTGTGTGTGTGTTGGGCGGGGGGTGGTTGCATCTTAACCTTACAGGAGCTACACACACACACACACACACACACAGGCACTTGTGCAAGTGTGTAGCTGTAGGCCAGTGGTGTTGGTCTAGTTGAGAGCTTGTTGTACAGCCTAAAAGTAGCAGAGGACAGTGAAAATTTTAAGGGGCACTCTTATGCTCGACAGTTAATATAAACAATCTTTCCCCATTTATTTAGTGTGAGTGTGTGCGTGTGTGAGTGTACAAACACTGTGTGTGTTTGTCCTGGGAACAAATTTAGGTCATGAGGCTTGGCAGCAAGCCCCTTCACCTGCTGAGACATCTCACCAGCAGATGGACAATATTTTTAAACATCAAAAGTAATTCACACACACACACACAAAAATCCACACTCAGGTGAACAAAATAGCAATGTTTTACGTAAAGGCAGGAACTGACCCTGCACCTAGGTAAGCCCTTACCCGTCACCTCATTCTCACCTCCACTGTGATGCCAGGCTCCATCCAACCCACAGAGTCAGAATCTAGACTCTGACAAGCCCCACCAAGGGTTGCTGTACCATAGGTGTACAAAATGTGTGTGCTGTGAGCTAAATGTGAGTCCTCCCAAACTTCACACATTGACTCCTAATCTCCACTGGCTTGGAGGTGAGGCCTTAGGGAATTGACTAGTTGTGAGAGCCCAGCCCCAGGCAGAGCTTGGGCTTCAGGGAGCATGTTTGCTTCTCTATTGCTCTCCTACCGCATGAGTGCATCCGGGAGGTGCCACGTAGGAGAGACAGATTCACCAGACACTGGCTTCCCGGCATCCTGGTTCTCGATAGGCACATGGAAATTTGAGAGGCGCAGCGCTGTCACATCGTAGCTCCAAACATTGGAATCCAAACAGCAGCAAAAATGGAAAGTTCCAGAAGTACCCACATGGGGCCAGCTTGCTGGCCATTTGCCCGGATTTGTTCCACGTTGTCCTAAAAGTGTAACATCTGGTGGTTTCACTATGAGCTTTAAAATTGTAGTTTGTTTTGGAATAATAATCAATGCGTAGGAAGTTGCAAAGGTAAGACAGCCATTCTTGTGGCCATCCAGTTTCTGCCAGCGGCTACTGTCTTAGTCTATTTGACGTTCTGTAACAAAGACCTCAGACTGGGAAATTTGTAAATAACATAAATACATTGATCACAGTTCTGGATGGTGGGGAAGACCCACCTCAGGGCGCCAGCAGAGATGATGTGTGGTAAGAATCTGTTCCTCCTAGACTCACTTGCTGTATGTTCTCACTTGGGCACAGACATTCCTGAGGGCTCTCACAAGGCATCACCTGTCCAAGGCCTCAGCTCCAGATGACAATACTTTGGAGCTTAAGATTCAACAAATGAATCTGGGAGGGCCACAGACATTCAGCAGCTTGGTTACATTTTGTGGAACTATAGTGTCAGACCTAGACCCTGGCACAGCTGTATGTGTATATTAGCGTCAGGTATATGTCAATCGACCTTGTGTATGGATTTAGATAACCAACACAATTAAGGAAAAGAACTGGTTTATAAGGTTGGAGAGAGAGCTCAGCGATTAAAAATGACCAAGTTTGATCGTCAGCACGTATGCCAAGTGGCTTGCAGGCAGCTGTATCTCCAGCTCCAGGTGATCAGATGTCTCTGCTCTCTGTGGACACCTATACTCACATGCACACACCTACAATTACACACACATACATAATTTAAAATAATCTTTTGAAAAACAAAACAAAGCCTGGACCATTATTCAGAACTCTCCCTGGAGCTGTAAGCCACATCACCCTTCCTCCCAGCCCTACACTCTGGCAATTGCTAATCTTTTTGACAATGTAACATACATTGAATCATGCATCTACCGCCTTTTCAGATTGCCTTTTTTTTTTTCACTAAGCTTAAAATTGTTCCTCTAAGCACCTCTTGTGCTTTGGATACGAAGTGTTTGGATATCGAAGTCTTGGTGCCCAGTGCAAGCTGAGTTCAGCCGTGGGACTTTGGGAAGTGGTTGGATCATGAGGGCTCTGATTCACTGTGAACCTTCCTTTCCGGTCTGGTCAGTATCAGACCATAAGGGCAAAGGGAGCAGAAGTGACAAACTGGGGATTCAGTGGCCCATGAACACGAGCAGAAATGACAGACTTCCGGGACTAGCTTCAGTGAGGCAGTTCAGTTTTATTCTGGGTGAAAAAGGTTTATATAGAACTTTGGGGAGAGGGTAGGGATACCCTAGGTGGATGTAGATCAGTGCCTGGGGGCTTAAGGTATTTGGATGCCTCGTTTGCATGGAGAGGCCTTCCAGGTGCTTGCTGAACCGGTGCTTATTGGGAGAAAGGGAGTTGGGCCTATGTGACATTCCTCAGGTAGATGTGGGGATGTATAAGGACTATGTGACATTCCTCAGGTGGATGTGGGAATCTGGACTTCCCAGGCAGAGAAGAGGAAGCCCTGATGACAAAGAAGTCTTCCATTTTTGCACTGAGTTCAGGGCTCTATGGTCATTGTGGACTGCAATCTTAGCAGCAGGGTTTCCTGACTCTTAGCAATGGAATAATCCACAGGTTATTGATAGGTGATAGGAATTTCCAGAGCTAGGGCTAAATACAGAAACAAATAAATGAAATGGCTCAATAAACCGTGGTCTATCCATACCACAAAGTACTGAGATGTGTCTTTAAAGGAATATAAATACATTGTCCCAGACCCCACCTCTACCCGAACCCTTGCTGTCTGCTTCCTGACCTCCACAAGGTGAGCGGACTTTGACCTTTCATGCCTTCTTCCATGATGCTTTATTATGGCTGGGTACAGCCAACCTTGTACCGAAACTGAAATCGTGTGCCAAAATAAAACCCCTTCCTTTAGTTGTTCTCTTGGGTACCCACCACAGGGCTGAGGAGTCTGCCTAAAATACATACAAATAGCAGAGTGTATTTTTACCCTCTTCTCCCATTGATGAGCAGAACTCTGTGGTGTGAAATGGTTTCAGATTGTTGGATGTTTTGGCTGTCTCCTCTATTGGTTCCTACAAATAAAACTTCTATGAATTATTCTAGTTCCTTGCCTTTTCAAATAAATTTTAGACTTTTCACTTTTAAAAGTCTTCACTTTAAAGGGTTGGAGAGATGACTCAGAGGTTAAGAGCACTGGTTGCTCTTGATAAGATCCTGCGTTCAAGTCTCAGCAACCACATCATGGTAGCTCACAACCATCCAAAATGAGATCTGGTGCCCTCTTCTGGTGTGCAGGCATACATGCATCCAGAACACTGTATACATAAAAAAAAATATTCTCAAAAATAATTTCTAAAATATATAATAAAAATACATAATAAAAATCATTTTTTAAAAGTCTTGCTGGTATTTTGATATGAATTACATTAAATTTAGATATCATTTTGAAAAAAATCTTTATTGTGTTGAGTCTTATACAAATTTCTTATATTTTTATTTTGGCTGTTGTCATATAGAAATGACTTAGTTTTCTGCTGGGCAGTGGCAGGGCACACATTTAATCCCAGCACTTGGAAGGCAGAGGCAGACAGATATCTGTGAGTTCGAGGCCAGCCTGGTATACAGAGCAAGTTTCAGAACAGCCAAGACTACATGTCTCAAAAAAAAAAAAAGAAAGAAAGAAAGAAAGAAAGAAAGAAAGAAAGAAAGAAAGAAAGAAAGAAAGAAAGAAAGAAAGAGAAGAGGAACTAACTTAGCTTAATTCTATGAATCTGATCATAGACTTTGCTGAGTTCAGCACATTAATTACTTCTAGGAGCTGCTTTATGGATTTCTTGTCTCATGTACTCACTACAATGATGGTAGTTTGTCAAGTGACAATGATGGGCACAGACATCTTTGCCTTGCTTGGGAAGAAAGCGTCTCTCCCACTTCCGTATGTTAGCCATAAGATTTTGTAGATATTCTTTGTCAGTTAAGAGACTGTCTTTCTGTTCTTACTTTATTAAAGTTTTATCATAAGGCAAGAGTGAATTTCTCAACTACTTTTTTGCACACAGATGGGATGAGATGAATTTTCTTCTTTGGCCTGCTAATAATGGTTGTACTTTGTCAACTTGCCACAAGCTAGAGCCAGTTGGAAAGAGGGAATCTCAATTGAGAAATTGCTTCCCTTAGAATGACTGTAAGGCATTATCTCGATTACTGATTGATGAGGGAAGGCCTAGGGATGGGGCCACCCACGGGCAGGTGGATCTGGGTTTTATAAGAAGGCAAACTGATGGGGTGGGGGTGGAATGGAGGGAGAGGAGCAAGCTGAGAGAGTCATGGGGTGCAAGTCAGCAGGAAGTAGCTCTCTATGGTCTATGCTTCAGCTTCTGCCTCTAGGTTCCTGCCATGGCTTCCTTCAGTGATGGCTTGTGATCAGAACATATAAGCCTTTCTTCCCCAAGCTGCTTTGGTTTATCATAGCAACAAAGAATAAATTAGGACAATGATGAATTACACAAAATAGCTGGTGTGCGTGTATATTTGTGTGTGTGTGTGGTTTTATTGTTGTTTTGTTTTTGAGATGGGGTTTCTCTGTGTGTAGCTTTGGCTATCCTGGAACTCGCTCTGTAGACCAGGCTGGGCTTGAACTCAGAGATACTCCTGCCTCTGCCTCCTGAGAGCTGGGAGTAAAGGCGTGTGCTACCACTGCCTGGCTGAATAGTGCTTCAAATACCAAGATGGCTTAGCTTCCCTGGGATATGAGCCCCTTGGTCACTGTATTTAACTGTATTTAATATATCTGAGTCCTGTTTACTAATATTTTGTTAATAATTTTTGTACAAATGTTAACAGTATGGGTCTGCAGTTTCTTGTATATACTATCTTTTTCTGGCTTGGCTATCAGGACCATAGTGGTTTCATAGGATGAGTTGGAAACTATTTCCTAGACAAGATTCTACAGTAGAGGCTAGTCTTCATCTTTGACCCTCCTGCCTTCACCTACCAAGTGCCGGGATTTCAGGCATGAACTATTATGGATAGCTCTGTGCAGTTTTTGTTTTGTTTTGTTCCTGAGACAGGGTTTCTCTTTGTAGCCTTAGTTGTCCTGGACTCTCCTTCTGTAGACCAGGCTGGCCTAGAGATCTGCCTGCCTCTGCCTCCCCGAGTGTTGGGACTACCCCCAGTTAGCTCTGTGCATTTTAATCTCTGTGATTTTAGCTGGTCCTTGTATGAATCATACACAGAAGAAGGCTCAGAGACAGTGAGTGAGTGGACTTTGATGTAGACACCTTCCACTCAGTATGTGTGGTTCCTACCGAGCTATGGTTCCTACATAGATCCGGTGTCATCCTAGGCAGACGTCTCTGACACTTGGACTCTCCTTGGAAAACAGAGATGATTCCACCTGTTCCTGGCCACTTGTCTGGGAGGCTGCCAAACTCTTCTCTGCCCGACATTCCATTCAAGGCAGAGAGTAACAAGGTGCATAGAAAACTGCTGACTGCCCAAATCCAGGACTCCTTCTGCAGTAGATGACACTTAATTCCGAGCCTCACAGCTAGCCAGACCGCAGAGGAGAAGGGGGCGTGGAGAGCTCAGCCCTTAATAAGACATCTGCATCACACCTCCTTCCTGGAAAGGCTCTGGGATCATTTCAGAAGAGGGACTGGAAAGCCTGGAGAGCACACAGGTTGAGGAGAGACTGCCGTGAAACCGTTTTCCAGACACACAGGCCTCATGCACACACGACCAGTGAAGAGAAGCGTTAGAGTCACCTTCACCCTCACATCCCTCCAGCACCCACTGAGGGTTTTATGTTCCATAAGCGTTTCCTACATTGAACTGAGCCGCATGAGCACAGTAACGCTTCTGGTTGGACTCGGTAAGCGTTGGGAGATTCCTTGCGGAAACTGCCTCTCTCCGAGGCAGTGAACTCTGAAGCATTGCAAGGGGAAGGAGTCATTGATCTTGGCTGGTAGAAAAGAGTGACAGCTACCAAGGTACAGCGGGTGTTCCCTGGATATTATGAGTGTGGTCTAAGGAACAGAGTGGGCAGCTCAAGGTCACTTAGAGAAGGACATGCTGCAGGAGCAAGAGAGCACTGAGAGCTTGACAGGCTTTCTGTGCAAGGACATTTACTGAGTACCTATTGCTCAGGAGACAAGGGTGTTTAAGAGCTGAAGAAGCCTTTGGCATGGGTGTCAGATTAGAGCCCACCAGGACCCACCCACATGGTCATTCAAAGGCAATGTCAATACTGTTTGGCCTACATGAAGCTTAGCGTGAATCATCTTTCGTCCAGTTTGCCTCTCATGTGATATGCTAAGCCCACTCTGGCTGCGCACTTGGGAATTCTGACCTTTAGCAATATGTCCATCTTTGAGAAATCCATAAAACAGAAAAGGAGCCGGGAGAACATTCTGGTCCTTTGAAGTGGATATACAGTGAAGTGCTAGGAAATTAAGTCTAAAGGAGGATTGTGCTGGTCAGACCAGACTTGTTAGACATGAGAAAAAGCTTGGCTGTCATGGACTCACTTTGTAGACCAGGTTGGCCTCAGACTCACAGAGGTCTGCCTGGCCCTATTCGCAGAGTGCTGGGATTACAGGCATGTGCCACCACGCCCGGCAAAAAATAAACTATTTAACCATGGTAAGAGCCTTCATTTGTGTTACTATACTATGATGAAACGCCATGACCAAAGCAACTTAGGAGGGAAAGGCTCGTTGGGCTTACACTTCCATATTTCTGTTCAAAGGAAGTCAGGAGAGCAACTCAAATAAGACAGGAGCTGATGCAGAAGCCATGGGGAGGTGCTGCTTCCTGGCTTGCTCCTCATGGCTTGCTCAGCCAGCTCTCTTATAGAACCCAAGATCACCAGCTCTGGAATGCCTCACCCACTATGGGCTGGCCCTGCCACATCCTATAGGCTTGCCTCTTATGATATTTCTTTCTTTCTTTCTGGTTTTTATTTTTGATAGCGCATAAAAATATATTTGATACTGATATTATAAAATATGATTGAAATTACAAAATTTACAGCTTCTGTTCTGAATGACTACTCTAAATATATAGAAATTCATTGAGTTTATGGCGCTGGGCCTGATTAATTTCAGTGTGGGAGCTTCTTTGTAACTTTCTAAAATTACTTACTTTACTTTACTTTACTTTATATCCTGACCACAGTTTCCCCTCCTTCCCTCCTCTCCTTTTCCCCAAAACTCCCCATCCACTCCTTCTCCCCTTCTCTTCAGAAAAGGCGGGGGGTGGGGGGTAGGAGGGGGATCCCATGCAACCTTGGAATATCAAGTTGCACTAATACTAGGTACATCTTTTCCTACTGAAGCTAGAGGAGGCAGCCCAGTAGGGGGAAAGGGTTTCAAAGGCAGGCAACAGAGTCACAGGCAGCCCCTGCCCCCGCTGTTAGGAGCCTCACGAGAAGACCTAGCTACACAACTGTAATGTATGTGCAGAGGGCCTAGGTCAGGCCCACGTATGTTTCCTGGTTGGTGGTTCAATGTCTATGAGTCCCTCTGAGCTCGATTAGTTGATTCTGTAGATTTTCATGAAGGCATTTCCTTCATGGATGTCCCCTCTTCTCAGATGATGTTAGTGCATGTCAAGTTGACATGAAACTAGCCACCAGCACAATAAGACACGAAGAACTTCAGTGCATGGTGTTTGATGGAAGGACCCTGTCTGCAGACACTGCATCATTCTGATGCACATCTCAAGAAATAGTAAAGAAGCATGGCTGGCAGAGGCCAGGGTGAGGAGGGACGAGCAGGAGGGACGAGCAGGCACAGTACTACGGACTCAGGGCGGTCAAATCCTGTGTGTGTGTGTGTGTGTGTGTGTGCGGTGTTTCATGACAGATGTGTGTCCCATGCTAGTCAAAACCTATAGAAATCTATAGCACAGAATGAATCTTACTGTAGACCAAGCACAGCAGCTAATCAAGTGGAACCAACGTGCCGCACAAGTGCAAGGTTGTTTGTGGAATGGGGAACCTGTGTGGGAGGGAAGCAAAAGGAATAGAGCAGAGTTTATTGACTTATAGGTATAATCTCTCCATTTACTTTTGGGGGAAAAAATCTAAAATGATATTTAAAATAGCCGGTTAGTTTTTCTAAAAGGCTTTCTCACTGAAGGGAAAATAGCAGCTACTGTGGTGAGAATTATTTTTAAATGCAGACAGAGCCACCAGGGTCATGAAAACGTGATTGTAAAATCCACAGCCAGCTTTGCTGCCTCTGCAAAGCTCTTCCTTCACTCACTGTTCACGCCTGGGGCTTCAGCATTGCCTCAGTCGGTGAAGCGTTTACTTCAGGCTGGAGGACCTGGCTTTGATCCCCAGCATTCACTTAAAAAGTCAGGTGAGGGGCTAAAGAGATGGCCCAATGGTTAAGAGCGCTTGCTGTTCCCACATAGGACCGAGGTCCGGTTCTCAGCACCCACATAGCAACTAGCAACCATCCAGGAGGTGGGAAGCACTCTTCTGGCCTCTGAGGGCATTAGGCATGTACATGGTATGTGTACATACATGCAGGCAAAAATACTCATACACATAAAAAGCATAGCATGGTAGCACATACCTTTAATCTCATTACTTGGGAGGCAGAAGCAGGCAGATCTCTGTTAGAGGCCAGCCTGGTCTACAGAGTTCCAGAACAGACAGGGCTATACAGAGAAACCCTGTCTTCAATAAACAAACAGACAAAGTCATGGCAGCATGTGTGGCAGCCTCAGAGACAGAAGGATGAGGTAGGGGGTCACTGGAAACCAGTTGAGGGAAAGTCAATGAACTCCAAGTTCAATGAGAGACCTTGTCTCAAAAAATAAAGTAGAGAGGTCTGGAGAATTGGCTCAGAGATTAAGAGTGAGCACTGTTCTTCCAGAGGACCCGTGTTCATGTCCCAACGTCCACATGTGGCCTCACAGGCTCCTGTAACTCCAGCCCCAAGGTATCTGAGACCCTCTCCTGGATTGTTTCAGGCGTCTGCATGCACAAGTGCACAGGCACTCACACACACTCTCACACACACACACATACAAACTTTAAAAAAATATCCTGATAGAATCTGTCCATTGAGTTCCCTTGGAAATAAAACAGGACTAGACTTTTAAGCTCTTCTAGTTCACTAGTTTTCTCACGAAAGTGAACTGGGCCTTGCCTTATCAATTTGGATAAGCAATATGACACTCTCAAGGAGGCTTTTGTTGGGCTGGGCGGTTTTTTCTCTCAAGCAACTATGATGATGCCGACTCACTAGGCTGACAGTTAATTCCCTATGATTATGTACAAGGCCCTTTAAATTTGGTTCCCTGCTTCCTGCGTCTTGGCAGTTAGATGGGGCAATCAGCACATCTTTCATATTCTAAGGAGGCTTACCTTTTCTGTCAAGGGATGACTCCTCACTGGAATTTCTGCAAGCGACAATAGGAGCAAATTCCAATCAGCGGTTTTAAGGCCTCTTAATGAGGTGCTTGTTTCAAAACCCTCCAAGCTACTGTGGCTTCTCCGACACAGACCCTTCACCACTGTATTAAACCTTTCAAGTTCTAAATCCTTTAGCGTCTGGGGCTAAGGTCCTCCTCCCTGACCTTTGAGTTGCCGCTTTCAAAGTTGACGCCTTCTACTTAAATGGCAAGTGCCTACCCTCGGCGGGCGATTCCAATTATCACCTTTAAGACACACCTTTCCCCTCTTCTAATGTTCGGTTTTCTTCCCTTAATTAGAAAGAGCCAGGGATTATCTGCACAAGACTGGAAGGTTTATCGTGATTGGTGGTATTGTCTCTCCTGTCCATGACTCCTATGGAAAACAGGTGAGTTCCCTTCTTCGCCAGCTCTCCCTTCACCCTCCCTCCTCGCCTGGTAGCTGCCATGGATAAAACTGCCCCCCCCCCCGTCCTCTCTGAGGAAATCCCTGGAAATGGTAAATGCCTGACAGTAGGCATCTGGACCACTGTCAGACCTGGGTGTCTGGCCACATCTGGAGGGCCAGCTGCTCACAGAGAAGAGTGAGCATGCCTGCTCCGTGTGACTGTGCCAGGCTCCACGTTGGCAGCAGGTCGCTGGTTGAGCGGCATTGGACAAATACTTCCCAAGACTTTTTGTTTTGGAAGAAGCATCCCAATGTTGCTCATAGTATCCACCAGTCCTCAAAAAATGTGGAAACTCTCCCAGTCATTCCTGTTTCTCCCATGGATACTCATCACCAGGCCAGGCTAACAGAGCTTAACCCAGGTCAACTCTTAGATCCAAGCAGAGGGGGTACTGGCTAGTTCAGACTCTGATGCAGTGGGATGCACGACACATATCCCTCATCTTTTTTCTTGTTCCCCTCGTCACCCAATGTCTGTGTGTGTGGCAGGCGGACAGGTCGGGGGGCGGGGCAGGTCCCTCATTTCCTCTCACCATCAAACACGCTATGCTTTGTAATGGGGTGGTTTGGGCGGGCGTTTCTGGGAGCTGTGGAAGACTGAGGGTCTTGTTGCTTCCCAGGGCCTTGTGTCGAGTCGGCACCGTCTCATCATGTGTCAGCTGGCTGTCCAGAATTCCGACTGGATCAGGTAGGGCTGGGATGGCCCTGGGATCACTAGGATGGGATGGAAAAGAGGAAGAGTCGGTAGCTTGGAACCCCCAAGGGTGAGGAAGTAGGAGAGATATTAGCCCTGTAACTGCCCGGAATTCGGTAGGTCTTCAGTGGTGGCCTGATTAGTAACTTTGTTTATTTTTGAACCAAACAATCAGGCTCACAAAATGAAAGAGTTAGCTTAAGGAGTACCATCTGTGTCTGTTGGTGTGATCTTAGAGTTCCCAAAAACATCGCTGGGGAGGAGCCTGGTCCCCAAATCCTCTCAGTTACATTTCTGCCAGCTTCCATGAACTCTCACCCCTACCTCACTGTCTTTCAGAGAAAGTAAGTGGCCTCGATTACTGCCCATTTCTGAGCTCGGGGGTCCCTCTGAGGTCCACACTGACTCCTGGACAAAGGTGTGGGGTCTATGAGCAGCGCTCTCTAGGGCTTCCCTACCAGTTCAGGCGTGAAACTGTCTTCTTGATCAGTGCTCACCCCTCCCTTAGACAAGCTGATCCACTGAGTGGCAGTGCTCCCCATGCTCTGAGCCAGCCGTGTAATTAAAGCACGCTTCCGCTAATTATGCTAATTATGTCCCCCCAGTTCCTGCCGTTATAATTTGCATGAGAAGATGGTGTTAAAAAAAATAATGGCACATCATTTGCTCTTTAATTTCCTACGCTGGAAAAATAAGCAGCACCTAGAAGTTCCCATGAGGGGAAGGGCGTTGACCTCAGAGTGGGCAAGGGCTGCAGTTAACCCAGGAAGGATGGGCAAGCAGAGCTGAAGGCAGTGAGGGGGGGCCATGGCCTGCACAGTGGTTTGTACGAGGAGCCTCACCCTTGAGGGCCTTTCTTTCCAGGTGAGGGCTGAAAATAGGGCTCAGCAGTTAAGAGCACTTGCTAGTCTTCTAGAGGTCATGAGTTCAGTTCCCAGCACCCACCTTGGGCAGCTTACTACTACCTGTATGTAACTTCAGCTCCAGGGGATCTGACACCCTCGCCGGCCTCCACAGGCACCCTCACATAAATAAGAATAAATCTTAAAAAAAAAAAAAAGGGACACAGGTTGGGTAGAGAGCGGCTGCTTTTCTCAGCTGAGAAATGGACCCCGACAAGCCCAGTGCTGGAGGATGGGGCATCTGTGAGTGAGTCAGGATTAACTGCCCGTAGGAAATGAGTCCAGGGGAGGAAACACTGGCCAGAAGGCTGGTCCTACTTTGATTTTCTTAGAAAATAGTGGAATAATTCCTTCATTGGTCCAATGACTACTTGCTGAGTGCCTATCACCTGCCTCACTTGGAAGATTAGAACTGAGATGTGTAAGGAGCCTGAGGTCCAGCTCTTGGGAGGGAAGCTGGTTAGCTAGCCCTACCCCAGGACACCTATTTGGTGAGGCCAGGGGGAGGGGCTTGCTTTTCTTCCATAGTTGTGCGCACAGGGGCCTGGCAGGAGAAGCCTGGTGAGGGCGGTCAGACTCCTTCATTTTCACTTAGTAAGACCTCAGCTCAGGAAACCTGAGGCTCATGTTCACGGCAGTGGGCAGCCAGGGATGCTCAACCATTAAGAGGATACTTCAGAAATCTCTCAATTTAGCAGCTCATTAAGTTGGCAATTGAGGCCAAGTGAGGCATCAGGAGTCTGGGACAGGATCCCTGCTCACGTCCCAGCCTCCTGTTCAGGGAGAGTGAGCTGGCCTGTGGGTTTGCACCCTCCAGTCCAGCTCTCATGGCTCTGTCCAGCCTCATGGCACTGTGCCGCCCAGTTGAGGTTGATGGGGCTTTTCGCCAGGGCTTCCAGCAAGGAGAGCCTCAGTCCCTGCTTGATGAGCCTCTGGCTCGTTTAATCCTTATCACAGTTCTGTAAGAGGCTGGAGATCTCCCTTTCCCATAGGAGAATAAGTACAAGATATCTGCATACAAAAGTCCCCAAGCTCCAGAGTGCTGAGCCGGGGTTAAACTCAGGAGAGCAGCATCTTCCTTACACGCCTGCGCTAGATTCCTCCCATTTCACAGAGAGGGAAACTGAGGCTCAGGAACATATTTCGCAGCCTGGCTTAACCTGATTTGAGATCTAAGCACACAGCCTGCTCAACTCCCTGAGGCTTTGGAGGAAGCAGTGAGGAGTGCCTGGATTGGGCAGTAAGGACAACCTCTCATGTGCTGGCAGGGTGGACCCATGGGAGTGCTACCAGGACACCTGGCAGACAACCTGCAGTGTGCTGGAGCACCATCGAGACCTCATGAAGGTAGGTTGGGCCGAGGCTGAGGGGGAGGGGAGGGCTGCTGGCCTGCCGTCTCCTGTTTCCTGCTTCCCTGCCAGTTAGTTGTGAGGAGGACCAACCCTTGTAGAGTGCCAGGGAAAGGAGTGAATTAGGACCCTGGAGCAGCACCAGCCTTGCCCCCTGCCTTCGACTCTCTGACACGTCCTCCTGGTTGGAGATGATAAGACGTTGTCAGGGCTGGATTTGACATCTGCTGGAGAAGCAAACTCAAGCGGGCAGGAAGAAGACTAGAGCTGTAAGAATTCAGTGAGGAGAAGACGGGGCTGGGCAAGGGGAGAGAATACCCTGTGGGCTGAGGAGGTAGCTCAGTTCCTGGAATGCTTGCTTAGCATGTGTGAAACCCTGGGTTTGATCCCCAGTGACAGATTAAAAACTGGATGTATGGATGTGCGCCTCTATATTGGGAGGTAGAGGTTGAAGGATCATAAATTTAGTGTCATTAGCCTGGGATAAAAAATTGTGTCCCCTTAGACTTGGTACAAGTTGCCAGGTTCCTTCCCCATCTGTTAGGGACCCAAAGGTTCCCAGTCCCAGGCTAAGATACCATGCCTAAGGATCAATGCTCTGTCATCCCGATGCATTCCTCCATCTAAGAACCTCAGGGACAACAGTGTCTGATCCCTGCTTTATTATCGGGTAACAGGAAGCAGAGAGAGGAGTCTGTGTACCCGAGGACTCACAGTGGACATTTATTGACCGAGAATGGAGGAAAGCGCCTGTGTTCCACTGCAGTATGGAACTTCCAGTGACTTAGGGCTGTCTGCGTACTGGCAGCACCAACCGCAATGTGGGCAGAATGCCCTCCATGAAATCAACAGTGACAGGAGGAAAAACAGCCCTATCCATGGCCCAAAACCTGACTGACAGGCTGACAGATACAGCAAACTGCCCTTTGTGGTCATCTCCCCACACTCTGTGTGGAGAGGCCCCAGCTCTAAGTACCCTAATCATCATTGTGATCCAAGGAGACCTGCATCCCCGTCCTCTCCTTGCTGTTGGAGGGAGGGGCTGTCACCATCCTCTCTTCACAGAGCAGGCCCTGACCTCCCCACACTGCAACCAACCACACAGCTGGGCTTCATTTTACTGCATGTGATTTGGGGTCCCTAGGGGACCGGGAGTGAGAGGAACATGGAGGACCAGCAGATGCTGCCCAGTCTATTACGGTCTTCTGTAGAATGAAACAGAAGCAATCTTTCCTTCTGTCTTCGGAACCCTTCGTACCTATCCTGATTCGTTCTCGGTCCCTCTTGAAAGGACCATGAGACAGGGTCACTCTCTCTTCTCTTCTGGGTAGTCTCCGAGACAGAGTAATAAAAGACTGTGTTAGCCAGGGCAGGTGAAGATGTGCCTTGGTAACAAATAAAATCACCCGTGCCTTACATTAGTTTATTTCTCACACTTGCCCCTTGAGCTGGGGAGCAGAGTGTCATCTGGGAGCCTGTGTTCTTTTTAGTCACACAGAGGCCAAGGGAGAGACGGAAACCCTGACAGCATCCCTGAGCGCTGGCCTAGCTATAATGGCCATAGAGCCTGGCAGTTGTTTGGCTGTCCAAATGCCTGGGCTTTCTGGGCACTTCCTCTTTCACTTGTGCCAAAGCTTGAGCCCGAGCCAGAGAAGTGCGTTCTCAAGCTCCAGCTGCAGCAATGCCTGCAGAGGCTGGCTGACAGAGGAGGTTACAGATGGTCCCCAGTCTTGCAGCCAGGGCTCAGAGCTGCTTCCTGGGAACTCCACACTTCCCAGTCCTGGGATGAGGCTGGTGTTCCTGGCATGGAGGGTAAACCTGCCAGGGAGGTGGCCACTCAGGGCTGGGTATGTAAAAACTGCTGAGGGCAGAAGAGCCTCGCAGGACTGAACAGGGCATGGTCAGTGGTAGGGTCTGTGGACAGAGCAAGTCAAGTGGGACTAAGGATTCAGCCAGAGAAGAAATTCCTCGGCCATAGAGCAGCCAGTAAGTGACAATGTGGCACTGTCTTTTCCGGTGGTAAAATAGTAATGAAAGAGCATAGATCACCCTTTCATTCCATCAGCCACAGCTGGGCAGAGGGGCCCACAAAGCAGGCTGGGAAGCGGCCTCACAGATGCAGCTGGATGCTGCTGTGACTCGGTGTCAGGAGCAGACAGAAGTGATGGATTAACCCACAAACCAAATGCCTGCTCTTCTAGGGCTCAGAAAAACTCCAGGCATTCTGCCTGCAGGATGGCCCACAGAAGCTGTGCCAGAGGGTCTTCCCGGCTTATCCCTAGGGCTTGAGGGTCCCTCTCACAGCGGGACTCCAATCCTGAAAATGCAACAGGCACCATCAACCCTGGAGATGCTGATTTGGGGGGAAGGGACCTTGAATGTGCACTTAGTGCTGTGGCTGGCTGTCTATCACCCTCTGACCCTGGGTAAAGGAGAGTTGCTTCCAGATCCTCTGTGGAGAAGGCTACATTCTCAGCCCCATATATTCTACGTCCCTGGAGGGAGCAGTGGACCTGATAACACAGGCTAATGGATAATGTGTCTCAAGTCACCATGTGGCTCTGATACGCGAGGAGAAGGCACACCAGGCCTTGAAACTCACCCCACACTTCGTGTGTCACAAATACGTCCTGCTCTCCAGCTGGCCGTGTCACTGATGTGTCTGGCCGGCAGAGGCTGAGGTGGTGATGATGTCTACGGTTGGCCTGACGTTTCCCAAGCCTGCATTGCACCCCGACAGATACGATTTCATTTCAGCCCCATGAAGCAGGCAGGGACCATGGATAGTCATGACATACAGAAGGTTACACAAAGCCCTGCATCTGTCAGGCACTTCACATGTACCTGCTCAAGTACTTCTACCAGCAGTCAAAAATGCATAAGGTGGACCTGCCTTCCTGAGAGAGGAGACAATGGCTGACTTCCACACAGATGTAGGTTCTTTTTTTTTTTTAATTTTTAAAATTTTATTTATTTATTTATTTATTTATTTATTTATTTATATAAATAAATGGCTGAAGACTGTAATCCCAGCACTCAGGAGGTAGAGACAGGTGGATAGAAAATTTAAGGTCATGGGTGGTAGTTAGGCCTTTAATCCCGGTACTTGCAGGCAGAGGCAGGTGGGTCTCTGAGTTCAAGGCCAGCCTGGTCAACAGATTGAGTTGCACAGCAGCCAGGGCTACACAGAGAAATCCTGTCTCAAAGCAAACAAATAAATATTTAAAAAGGAAAAAAGAAAGAAAAGAAAAAGTCACCCTCAACTACATAGTTTGAAGCCAGCCTGAGATTCATCAGACTGTTTCTTTAAAAAAAAAAACAAAACAAAACAACAAAAAAAAAACAAGGCAAATATATTGTCAGACTTGACCTAAAATTAAGGTTCAGGAGCAATTAACTATTCTAGGTCACTTAGCTAGAAGGAGGAGAGCCTGAGCTGGGGTTCGAGGCTATGTGATTCTGCTTCCCAGCTGTTCTTGCTGATCCCCTGTTTTCTGCCAGGGTAGACCATGTGATCAGCTGCCTGCAGGGAGGCCAACTCACTCTGCTGGAGGCAGATGTCTGTAGGGGCAATTGGGCCATGATTCTCAGCATCCCTTACTAAGGACACTGACTCGGTGCTTTTGCTTTTCCCCAGAGGGTTACTGGCTGCATCCTCTCCAATGTCAACACGCCATCCATGACACCTGTGATTGGTCAGCCACAGCACGAGAACACCCAGCCCATCTACCAGAACAGCAACGTGCCCACCAAGCCCACCGCAGGTAAGGGACGCTGGGTAAACTTCTTAGTCTTTAGAGTATGTTATTGGGTTCTTATATCTCAACCAACCTTCCAATTCTTAATCCACACTAATCCCTTCCAACCCCCCAACACTAGGTAGGAGAGAAAAAAGGTTAGAGGAGAAAGGGGGCACAGACTTCCATAGGCGACTTCCTGATGATTAGGGATGTTGGGTTCCTTGGGGCAAGACCAATCTTCATTGTCAGAATAGCCAGCAATCCAGCAATCGCAAACAGAACAAACACAGCAGCAGGACGAAACAGCAGCAACGGGGGGAGGGGAAGCAGCGGGGGAGGGGGAGCCCCAGGGGGAGGGGGAGCCCCAGGGGGAGCAGCAGCTGCCACTGGCCCTCCCTCTCGGGGCTCTCCCATTCACACCCCCTCTAGAGCCTCCAGAATTAAAGGATCTACAGCTGGTAAGGATCACTTTCACTATAGAGATGGGAGGTGAGAAATGGGGGAGATAGAGGCAGAGGAGAGGGGAGGGGGGAAGAAGAGAGGAAAGGGGAGAGAACAGTGTGCCTTCTTAAGTATTTAAATAGAAATATAATTGCTCTAAGTAATTGCTCTATGTGAAAGGGGGCATTTTTCGTTGCCTCGCTCAGAGGGGTTGAGGGTCTCAGCCAGGGTCACAGTGAGGAAGTAGCATGGCCATGAGTCACATCACACACACAATGCCCACGCTCTTAGCCTACCTCCTCCACAACAGAGAACAAAGCCACCAACACGTCCTTACACTAGCACTGTGTATCTTACAGTGCTGTGTGCTCAGTCCTTCGCCTGTGTTCTCATTCAATGCCGTAATCCTGTAATGTGCATGCTCTTTTTCCTTTGACAAATTAAAAAAAAAAAAATGAAGACTCGGAGACAGTTTGTGATTAGCCTAAGCTGCACAGCTCAGAAGTACAAGAGCCATCAGGTCCAAGGTACATGCTCTAAAGCACAGCTTCTCCACATGTGCGTTGCCATCCTTCACAGAGTTTGCATATCAGATAGTTACAGAATTACAGTTATGAAGCAGTGATGAAATTAGTTTATGGTTGGCTGTCACCACAACACGAGGAACTGTATTAAAGGCTCATGGCATTAGGAAGGATTCTCCCAGGTCAATTCCAAGAGTTGACACTGTGTGGGAGGTGGAAACAGAAGGGCTGGAAGTTAAAGGCCAGCTTAGACTGCTTTCAATGTTATTTCAAACAAAACATAACCAAATACAGATTCTAAGAGACAGATGCCCACTACTTTTCAAGCCCAGAGGCCACACGCTGTTATCCTACTGGTCTTTTATAAACATAGTAATTCATAAAGAAGAGCTAGGATTCACCTTTGTATGTAAGGAAGGCAGCAAGAACTTCCTTTCCCCGTCCGCATGCAGTTATGCTGGGTGCTAAGAAAGTTTCAGGACCAGGAGCTGAAGAAATAGGTCACTGAAGAGCCACATAGGGTGTGATTACTGTGAAGACCGTCTGTGTGGGCAAGCATGCCCTCCTTAGCCCAGCAGAGATGATTCCAGCGTGTAGTCTGCCACAGGCTGAGGTTCCTTGGATTTGGGTGCCACCATCCAGGAGGACTGACCGGCTTGGGACAAACCGACTGAGAAGCTCATGAGAAATGTATTAGTCCCAGCGGCTTTCCATTGCTGAAAAATGCCTGAGGAGAATCCACCTTAAACGAACAGTGTGGCTCAAGTTCCAGAAGGTTCTAGTTCAGGTGCAGCGGGGCGTGTTGTTTTGATGCTCTGGAAGCACGCAGCATCCTGGGAGTACGGGACAGGGGTGGATCACTTTGTGGTGACCAGAAGCAGAGAAGAGGAAGGGAGAAGCCAAGATACACCCCCAGTGACCCAATTTCTTTCCATTAGACTCCACCTCCTAAAACTTCTACCATTTCCCACAGCGTCATCAGCTGAGGAACAAGTCTTCAACACATGGCCTTTGGGGACATTTAAGATTCAAACCATAACATTAAGAATTGGAAGAGCTGGGGCTGGAGAGAAGGCTCAGCGGTTAAGAATTGGAAAAGCAGAGCAGTATGAGGGCACCTTAAATCCGTAATCTAACCCAACATACGTTCGCTATACTCATTAAAATGGAAGAAAAATAAATGATAGACCAAGACTCTAAGCAGTAGTTCTCTCTAGATGTGGGGTTGTAGATGCTATTTCTTTTTATATGTCTTTCTTTTCTCTATTTTAGACTTTTTTTTTAAGACAGGATTCTTTGTGTAGCCTTGGCTGTCCTGGACTCACTTTGTAGACCAGGCTGGCCTTGAAGTCTCAAAGATCCGCCTGCCTCTGTCTCCCGAGTGCTGGGATCACAGGCGTGCGCCATTGAGCCCTGGCGACCTATTTTCCATTTTTCAACAAAGCAGTCAACGTGACCCGAAAGTAGACTGCCATCTACGGCTCAAAGGGCTTGTGCCTTGGGCTCTGAATGACAAGAAAGAACTCCTGGCAGTCACTGTTCTGTCCTTTCTCTACCCTGTCCTCCTACCTTCCGCTTTCCAGCCCCTGCCTTCTCCAGTACACCTGTGTTGTTTACAGCGGCCCTGACGCTGGGCTGACTCGAGTGTCAGTTGTGAGTGGTTCTTCCCCTCTGTCTCTGTCTGTCTCATTCTCTCCCTCAGCCAAAATCTTAGGAAAGGTGGGAGAAAGCCTCGGCCGGATCTGCTGTGTCCGCCCACCGGTGGAGCGCTTCACCTTTGTAGGTAAGGCAGCAAGAGCTTCCTTTCCCAGTCCCAACGTTCCTTCTTCTTCCTTACCTCCCGTCACGCATCAGCAAGTAGCCTTAACCCCCTGAAATTCATGTTTTGAATGGTTACCAGGGTCTTTGGGAGACAATCATGAGGGTGGATTGCACACACCCACACACCCACATACACCAATAAATAAGCAAACAAATAAAATGTAATTAGATTGAAAGAAAGAAAGAAAGAAAGAAAGAAAGAAAGAAAGAAAGAAAGAAAGAAAGAAAGAAAGAAAGAAAGAAAGAAAGAAAAGGCCCTGCAGAGCCCTTCCATGCCTTCCACCATCTGAGGACACAAGGAGATGATGTTACCCATGCTGACCTCTTCCTCTTGGGCTTTCAACACCCAGAACTTGCAGGAGTCAACTCCTGATGTTTACAAGTCTAGAACGGGCTAGGGCATCCTTTTGTGGGGTGGTCATTGCAGAGCAGAAGTTAAAAAAAGACCAGGGGCAAGCGGGAGTGTCAGGCCTACAGTGTCAAGCAAGTGGTGATAGAAGCAAGAGGGTGTGGTGCTCCTGGGAGGCCTTTCACGGTCATCTCCCTCCTCCAGCTTGTGTTTACTCCTCCATAAAATATGTCTATACGCTGTGTGTTCCCATGGACTTTGGATCCTGCAGAGCAGTTCAGACAGAGCCTGCTCCTCCGCCATTGGTGGGCACGAATTCTCTCCCTGGGTTCCCTTTGTCTTTTGCCCCCCCCCTAGAGATTCTGCGTGGGTGAGAATACCACAGGCCCTGGGGCTCTTCCCCCCTCGTCCCTGCTAACCCCAAATTTAACTGTATAGAAGAGTCCCCAAAGAGCCAAAATGAACTCGTTCCCTTTGTTCTTTGGGCCTGCCTTCTGCCGTTTCGGAGGTTTCTAGTTTGGGGCACACTGAGAGGGAACCTGTGAGGAGGCAGAGGCAGAGGCAGCTTATCAGTAGATTCGTGCGTGAACACGTGCGTACACCTTGATCACCCCCACGCAGACAGCGCACACCAGGAGCACATGCCAGAGGCTCTGCCCTTTGATCCTTCCAGCTTTTGCAACGTCCCACCAAGGAAATGGCTCAACATCCCAACGTTGCTGATTCTTTAAACCAGTAAGCAACTGAAGAGGAGGAGGCCACCTCCTGTGACCCCCAGGTCACAGGTGTAACCCCCGGGACACAAGTGTCCCAGGTTCTGAAGGCACAGCCCTTGTGGGCCGCCTTCCTAGGCTTCAGAAATAGAAGACACTCAACGTGAGTATGTCTGTCATTGGTTTCCCCAGTGAGATGGTCTGATTATGAAAATCCCAGAAACGTGTGTCTCCGTCTAGGGAGGAAGAAATGCTTCATCTCACTTTGTACATCTTTCCCCATCCTACCCAGCCACGTTCCCTGAGGAGGCTCTCATCAACTTAATGCTCTCTCTCTCACCTGTCCATCTGTCCATCCCTCCCTCCCTCCCTCATTTCTCCCTTCTTCCCCCTTCCCTTTCTCCCCACAGATGAGAATGCCAACCTGGGTACAGTGATGCGGTATGAGGAGATCGGTGAGTTGGACTATGAAAGTGGGAACATTCGGAGCCCCTTGCCTCCAGTTATATGGAAGCAGCAATGGGCAGGACTGAGGCTTGAATGCTGGAGTGGGTTTACAGGGGGGTCTACTGTCCGAATGCTCCTTCTGGAGGGGAGAGCATACTCTTCCTTAGGTCCCATTTAACATCTTCTAACTAGATTCACTCCCCAGGAGGAGCAGATTTGCCGGCAGCGACCTTCCTTCACAGCCTCCCCTCCCTGTCTAAAAGAATGAAAGTTGAGTGTTGGTGCTAGTGAGAGACCATTGTTTTCGCCCACCAGTACTGCACACAGATAAGGCAGTTTCCGGTTCTCAGTGCCTTAAGGTAGAGGAGGAGGCACCATGTGGCTTGCCTGCAGCCTTGGCTGAAACTGAGGCATCCCCCTGTCTGTGTGAGACCCCGTTGCCCAACCCAAGTCCAGAGTAGGTGGAAGCTGGTTACAAACATCTGTCGGGATGGGAAGGACTGACAGCTGTGTAAATAATCGAAGCAAATCAGCAAACCGAAGCCTTTCCAAGGTTCCAGAGTGAAAGACGGGGGTTGGGGGACTCAAGTGCCTGCAGCTGCAAAAGGATGACAGCGGCAGACCTGGAGCTGGCTCAGCGGACCTGTGGACGGAGAAGCAACTTGGCGTCCAACCCACAGGGATTTAACTTCTAAAGATGTGTTAGATGCCGTCAGTCAAAATGAAGTGTTGGTAGCCCACAGTTAAGCAACCTGCATCAAACCAAAGCAACGCAAGAGCCTCATGTCCTGGTGTCCTTTCTAGACTTTAATGTCCTTAGCAGCTTATTTGCTGTGAGGTCTACAGGAAAGCGGGCACCTGGCTTTCTGGCCAATCCCCACAAAGCAAGCAGGTTTTCTAAGCCCTGAGGATCCAAAGGCCAAGAAGGAACTAAGCAGCCGGGATGGGTTCAAAGCCTTGTACACCTTCTCTGCCCAGCAGGGCTCAGCACAGTCTTAGGGTTTTCCATTGTATTCCAATTTGTCTCTTCCATGTTTCACAGACTTTCTATCGTCTATTGGAGTTCTGTGATTTTTTAATTTTTACTTTTTGTCTTCCCAGCCCCCAGGCTTGAGTTAGGCTTTGCTGTCCCTGCAGGGGGACATCTTCCCCTCTGGCTCCTAAGTCTGCCTAGCCACCTCTGACCCCTTTTGCCCTCTGGAAGGGAAAAGGATCCCCAGCGTCTGACAGGGAGGGAATGAGAGCCGTGCAGCCCCTGCTGACAGACAGGTTGGAGGTGATACAGGTGTCAGCTGCCTTGGTAGACCGTGAGAGCTGGGATAGGCCACTGGGCTCCACATAGCTGGAATTCCTGAGCAGGGAGTGTAGAGGGAAAGTACTGATTCTGGCTGCTGGCCCTAGATGGAGATGACCAGGGGAGGGAGGCAGAGCCCAGGGAGGGCAAAGGGAACTGCCTGCATCTTGACCCTTGTGTTCTCACAAGAGTACTTCAATGAAACCCCCCTTGTACACACCACAAGGAAAAGCCACCTTCTCCTAGCTGTTTTAGCATCAGTGATCCAATTCTGTTTCCAGCAGTTGGCTGCTTCCCCACGGGCTTGCAAGTTCAAGGGCTTGTGGACTGGAAATATGGAAATCACTGCCGCCCTCTAGTGGCTTCATGTGGGACCACACACCCTTCACAGGGTCCCCGCTTTCTCCCTACCTTTTTCTGTGCTTTGGCTCGTTCTAAAAGTCTCATATTATTCTTGGGCAAGAGAGTCAGTCCTAGCATGAGAATGGAAAGCCCAGTTCAGGGTTTTCAGCCTCGGTGCTGCCCGCATAATTCTGTGATGTGGGACAGCCCTGTGCACTGTGGGATGCTAACTTAGCATCCTGTCCACCAGGTGCCAGAGACACACTTCTCCTCTCCCCAGACAAGCCAACCAGACATTGCAAAATTGCCCCTAATCTGCCCAGGGGTTCTCAGGAAGCCTGTGGAGCTCTGTAAGCACATCCTTTGCTGGCTTAACTACTCACCATGTCTGAGACCCGCTGTGTGCCCATCCCTGCCGGGCCACGGGGATATAAAGATGAATTGAGGTTCTGGACCTGGAGAGATCATTGAGTAGCATATAGTCTCAGCCTTGACTGGGCTCCCGAGTGGGCGGGGCATGCCGATCCAGGGACAATGAGATGCTGGCTGCTTTCTCCACCTGCCTCAACCCCATCTGAAGGCTGTCTGTCGAGCAGGGACAAGCTTGACATCTCAGAGTCCTTGCTCAGTCCTGGCAAAGCCCTGGACTCACAGCCAAGTGCTCTTATTGTCTCACACTGGCCGAGGCAGAAACCCGGCAGCCTGAGATCCTCACTCGCATCCCTGGATGTAGGACACTCTGTGGAATGTTAAGAATCTCTAGATTCTTTTCCCCCATCACTCAGTGGTGATAAGCAACCATTTGCTGCCAGTTTTAAATGGCAACGGGCCTCGCAGGGATAACTTAAATTGGGCTTTAATGAGGGAAGAAAAACTACTTTGGACAGGCAGGAAGCACCATGGTGAAAGGGGAGGTGGTTCCAACCTTGCTTTGCAAGACCTTTGCAGAGGGCTGTGGCCACAGAAAGGGTGCCGAGTGGATCTACTCAGATATTTCATTGGCGCAGTTGGTGGTTCCCCTCCATCCCATGGGAGAGAAGACAGAAATAAGTACTTGATATCCTGCACCAGGGGAGGCTGAGACACCAGGTTCTGGAGTTCAAGCCTTGACCATATAACGCATTTAAATCTAGCCTAGGCTACAGAGTCTGAACCCTTAAGCAAAGTGTGTAACCAGCTGCCTCTGTTAGAGAGCCCAGCCATCCAGCTTTGGCCCTCAGGGCTGTGCCTGTGTCTGGGATAGACAGGACATCCTCCACGCACTGCTCCCCTTGCATGTGGAAATCCCACTGAAGATGAAGGTGGAAGGGAAGATGGGGGTGGGGTGGATGTTGAACTACAGACACCCTGCTGTAGGGTTTGTCAGAGAGACCTGAGCCATGTAGTTCCAAGACTTATGTGCTCAGGAGGAAAGAAGGCTGAGGGCTTGATGCTGTCCGTGCACTCTGCTCTCCCTCCCCAGAGCTGCGCATCTTGCTGCTGTGTGGCAGTGACCTTCTGGAGTCCTTCTGCATCCCGGGGCTCTGGAACGAGGCAGATGTGAGTAGCCAGGGTTTGGAGTCCACATGCGGCTTGCGGGAGGAGGTGGGGGGAGGATGGGTGAGGCATGCTTGATTTTGTCTCCGGGTCTTCCCTCCCCGGGCACAGACTGGAATCTCCTGCCTCCTCAAAGTTCCCAGGAGGGCAATTCAGCCACATGACTGTGGAGGAAACTCCTCACCTATCCCTGGCTTTATCTCCTACTGCATATTTAGTCACACTCCTCCTCCTTCTCACCCCAGGAAACCCTGGGAAAAAAAGCACTCTGAGTTATAGAATGTCTTGTTCCCAAGTGCCGCCTGGGGCATGCATGCTGGGGCCGTGGGGACTTGAAGAGAGGGTTTAAGAAGAAACTTTGCCCTTTGGACATTAGAGGTGTGGTTTGTTTTCCTTTGATGCCCTTTGAAGAGGTAGTAACTGCTACCCTAGGCTTGTGAGTCCCTTAGCAAGAAAATAGGGATCTGGGGGGAGGGAGAGAGAGGAACACAAATGGCTGCTGGGGAAGGAGGATAGGATTCTTTAGGTGACTGATTTGGCATAGAGGAAAGAACCAGTTAAACTCACGCCGCTTAGAAGTTCCTATGGTCTAATGGTCAGCACACTACTGTTCCCTCTCGCTCTTTTATTGATTCGCTCATGGGACAGCCTGAGCTAAACCAGGCTCCCTGCTTTTCTGTTTGTTTTTTAGAATAGGGTCTTGCTATCTAGTCCTGGCAATCCTCCTGCCTTCGTGCATGGCTGGCAGCAATGCCCAGGCTTCATGCTTCCTTTAAAAGAAACTCGCTAGGCAACTGTGTCAATCATTCAGTGACTCTGGTTACCAAATGAGGCTTGTTTCCCCCATCGTTTGGCACGCCAGTCTGCTAGTCACTGAAATGATTGCAAACATTCTTAAAAAAATAAAAAAAAAGAGTTTACTGACAAGGCAGCCAGACGTGAAAAGGCAGGGACCCCAGGTCTCAGAAAGGTTCAGGGCATTTGTGAGATAAGCAGGGGCTGAAGTATGGCCAAGATGATTGACTTAAAGAAAGTAGAGTAGTCTGAAGGTGGGCCATCAAAGCTTTACTTGGGCCATGTTCAGAAAACAGTGATGTTGGCAGACTCTCAGGGCGGGGTGTTAGCCACCTGATGTCAAAGGGTCACCGACTGGATACTAGCATAGGTCAGCGGTTTCAACTAGTTTCTGAAACCTCCGATTCCTGAAAAACAACTCGGGCAACTGCTGTCAGTGTGACCCAAAGCCAGGAATTGCATCCCATTGAGGGTACTGGGAGCATGTTGGCTTCCAGGAAGGGCTTAAGAAGAAACTTTGCCCTTTGAAGCCTAGGGGTGTGGTTTGCTTTCCTTTGATGCCTTTGCAGAGGTAGTAGCTACTACCCTAGTAAGAGAATAGGGGTCCATGGGGAGGGTGCACATGGCTAATGGCAAAGGAAAATAAGGTCCTTCCAAACTCAAAGCAAGCAAGAGACAAAAGCAAGAGGTCTACTTTGGGCTTTCCTTTAATGTCACTCTGGACATCAGTTGTTTTTTAAATCTGTGGTATGTTATTTGACAGTGGTCTGTGATTTTAAAGAAATTCATGGTACAGCCCCTGCCAATAAGTGTTGGGAGACATGACGTACTATGCAATCTTTCATTAGAGAAAGGGGACATTTAGAATCAGAACTTAAACTCCAGTTCTACTCCAATACATCTACTGACAAAATATAGACTGAGTTCCAGTTTCTCCCGTCTTTAAAATGGGCATAATGATAGCGTTTACCCCACGCGGTTTTTGAAGAGTCAAAGGACACTCTTTAAGTGCGTGGAGCCTATCACATCGTTAACAGCAGATGCCACGTTGTTTTTGTTTTTGTTTTGCTCAGGCTGTCCTCAGACTTGCTGTGTAGCTGAGGATGACCTTGAACTTCTGATCCTTTTGCCTTTGCCTCCACCTCTCAAGTGCCGGGAGAGACTCGCACCACCATGCCTGGCTTGTAACAAATGCTATTAAGGTAGTTCAACTCATGTGAACCAAGTAGCCTGCTGCACCCCAGTAGCTCTTGACGGTAAAGAGTGTGCTGCTAGTAGGCTGTGAGCTACAGAGGAGGGGTGGCAGAAGGCGATTAGTTCCGAGTCCTCTGTCTCTTCATCTGGAACCCTTGGAACAATTTTCTGCGCGTGAAAATTTAAGCTTCCTTTCAGCTTGGGACCAAGTGGCTTAATCAGCTTGTGCCTTCCCCCCTCTACTAGGTGCTGAGAGAGTAAAACGTCCCAGGCAGAGATCTCAACGAAGCTGACCAGTTACTTGGGGCCCCTCCAGGGAGGCCTGAGCAGTCAGGGAATTTAGAAGGATGAGGTTGGCAACTAGGGCAGGAGTCTGAAGAGCCACTTGTGTGAGCAGGAAATCCCTGGGGCTGTTTGCTAAGTGGGACCTGAGGGGAGCCTCCAGTGTGAGGGTTATTGGAGCCTGAAACGTACATCCCTGTTCCCCTGATGTCTGGCCAGTCTTTCTCCTGGTTCCTGGCTAGATCTCTAGATCTAGAGATCTATAAATAGAGCATATTTCCTACCTGCTGCTCTGAGTGTTGGCAGATGCCAATATTTGAAGACCAGGGAGCCAAACCCTCCACCTCACCTCCGGTCTTTCTTGCTCTCCTCGGTCACTGTCGTTGAGATCCAAATTGGCTGATTAAGAAACACAATTTAAGGTGTTGGAAAAATGGCTTAGAAATTAAGATCACTTGGTGTTCTTGCAAAGGACCTCAGTTTGGTTCCCAACACCCATGTCTGGCCTCTCACAACTACCTGTGACTCCAGAAAGCAGGAGAGCGTTGGAGAGAGAGAACGACAGAAGGGTTATTATGGTACAGACTTTATGGGGGGGGGGGCATGGAGCATGTGCCTACAGGACCACGGTGACAGTGGGATGCTGTCACGTTTGGCACGGACTCATTGAAGCCTGGAAAATCTTGTTGTAGAATGTGGGTGGTTCCTAACCCAGGGCATCTGATGCCCTCTTCTGGTTTCCTAGGGAACCTGTACTCATATGAAATACACACGCATATAAACACACAAATAAATGTTACAGTGAAGTCTTTGTCCATTCAAATGTATTCCCTTGATTATGTGGGAGAGGGGGTGTCCCCACTTGAATGGGTCCTGACCAGTTTGACTTTCTGGATGCCTGAGATTAGTCAGAGAATTCCGGACTCTTAGGGGTGCTTGTGTGGAGAAGCAAAGGGATGCCCCATCTCCCTTCCCGTCCCTCGTCTGAGACTTTGGTGACTTTGGAACATCTCGTGGCAGCACCAACACCACAGAGGAGAACCAGATAAGCTTGCTTTTCCTAGGACTTAGACGAATGTCATGCAAAAACCCAAGGCTAAGGAGACAGCATGGCGATAGAGAGCTTCCCTTACCTGTGTGAGAGCCTGCAAGGAATTTCCAGCACTGTACAACAAAAACCAACAAAAATCCAAAGCCTGAGGCTTGAGATTCAGCCAGATGGTAGAATGTTTACCACACATGCGTAGAACTATGGGTTCAGTTCCCAGCACCTTATAAACTTGACTCTGATCCCAGCGTTGGGAGGTGGAGGTAAGATCAGAAGTTCAAGGTCATTCTCTACCACATAGTGGTACCAAGACCAGCCTAGGATGCAGGAGACCCTGTTTCAAAACGAAAAGGTTAAAAGAAAAAGATTCAAAACCTAAAAGTCCCAAATTCTTAGAGCTCCCCTAGACTCAGGCTGACAACTTGGATGCCTAGTCACCCCGGAGATCTAGGACATCCATCCTAGCTACTCCCAGAGGGCACAGTGGGGTTGGAGTTAATGAGGCCCTAAGGCTCTCTCAGACTAGAGCACCTGCATCTGGACGCCACCCAGCCAATTCATGCTCCTTCCCAACTGTGCCCAGTTTGTGAGCTTCTTAGAATCATGTCTCATAGGTAAAGGGGAGGTGGTATCTAAGGATGCAGGGCCCTGAAGTCAGAGAATCCTGGTTCAGACAGATATGGGAAGAAACAGGAGCTGTTCAAAGAGGCTGGGAGCTACCTCACGTCCTCTGGAAACTGGCTGAGTAGGCCTGCCCCACAGCCCGACTGCCACAGCCTCTCCTAGGCTCTCTACAGAGACAATGTGCTTTGCTCCTAAGTGCTGGACTATAACTCTCCATCAACCATTCCACACCCAGCCACACAGTTCCCCAGTGGCAGTGTCCATCAGGCACAAAGATGTGTCAGTCCGCAGTGAATTCCGACCTTCTGTGACCACTGGCACACCCTTCCCCTTACATTCCATGGAGAGAAAATTCCGTACATAGTCATCAAGTTTCTCTCCAGTGGAGCACAAAAGAGCTGCTGTGTGGTCTCCCAGTTGGCATTTTCATTCTTGCTTTCTGGGGAGGGGAATCAAGATCCAGGAGCCGGTACCATGCCTGGCTCACTTCCATTGGCAGGCTAGTTTCCTCTACTGGTTTGTAGTCTCACCTCTCTGACAGAAGGAGCTTACAGGAAGTTTATTTTGAAAGCGGAGTGCGTAGTTGCACAGAGAGCATCTCAACAGGAGTGTGAGGCAGCTGGCTACCGTGAGTCCGCAGTCGGGAAGCAGGGGGAGATGAATACTGGAACCAGGCTCATTTTCCCTTTTCTCCTCAGTCTGGGGTCGGGGGGATGACCATCCACCTTCAGGGTGGGTCTTGTTCCTCAGTTAAACTCTGCAAACACCCTTGGAGGTATGGCCAGAGATGTGTCTCGGTGGTGATTCTGAATCCCGTCGAGCTGACATGTCCCTCGTGTGCCCTAGTCCTTTGTTCATCCTGACAGAAATACCTGTGCAGATAACCACACACGTAGATCAGAAACTAGATTAAATTAAGGCCAAAGGCTTCAGGGTTGCACAGGGCTGAAACTTGTTTCTTCACTCCCCCCTTAAACAAAACCCAGCCTGTTGTGCAGGGCTCTGTTGCCACTGGCTGCTTTGTCCATCATCTAGCGGAAGGCAGGCAAATTCATTCTGATTCAGCATTCCTCCCTTCAATCAACCTTTCAACGGTGCCCTTGTGAACATAGCACGCATTTGCCCACGAGGTTCTTCTAGGCTAAAAATACCCTAGTTATGAAAACTTACTTCATCCTCCAACATGAAATTAAGCATATAGGAAGTGTAGAAGAGCTTTGGAACAAGCGCAAAGAAGAGCTTTGTCAAATTCTCAGTAATTGTTGGCTCCTACTTCATTGTTCTTTCTGTTGCTGCTAAGTACCAGGAGTTTAAGTTTACGGGTTTAAACATACTAGCCACTAAACTATATCCCTGTCTCTTTTTGTATTTTTTTTCCTTAAAAATTCTTTTGTTTTCTTTAGCATTATGTGGCATGCCAGCATCAGAGCACGAAGCTCAGAATGCAACTTTGTGGAGCCGGTTCTCTCTCTCCATCTTTGCATGGATGCCAGAGATGGAGCTCAGGTTGTCAGACTTGTGTGAACAGCACTTTTTACCTGCTGACCTTTCTGCCAGCCTGTGTTTTTCATTTTGAGGCAGGGTCTTCCCAAGTTTCCTTAACTGGTGGTCCTCAATCCTCAGCTTCGTGAGCAGCAGAGATTAAAGCATGCACCGCCAGCCCGGCTTATTCTTTATTCTGAAATATTTATGTGACAACAATCACTAGTCTACGGCCGGGAAACAAAATGTTTAGCTACTCACTGTGTTCTTCAGTGGGAAAGACAGACAACAAATGAATTGTATTTGGCTGTATCTCATTGATTATCTGGTTTAACCCCTGTGACATAGAACCTCTATTCCCATCTTAAAAGTATGGAAAAGGGGGCTGGCAAGATGGCTTGGTGGGTAAAGGCATTTGCCGTCAAGACTGATGACTTGAGTTCATTCCTCAACCCAACTGGAAAGAGGAGAGAATCGATTCAGGTGAGCTGGCTTCTGGCTTCCACATACACAACATGCCATGTACACACACACACACAAATACACACATGCACACACACACACTCTCTCTCACACACACATTGATTAAATAAATGTAAGAATTTAAAAATAAACAAGAAAAGGGGGATTTAGCAGTTGGAGACTTGTTCTGGATAGTACGGCTGTTGAATGGCAGGACAGGCAGATCCTTTATCTGGGCAAAACAGATAAGTGGAATAATGGAAGACATCCCTCAAAGCAAGCTTAGGTGAGGGCACAGGTTGGACATTGAATCATGCCCCCGTCCAGGTCAAGTAGGTACCGAGAGAGAAGAGGTTTTCGTGGAGGGAGGAGGTTACGAAAGACCCAGTAGTGGGAACAAGGCTGCAGGGAGATGGCGGACAAGTGAGCTGGTCTTCATTTCGTTTGGAAAGGCACTGACTTTCGACGAGGTGTGCTGAAATCACTGAGCGTGATGATCACCTGTATGGGCCAGTCTCAGGACCCTGGCATTTTAAACAGGCAAGAGTTAATGTCTAACCCAGAGGATCAAATACCTAAAGGTGTAATTCCAGACACCAGAAATCGGCCAACGAGGAAACTGTTTTCTTTTCTTCCTATACTTCTCAAAGCTCACATTCTTTTCATTGGTTGTGCCCTGCGTGCCTCCAACCAACCAGTAGTGGACTAACCACTTCCTACATCCATCAGCTATGGGAAAATAACCAAAGAAAATAAACAGAGGAAGAGCCGGGGGCATTAACCACTCCAGAAGAAATCCCAGGGCCCCAGGATAAATGGAGCAAAGACAAACATGTGGTTATTCAGGCTCAGATGACTTTTTATCAAACTGCCTAGCTCCAGCCAGGAAGCAGGAAGCCTGTGGGACTCTTTCATATTCCCCCCAACCCCTGGGGATTAGGTCCGTACACTGGTAAGACCCAAGCTGAATTCACAGGGGACCCTCCCCCCGCCCCCAGTGCCAGTGGTGCAAGATTTGGCGCTGTTGCCTGCTCATGGTTCTCCTGTAAAAAGTGCTGTTGATTTGGTTTTCAGGTTTTTGACATGAGCCGGAACTCTGGGTTTTCCCACACTCCCAATCAGGCTGGCAGTGCAGTGGCCTTGTTCCTCTGGGAAACCCCACTGAAGGAACTTTCGTTTGCGTGGAGGGCCATCCTGGAAGGGCGCTCCTCGCTGCCTGACTCTGATCACTCTAGCTCTGGCCCAGCCTTCCCTCCAGACTGGGACAGAAGCCAGAGCGGTACAGAGGATGCTTGCTGGGGAATGGTTTAGGGGGTCTCTGTCTCCCAGGCGGGGATTTATGCAGCGACCCGCTTTCATCTCTTTACCTACCTACAAGTGCCTACAACTGTGTGCTCTAGGGGGCGCTAGAGAGCAACAAAGGGTTTTTCTTTCTTCCTTTCTTCTTCCTCCTTCATTTTATTTAAAGACAGGATCTTACTATGTAGGTTGGCCTCAAACTCATGATTCTCCTGCCTCAGTCCCTGAGTTCTGGGATTATAGATGTGTGTACCACCACACATCATCACATATATTTTCAAGTTGTGGTATTTTTAAACTGAAGACCTTTCAAGTCACTAAAATACGAGACTTATGGATGGATCTAGAAGAAGTGTGAAACAACAGAGTCTTCAAGGCCGACCTAAGAGGGTTCAAACTCACTCCCTAGCTGTGTAGATTGGATGGGTTCCCGAGTCTTATCAAGTTGATTCCTCCCGCTAAGGAATGAGAATGGAGATAGGCATCTCGGAAGACGGTTGTAAGGGTAATGTGATAATAAAGCTCTGAGGATTGTTCCTGGCAGAGCCGCTGGTGCGTGCTTCTTCCCTGCTTGCTGCTGGCCCCTGTGCATCCCTGACTGCCGTCTAAAAAGACACGGAAGGAGGCCAGAGGCACCGATGTAAGCAGCCGGAGAAGAAACAGGGCGCGGTCCTGAAGCTTGATTTAGAGTGACCGCACCATCGAGGCCGTCCAGGAAAGTCAATGCACATTGGGTCCTATCGCTATTGAAGATGAGCCCTTTGATTAGACCGCACTAGTGGGCCTCTCTCTGTGTTGGGATAAAACCCATCACCATCATAATCTGGGCTTCCTTTGTTTTATTTGGCTTTTTTTTTTTTTGGCCAGCTGTTCATAATGTGTTATGAGCACACAAAATGTGATTCTCCAAACATTAACGTGCTCATGTCCTTCACAGGGGCAATGCAGTTAAAAATGATCTTCTGCTTAGCCTCTCAATTTGTATTTTAAAATTAATTTTAAATGCCTTATTCTTTCCTGTTTAATTTTTGTCACATGTATACATACATATAATATAGCCTGCTGAGTATGTATAGTACTGATCACTTGGTGGTACATAAACAATTAGGCGACCTGTCCCAGGGGAAGACTGCTTCTCTTCTTGGCAGTCATTAATTGCCAGCGGCTTGTCATCCAGGGATGGGGAGCCTCAACATTTCCCCATCCACACTGGCGGGTCAACTGTCATTGTTCCGGTCTTGTTTAGGTAGCCACACTTGAGATGTGATGGGTGCAGCTTTTCTATCCTGTATATAAGACACAATGTCTTGCAGATGTCCTGGTCTTCTGACCCTGACAATCTCCGACCTGTCTCCTGAGATGTTTCCTGAGCCTTAGGTGTAGGGGTTGTGTTGTAGATGTATGGATTGGGGTTGGGCACCCCATGTTCTCTGCATCCTGGTCTGCATTGTGGTCTTCTTTTTCTTCCTTTTCTTCTTCTTCTTTCTCCTCCTCCTCCTCTTCTTTTTTTATTTTATGTACATTAGTGTGAAAGTGTCAGATCCCTTGGAATTGGCATAGACAGTTGTGAGCTGCCATGTGGGTGCTGGGAATTGAACCCAGCACTATTTGGAAGAGAAGACAGCGCTCTTAACCACTGAGCCATCTCTCCACCCCCTTCTTTTTAAGACAGGGTTTTTCTGTGTAATCTTGGCTGTCCTGGAACTCACCGTGTAGACCAGGTCGGCCTTGAACTCAGAGATGACCTGGCTCTGCTTCCTGGGTGCTGGGATTAAAGGCCTGTGCTACCACCGCCAACCTTAGTTGTGGCTTTTTGTGATGGTCTCTGTCTGCTGGGTCTGCAAACCATGTGGTGGCTACTAATATTTTGTTTAATGTCAGTCATTAGAGGGTAACCTATCCAAAAGATAAAGTTTGTCTTCCCAGCTGTGCGCCCTTAGGATTTAGTAAATTATCTGACCACAGCGCTGAAAGCCGGGAGGGCAGACCTAGACTTCAGCCTCTTGGAGGGACAATGTTGACTCCATGTTCCTTCCAAGAGCTTTGGGTCGTAAGTACTCTCTCCCCCAAGGCCAAGCAGCTTCCTGCTTTGATATGTCTCATATCCTTCTCTCAGATTCCTTGTACTTGGGGAAGCAGAGTCTACCTCCACCTACTTCCTCTCTTCCTCTCAACTGCCATCTCCCCTGGAAAACTTTAACCAGAAGATGAAAAGATAGGATCAAAGCTGGGCTGGGCAGGATGTTGAAGCAGGATGAAAGTTATGGACACCACCTCCGAGGGCTGACGCACAGGCCCGAGATAAGGGAGGGCCAGTGTGATCCTGTCTTCTGGGGTTTGGCAGTGTGAGGGCACACTGGCCACATCTGGAGTGAGGTTTAACAATCATGTCTGCCCCGTCCGCCTACTCCCTCACTCTACCTCCACACTCCCAAGGGCAAGGCCCGCAGGAAGAGCTGGAACACATGCTCAGTCCCAAAGCTCAGTATCCTTTGGATCCTGAGGCCAGATGCACTGGATGTGTGAGCTAATCCTTCCTCACCATACAGAGGAATGTCCTACTCTCCCTGGACTCTCCAGAGGTGCTCAGGTGCCTGTCTTCATCCCATTCCACCAGAAGGTTCAGCATAGTGCCCTGTATTTTAAAGTGACAACTCCTAAAGGCAAGTACATAAGAAAACTTAAGATTGGTTTATCATCATCATCGTGTGTGTGTGTGTGTGTGTGTGTGTGTGTGTGTGTGTGTGTATGATGTGCTGGGGGGTGCACAAGTCTGACACGTAAAAGTCAGAGGACAATTTTTGGGAGTCTCTTCTCTCCTTCCACTATGGGTTCCAGAGACCAAACTCACCCATCAAGTTTGTATAGCAAGTGCTTTTACCCACCTAGCCATCTTGTCGACCCTAGGATTGGTTTTTGATGCGTGCTTTATCTCTACCCATGTGGCAAGGTCTAGGGAATTTGTCTTGTTTTCACTTTATTTTATTGATTTGCTTTTCACAAATAAGACTTTTTGTCACGAGGTAAAAGCCTGGATTTTAAACAGACTCTTGTGCGGCTGGCCCAGTCGGCTCAGCTCTGGCACTCTCTTATCTGCTCATCCACTCCAGGACTAATGCTTTCACCATGAAGCCGCCTGAGTTTTCCTAGTCCAACATGGTTCCGCTAGAATTTTTCTTTCCCAACAAAGGGCTCATAGAGTGCATTTGAAGGCTTTAGTGGGCTGGCAAGCCTTTCCTCGTTCTTTGCCTGTGATGAGTGGGATCAGGTTTTGACCGCTTTTTCCATATGTACACCCCCAACATCTGGCTATGTCCCCTTTGGTCTTTATTTTCAAAATAGAGGTGCCATGCATCAGAGGCTTTCTGTATTTACAAATTGTAAATATGGAATTTGGGCAACTTTACAATGACCACTGTCAAAATGGCTCCAACCGGAACTTCAGCTGCATCTCTCTCCCACCCCCTCACCACGCATGTCGGTAGTAACAGCTAGCCTATGGACATTAGTTTTAGCTAAGCAGTCTTTGCTGTAACCATCACCAATAATTAGCTGTAATTTTCTAAACACAACGTCATCTTTTCTTCAGATCAGCAAGGCTCACTTCACACACAAAACTCCTGAGGCCATGAGGTACCTCTGTGGATCCCTGAGTCCTTATGACTAAAACTTCCAGTAGTTCCTCTGCTGAGCGTCACTGAGCTGTCACCGTGGTACTCCTTCCTAGGGAATGGACTAAGTACTTTCTTCTTGACTCTCCATTCACTGTCTTTTGTAATTCACTTGTTCTTGCCACTGCTCAGATCCAAAAAGGCTGAAATGCAACCCTCTCAATTAGATTTGTAATATACACGTACAAGGGGTGGGCATTTAGTCACTTATTTTTATTTATTTTGTTTATTTATTTACCAGACAGGGTTTCATGTATCCCAGGCCTGCATAGCTAAAAATGACCAAAGTGTCTAATGTTCCTGCCTCTACCTCAAATTCTGGGATGAGAGGTGTTCATTACCATGCCTGGTCTAGGCAGCACTGGGAACTGAACCTGGGGCTTCACGCATGCCTGGCAAGCACTCCTTCACTGAGCTGTATCCCCACTCCAGGATGAAAGTTTAAGATAACACAATAGAGAAGGTCTCACCCAAAAGTGAAAATCTGGATGTTTGGGAACACACTGCCAAAGACAAGAGATTAAGCAAAGCCAAGAAGATCCAGGTGAGAAGAATAGGGTTAAGGACCGCCCTGATATAGCAAACTTGGTGGTTATAGACATAGACCATTCTCTTACAGTTATGAACACAGTTATAAACACTATTTATCCTCCTCGAGGCTGTTGGGCAGCCAGCCGACCAGCTATTCTAGACCAGGAGTTGCAAGTGCTGTGTTCCTAGCTCCTGGCCTCCTCCTCCTCCCTCTCAAGATCAGGCTTTACTTCATCTTCTCTCTTATATCCAATTCTTCTCTACCTCTCTCTTAGAAGGACACTTGTTTCTGATGTTAGGGCCACCCAGATTAACCAGAATAATCTCAAGATTAATTCCCTCAGTTTAATCATATAAGGTAACAGTCACAGTTTTGGGGTTTGAACTTGGGGGGAGGGGGTCATTATACCAATGGAGACTTGGCCCTGGGTATAAGTGAGAACTGAGCAGTCACATGTGGGTTTTGTTTTCTTTTCTTGTTTTGAGGCAGGGTCTCATGTAACCCGGTTGGGCTCTGAACCATTTGCTAGATCTTTCTACCTCCACCTCCCAGTGCAGGGATTACAGGCATACACCACCAAACCTGGCTCATACATTAGTTTTGAAGACGGAATTAATTGGATTTCATTGTAGGCTGAATATAAGATATGAAAGAAAGTAAAACGACAGGACTTTTGCTGAGTACAAGTATAAGAGGAAAAGACCACAGGAAAACACTTTGTTGGGAGAGAGGGGGGGTCTGTGTTACTTGCCTTTCTGTCACTGTGATAAAACACCATGACCAAGACACCTTCCAGAAGAAAGGGTTCATTAGGGCGTATGGTTCCCGAGGGTTCGAGCACACGATGGGAGAACAGAGGCAACAAGCATGGCAGCTGGAACAGCAAGCTCTCATCTTGAACAGAAAGCAGGAAGCAGAGAGAGCACACTGGGAACAGCAGGAGGCTTATGGAACCTCAAACCCACCCCCAGTGACATACTTCCTCCAGCAAGGCCACACCTCCTAAACCTATCCAAGCAGCTCCACCAACTGGGGACCAAGCGATCAAACATCTGAGCCTATGAGGGACAGTCTCCTTTAAACTTCCAGAGGGCCTGTTTATAATAGCAGGTCTGGAGGCTCACGAACACATTTAGATAGAAATATACGCTCTGATGGAAATATTGATCTGAGAGCCTTTAGTGTGTTTTTATATTAGCGTTGAAATGGATGAAATAATTAAGGGTATGAATATAAGGTCCAAGGACAGAGAAGCCTGGTGGAGTCCAGTGTGTCGAGGTCAGAGAAGCGTGAGAATCAGCACAGAGGCCAAGAGGAGCATCTACACAAGGAGAACCAGGAGATATGGGTCCAGCTGGGAACCTGAACCAGTTGAACTCCCCTCGGGCAGACAACTCGCAACTTCATACCTCCGTCCACCCACACACTTTCTGGCATGAAATTGAAGACCACCACCCAAAAACAGCAGAGGTGATCTCTAGTGTCTGACCTGAAGCCAGGAAGAGACTATTAATCCCTAGGTCTCATGGGCCCGTCTCTTCACCCAATCCATGGTTCCCTGGGGCCAGCCTGTCACCCCTTATTAGAAAGGAGAAATATCACCAGCAGCAAGAGCTCCATCTGCCTGCCACCCACCAGGCCTTGGCACAGTTATTGATGGGGCATCAGATCATTAGGTCTTGAGTGGAAAGCACCAGCTGCACTAATGTCACCAAAGCGGGATTCCCTCGTGAGCGCCAGCTGCCATCCAGAGCCGTTCTGTTCATGCTTTAAAATAGACTGCTCGCTCTGAATAACCCCCTTACCACACATGTCAGACAGAGAGCACCCATCACAAGTGCGTCATCTGGCCCTTAGAGTCAAGCAGTGGGAAGGAAGCCCGCCATCATATACTTTTACCAGATTATCCTAAAACGTCTACAGAAACAGGCAATTTAGGGGGTCTCCTAAGAGACCAAGGTCAAGGCTTGGTGGGTGGCAGGCAGACAGAGCCCTTTTAAAGTTCCTTGAGTAATTTTTTTCTTTCAATTTTAAAATTGCATTTATTTATTATTTATCTTGATGTATTTAGTGTGTGTGCGCGTGTGCGTGCACCACAGGTCACATGCGGAGGTCAGAGGACAACTTGCAGTCACTGGTTCTCTCCTACCATGTGGGTCCAGGGAATTGGACTCAGATTATCAGTCTTGGTGGCAAGGGCCATCTCACTGTCCCTCCTCAGACAACTCTAATGTGGAGGCAAGTTTGAGAATCAGTCACTGAATAGTGAACGCAGTGCGTGTTCTAACAGCCATGACAAGAGGACCTGGTCTGTCTTCAGCTTCCAGCCTTGCCTCTCCCGAACAGTTCCAGGCCTGTAGGCCAAAAGCCTTGATGCAATCTAAACCCTGCCTAGATAAAACTTGCTGCATGCTGCTCTGTATCCATGTGACAGGGCTGCTTTGATATTGTGTGTCTCACTATCTAGGCGCTCAAGGCCAACCTTTTATTAAGAAGTTGTTAAGCAATAGGGGAAAGCAGAGTAAAAGTGGGGGGAAACACCCAAGGATTTGCAACACACACACATACACACAGAATCAGGCTTACAATGGCATTCTGACGGTGTAAAATTTACTGGTAGAGAAGAATGGACCACAGTTCTTCATCTTCCATTTTTGTGAAACTCGTTTTAGGAATGACCGGGTGACTGGGGAATTCCGAGTCCTTTGACCCCAAAGCAGATCTTGCTCAGTGAGTTGAACTGCCTATGAGTGTCAGCCTTCCTCCTCCTGGGGGATTCATAACTGGCCGCATCTAAAGCTGCTCTGAGCTTGTAAATTCCAGGCTTCTTGTAAATGAGTATCAGCACATTTCTAGAGAGTGATTTGGTAATATGTCTCAAGAGCTTGAAATACTTCCAGTTCACATCCTTTCATCCAATTCTGTTACGTCTTATCCTGAGGAAATAGTTAGAGATGTGATGAAAAAAAAATTTGTCTAAAGATAGTCATCAAAGTGGTTATGTGCCAAAATTTATGTTGCAAAAAATCAGAAGTAGCTATAAACTTTCCATACTATATGACTATGATGAAATATAGAGAAGGTTAAAAACCCGTGTTTCCACATAGTTTTTATCTGTCTATTTGGTGTGGGAGCATATGGCATGGAGGCCAATTGCAGTCGTTGGTTCTCCTTCCGTCATGTGGGTTCCAGGCACGGATTCAGGCAAGGTCCTTTACCTGCTACCCCATGCATCTGGCCCTCAAATAATCCTGATGATGATGTGGCAGAATACTCGAAATCCAATGCTAAATGAAAACAATGCAAGCGAGGGCTGGAGAGATGACTTAGTAGCTAAGCATGTGAGGACAGCTTTTTACGGAGGACCTGCGTTTGAGTCCTCATCTTCATACCAGGCTGCTCACAACTGTCTGTAAGTCTAGCTCCAGGGGGTTTGCTTCTGATCTTCATGGGCACCTGCACTCATGCACGGGAGTGCCCGCATATACACACACATGCACAGAGACAGACAGTCACAGACATACACACAGAGACAGACAGACACACATATACACACACACATTCACAAAACGTTAAAAACAAAATAAATCTTACCAAAATCAAGAAGAGAATGCAAGTAATTACTACTTAAACAACTGATCTTTTATTTTAATTTTTTGTGGTGCGTGGCATCAGAGCCAGGGTCTCATGCATGGCTAGGCATGCACACAGCTTAGTGCTAATGTGGGTCATAGAAAGCAAAGCACTGTGATATACTGAAGGCTCAGCTGTGGGTACCTGGACAGGGTGGTTGAGACTGACTTCTTCCCCCACCCCTGTATTTCCAAAGCTTGTATTATATCTGCAATTAGGAAAAAATAAAAACGAGCTGGTGTGGTGTCTCATATCTGTCACTTTGCAACTTGAAGGCTAAGACAAGTAGATGGTGAGTTTGAGGCTAGCCTGGGCTATATATCAAGACCCTTTCTTAGCGACATTCCCTCAAAAGTTACTTTTTGTTTGTTTGTTTCTAATTAAAGGATCTTATTTCTCATGGACAAAAGCTTCCGCCAGAGGCTTATCTCAGAAGTGACCCTTGTATGAGTTAACCATCACCCCCATCTACCTGTACACATAGAGGGTTATTCTGAGTGTGTCTCTGCTGGTAGCTGCCATGGGGTCCCACAGCATGTGAGGAGCCACACGGAAAAAGGGAGCAAAGCAGTCTCTCATGCTGCCCTGCTGCGGGCTGAGGTAGACGTGCTGGGCAACAGAATCAGTTTCACCCGTAAGGGTATTGACTGGCTACCCATGCTATTCTGCAACGTTGTGAACTCAAATAAGAGCTTTGTGGATTATGAAGGGCCTGTTTGCACATGCAAAGGGATGTTCAATGAAAAACAACAGAACATTCCCCTACTCTGTTGTCACTTGGTAAGAAAGAGGTAGGGGGTGACAGCTTTCACCAAAGTTATTTCCCTCTCTCCCTCCTACCCTCTCTTCAGATGGAGGTGATTGTTGGGGACTTTGGGATCGTGGTGGTGCCCCGGGATGCAGCTGACACAGACCGAATCATGAATCACTCCTCAATACTCCGCAAATATAAAGTGAGTCCTCCATCCCCTGCTGGCGAGTCCCTGTGTGCAGCCCTTCTCTGAAGGTTCTGGGGGACCTGGAGTGTGAGGGAGCAAAAGCAGCCTGTGAGAGGGATCGGTGACCTGCTCTTTCTGCTTTGTCTCCAGAACAACATCATGGTGGTAAAGGATGACATCAACCATCCCATGTCTGTAGTCAGCTCCACCAAGAGCAGGTACGGTTGGCAAACGGTCACAGACGCTTTGGCCAAAACTGCTGTAAAAGTTTTCATAGCTTTCCTCAGTCAAAGGCAACCTGTCTTAGCTGCTTTTCTATTGCTCTGGTAAGACACCAGGACCAAGGGAACTAACAGAAGAAAAAGCTTCTTTGGGGCTTAGAGTTTCAGACAGCCAGTCCAGGACCATCATGGTAGGGAACACAGCAGCAGGCAGGCAGGTAGGCTGCCAGAGCAGTTGCTGAGAGCTCACATATTGAGTTACAACCATGAGGCAGAGGGACCTCAAAGCCCACCCCCAGTGACACCTCCCACAAGGCCACACCTAAGTTTTTTAAACTGTTTACCAACTAGGGACCAGGTCTTCAAATATATGGAACCATTCTCACCAAAATCACCACACAGCCCTTAGATTCAGTGCACACTGCCCCAGCCTCCTCCTTCTGGAGTTCCGTGTATTTATTCCTATTTACTTTTTTGTTTTGCTTTTTTTTTTTTTTTTCCCTTTCAAGACAGGGCTTCTTTGTATAGCCGTTGGCTGTCCTGGAACTCACTCTGTAGATCAGGCTGGCTTCAAAATCAGAGACCTGCCTGCCTCTGCCTTTCTGTTGGGATCGGAGGGCATGGGGCCCCACCACCCAGCTGTTTACATTTAAATGAGGAAAGGGTACATTAAGTGGTCTTAGTTGGCTTGATGGATGAAGAGGATTTTGTTTTGTTTTGTTTTGTTTTTAGTTGTAAACTCTTAGTTTTGGGTGCTGGTAAAGCCATGAATTATTAGTAAAAGTATAAGTCAGGCTGCCATTAAAAAAAAAAAAGGCCTCAATATTAAGAGTTTCAGATAAAGTATATGTATAGTTCTCACTCATAGAAGTACAAAGGAATTGAATCTAGTCTGTTCAGTCAGAAGCCTCCACTGTTGGGGACATATCTACTGCCAAGATTGTTCTCAGCCAGCGGGAAAGAAAAAGGCGAAGCCCAAGGCAGGAGTTTTTTGTTTTGTTTTGTTTTTAAGGTGACCCACTCAGGCCCTGTGATACATACACTCAGGAGGCAGAGGCAGAAGGATAAAAACTTTAGTGTTGGCCTGGGCTGCATAGCAAGAGCCTATCTCAAAAATAAACAGGGACTGGGACAATGTCTAGTGGTTGAGAGCCCTGGCTGCTCTTCCCGAAGAGGCAGATTTGATTCTTAGCACCCACATGTCAGCTCATGACCATCCATAGAACTATGTTCCAGAAGATCGAGTGCCCTCTTCTGGCCTCTGCAGGCACTGCACACAAATGAAACAGACATATACCAATACACATAAAATATGACCAAATAAATCTTGAAAAATAAATAATAAATATTTATTTATTATTTATTAATATTTATTTATTTGTAACCCAGGGTTGTACATACCATTTCCTTTGTTACCCCACTGGCTCATGGATGAAAGGAGGCTGGAAAACACGATTTAATGCCCGGCAGCCATGTAGCTAAATGAAACTAAACGGAGGAGAAATTAATATTAGAGACTTAACAGTCTCCTCCATACACCCCAAGTGGAAAAGTCCTATGATATGGTGACACATACAGGACACAGATGTTTGGGAGTATAAACTAAGGGCCATGAGCATGCGTGTCAGGTAAAATGAGGGGCTCAGCAGGCAAAAAGGCATCCGCGCACAAGCCTAACTGCCTGCCTTCCGCCCCTGGAGCACACGTGGTGGAAAGAGAGAACCGTGCTTGCACAGGAGACACAATCTCTGTCATACACACATGCTAATTACTTAATTAAAAAAAATTCCAGGCCCAGATGAACTGACAGAGTCAAACAGTGACTAGAAAGCAGCCATCAGAAGCATGGCAAGCTTACAGGCATTTATGTAAAGGTCAAGGAGGGGTTAGAAGCCCTCAACAGTGATGCCCAGTAAGCAAGGACAAAGGTGGAGAGTGTTGGCATCTAGTCACAGGCTTCAGAGAAGTCAAATGAACCAAGGACTAGCATAGGCTACTGGACTCCTTTCCTTGGAAGACAGTTATGGAGATAATCACAAGAGCAGCAGCCAGTAGGTGTTTTGACTCCAGCATGGCTGTTCCTTAGCCTCCAGGCCAGACAAACCCATGTCTCATTTGGTTCAAACCAGCCAGGATTTTCTTGGTTGGACTCAGATTCTGATCCTCTGCTGAGTCTGATGAAGTTAAGACTCTTATTTGGAGACCACTTTTTAGAAAGCTTCGCTGTTCAGGGAGACACTTCAGGACACAGCTTGTTAGGTAAAGTCGGGGCTTGCATTAAAATGGCAGAGAACACCTCCGCCAGTCACAAGGTCACCACGTTGGGCTCAGTGACATCCTGAGACTGTTGTATAAGAAATGAGCAGAGAGGGAAAGGCCAGAGAAAAATTGTGCAGGGATCGATTTGTCCCTGGACTCTTCCACCTGTTGCTGTCTCTCCATGGGCTCACAGGCAAGAGCTCCCGAAAGGTGAATGTAAGCCTAAGAGTCCTCCAGAAGACCAGTTTTCATGAGACCGGCATGCTGAGAAAGCCAAAGGGATGAAATAAGAGTTCCCAAAAATACACATGAAGAAGTTTGTTTAAAAGAAAAGAAAAGAAAGAAAGCTAAAATGTCAACCCTCTGCTTGGTATAATGACTTAATGACTCATTTAATCCTTTAAGTAATTAGATGTAGCTGGTTTAAACGCTCCTTTTCTTGTTCTGAAGGAAACATTGAAGAACAGGGCTTAACTAACTTGCCCAATGGGCCAGTGAGATGGCTCTCTGGGTAAAGGAGTTTGTCCGGGAGGCTGTAGATCTGAGTTCGATCCCCAGGACCCACCCGGTAAAGGACAGAACTGAATTCCACAGATTGCCCTCTGGTCTCCACACAAATGCCACACACACACACACACACACACACTCACGCACGCACGCACACACGAGGTAAATAAATGTAAAAAGAAGAAAGAAAAAAAAAACCTTGCCCAAGGTCTCTCAGCTGCCCAGTGGCAGGACAGGATGAAGGTGTCACTGGGGGCGGAGGGACAGCTTGTGTGGTGATGAGGATCACGCCAATACTCAACCCAAACAAAGGCTGCAGGTAGGGTGCTGGGGGCGGGGCCCCTGCAGACCCTTTCCGGAAAGGCAGAGGGCGGACCAGGGCGCTGGTGTGTTTTGGCCGTGGACGCCCACTCGGTTGCTGTGTCTTCTCCCGCAGGCTGGCCCTGCAGCACGGAGACGGCCACGTCGTGGACTACCTGTCGCAGCCAGTCATCGACTACATCCTCAAGAGTCAGCTGTACATCAATGCCTCGGGCTAGCGGCCACCCAGCGCGCTGCTCTTCTCTCCCGTGTCCTCCGCCAACACACTGGCCCCTCCAGTCACTGTCAGACCCCGGTTTCTCTCCCGCCTCACTGTCTCTCTGTCTTCACCTGGACTGTTCTCCCCACTGGCTGACCTAACCCCCACAGTGTGGGGGGCCTGCGAAGAACCGTGGCATTCCCCATTCCACAGTCATCTTTGGACAAACTTTCCTGTAGTCTCCGGGTTGGGGGTGGGTAAGGGAACAGGGTGGGAGGTGGGGGAAGTGCAGCCCTTGGAGATGTACTGGTGTCCGTCTCCCAGCATGCTCTAGAGAGGCGGCTCTGGTGCCCATCCTCCCAGCATGCTCTGGGAACGGGGCTCAGGCTCTCGCCTTCCCAGCATGCCCTTTACCACAAAGGGCTATGTTTCTTTTCTGTTTTATTTGTCCTCTTCTTGTAGAACTTGGATGAAATCGGTGTGTGTGGCTTTTTATATTTGTAGTTTTGATGCTCTCCTGTGGTATACTTCCCTTCTTAGAGGACGCTATAGCCAGTCTCAGCACTGGTAAGTGCGTGAGGGCCACACCCAGGAAAGAAGGCAGAGCCATTCTGCTTCTCCAACACACACACACACACACACACACACACACACACACACACACCAGCAACATTCCCAGACCCCTCTGATCAGGAATAAGACATTCAGGTTCTGAAACCTGATATACAAGTCTGGGATGAGTAGGATTTCTCCGATTTTGAGTCCCTGGTTTCAGGTGACCACCCTCCTGATGCTGTGTGTCTGACTGGTGGCACTGCGTTGGTTCCCTGCCAACCAGGTATTTCCAGAGAGCAAAAGCCCTTGGAGGCCATGGTAAGGTGTGTTCCTGCTGGTGAGAGGAATCACACAGGCAAGACCAAGTCCTGATAATCCATTCATTTCTTTTGGAAACATGCTAAGAATCCACCTGACCCGAGAGATTCTTTGCTAATCGGGATTATTTGTTACCCGTTTGGCTAGGAACTACAGGTCCAGGATGACCTGGGAGAATGCGGTTTGTTACCCTGAGGAGAATTCATGATCGCCCTCTCCCCCCGAACTCCACCTGTGGTTGCCCAGCTGTGCCCAAAGCCCTTGCCTCTCTTGCAAAATGACCAGCCCTTTTCCGGAGCTGGCCCTGCCTGTCTCCTGCAGAGCCCAGCAGCAGCAGCTAGTGCCCTAAGAGGTCTGCCTGACACGAGTGGATTCACAAATGAGCTGTCTCACCCATTTCTCCCCAGTGTCTTCCCCTTCTCTCTACCTCTGAAGACAGTTTGGATACTCATGTCCTGCCTGGAGAGCTAGTAGGAAATGACTTCTGTGTTTCGTGTTTCCCATCCAGCCTCTGGCTCTTGGATTTTTTTATTTATTTATTTATTTTTGGTGGTTCATGGGGAATGGCTCCTGAGTATCAGACTACTTTTAACTTCTAACATGAGCGTGGCCCAAGTGGGACTGAATTAGGGATGACGTTCTTTACTTTGGGTTTCCCTCCAGCCTCCCCTGCACCCCTGACCCCAGGAAGAAGTGCAGTCAATAGAAGCTGCAGAGCAGTCTGGAGCTGTGATTCTTCTTTAGACCGTAGAAATGACCTCCAGAAGGAGGAGGCCATTTCTGTAATCTAGAGGTCCAGCATCTGGCTCAAAGTCATAGAAAAATAGAGAAAACCTGAAGAGCCATTGGGAGCAGAGACCCTGGGGAGTCACTGTCTGGTCCAGGATCACTCAACCCATCCTGGGAAGTGTGATGGGAGTGGATGGTGTTTCCCTAGACAAAAGAAAAGCAGGAGCTGGATTGCCTTGGGAAACATGGTGTTTTGAGGGCTCTGGAGCTGACAAGGGTCCACACGAGCAGACCTGAGAAAGACCACCATTCTTACGTTCTTTTGATTTGCTGTGCTCTTCCTCTGAACTACGGTCAAGCTTTACTTAGTCCTCAGCCTGTTATAAGGAGCCAGGTTAGCCCAGCACCCTCAGGGGGCAATAGACAGGTCAGAGCAGGGAAGGAAAGGGAGATGGGCTAAGAGAACAGGTGCAGAAATGCTTTTCTGGGGAGCAAGTAGGCAGATTCTATCTTGGTGAGGTGTGTTAGAATGGTTTTCCTTTAAGAAACAGAAGAGAGTCCCCTTCTGGTTGGAACTGTCCATTCACTTCCTTGTTTCTTTGTCCCTTTGTTGGAGCAACAGCAGAGCTTCCTCCCTGACCCTCTGGCCCACGCTGAGCAGAACATGTGACTGTGAGCGACCAACATCAGAAAGAGTTTTAAGTGGTCCCTCGGGTGTCATTAGGGTAACTTTTGGGTTCTGGTCTGTCTTTTGGGACTGCTGCTTCCTGTGGAGGCTAGCCCATTACTGGGATTGCCCAGGGACAGTGTTAAAGGCACGGACTAGAATCCATCATTTGCTGCTGCCAGAGAAAAAAGTCCCTGCCATTTTTTTTAAGTGGCTGCTAGGACAGGAGAAAAACTTTGATAATGCTCTCCTCCAGGACTGAGGCTGGGGGACCCTGAGTTGCTAGTCTCAGTCACACACTCCCAATCACAGGTAGCCTCTGGACCCCTGGATTTCACCATCCTTGAATGTACATTGGACCAGCAAAGGAAGTCTCTTGCTGAAGTGCCTGAAATCACAGCTGAAGTTCTAGAGACACTGGTCTTCCGGTTTTGGCTTGGCCACATGTTCTAGTCTCGAGTTTCAGGATCTCTGAAGGAATTAATGAAACCTCTATTCAAATAAGTAGGAAGTAAAACTTGCTAATCAAACTGCACCAAAAGCAAGAAGATTACAGGGAGCCCAGATCCACTTCCCCACGCCAATATTCTCTCACACACTTCCGGGGTACTAAGAGAAGCACGTTGTTTCTATTGGAAAAGTAACGCAATGCCGTTGCGTTGGCACATGCCTATGATCCCAGCACTGAGGGGTGGAAGCAGGAGCATCAGGAGTTGAAACCCAGCCACCGGGCACATAAGACCTTGTCTCCAAACAAAAACAGCAATGCAAAAACAGAATATGGAAAGCTCAGGGTCTCTCCCCAGATCGCAGCGGGAGGGGCAGTAGGAGAGAGAAGAAGGATGGAGAGAGGGGATGCTTTTGTAGCTCATGTAATTAAGACAGCTTGTGGTAGTGTGGCCGGGTAAGCTCCGACACACCGTTCCAACCCGCACCTTCCTGTGAGCCAGCTGGTGAATCCGTGTCCTGTGGTTTCTGTGTAGTGTGCATTTGGATGAGTCCCCGTGGACTGTTCCAGTGAGTGAGAACTGAGTCACAGCCCTTTCCTAACACCTTCAGTGGAGTCCCAGGGCCCACAGCTCAGCTTGAGCCTCATGGGGTTGGAATAGAGGCGAGGAAGTTTTTTTCTTCTTTTCCTTTTTTTTTTTTAAAAATCATATCATTGGCTAATTTAAGAGTGAAATTTACTTTATGGAAGTCAACTCATTAATACAAACTGCATTCGAGTTGCAATGCCATTTCACAGTGAAATATTTTTGAGTAGAGTTTCGTTGCTTGAATAGTCACGGGCAAGGGTTTTATCAGCAAAATGTTCCAATTATGTTAATAAATCAGACAATGCTACTAGAGTCTTGTGTCTTTGTCCTGAACCTGTGCGTTGCTCTGAGAAGAAATCACTTTTTCTCTCTGGGATCCTCAGGGTTGAAGGAGAGAACCAGCTCCAGCAAGTTGTTCTCCGATCTCTACAGGTCCACTGCAGCATACACACCCCGCCCCCCAGCAAATCCAAAGTCAGCCTAGGACTCTCTGGTTCTCTCCTGTTCTCTCTCTCTCTCTCTCTGTCTCTCTCTCTCTCTCTCGCACACATGTCTACACTCACACAATATAGAGGAGGATAACTTGCAAATTTGTAAATTGTGCCTAAGTTTTCTCAGTTTAAGAAAAGTACACACTCAGTGGCACACACCTTTCATCTCGGCACTCGAGAGGCAGAGGAAGGTAGATTCCAGTGATGCCCTGATCTACAAAGCAAGTCCAGGGCTACACAGAGAAACCCTGACTTAAAAAAACAAACAAAAAAAAGAAAAGAAAAGTACACCAATCTGGGCGCGATGGAACATGCCTGTAATCTCAGCACTTGGGGATACAGAGACAGGCCTATCTCTGTGAGTTTAAGGCCAACCTGGTCGACAAAGTGAATCCATGACAGCCAAGGCTACACAGAGAAACCCTGTCATGAGAAACAAACAAGCAAAACAACAAAAAGTACACATATCAGAGCAGAGAGATGCATGACTCATCAGATAAAAGCACTGCTCTCATAGAGGACCAGGGTTCAAGTTCCCATACCTACATGGTAGTTCACAACTGTCCATTCCAGTTCCTGGGTAGCCAATGCCCTATTCTGGCTTCTGTGGGCACTGTAGTTACATGGTATATATGCACTCATCTATACATGCATAAACACTCTTTAAAAAGTAACTTAGAAAATTAAACTTAAGATCCTAACCCACATGGTCCCACTCTTGGTTAATTTCAGTCGTTTGATTGCTCAGTTTTTTGAGACAGTCTTCTGTGGCCCAGGCTGGCCCCCAGCTTTGCCTTGTTGCTGAGGATAGCCCTGAGTTCCTGATCCTCCTGACTCAAACTCCCAAGTGCCACGATCCCAGTTGGTGTGCTGCCGTGACTGGCAACTTCAGTTCTTTAATAAATGTAGCACTTTGTGAAGCAAAAATATATTTGTGAAAATTAAAAACTTGCTTAGATTCTTGGCATGAAAGGTCTTCAGTAAGGCATGGTCAAGCTCATGATATCCTTCGGCTGTGTAAATAAGCAAAACAGAATGATTCGTTCATGGGTGGCTCCTGTTTCTTCGAGATTAGCTCTCATCTCCTTCTTGGTTATAGCGTGTCTAGCTTGGCTGCGTCTGAAAGGTGTCCTTGGTTATTTCCCAACCATCATCTCTGACTCAGAAGATGAGACAGCAATTCCCTGTTCCCTGAGTTAAGGGTTTAAATACTTGTCTGATTCACTTTGTTCTGTTCTGTGATCATTTTGGTTTTAGGATTCTTAGGTCCTTCTCCTCCTCCTCCATTTCCTCCTCCTTTCTGCCCTCCTCCTCTTTCTCTTACTCTTCTTTCTCCTCCTCCTTCTTTAAACTGAGAATAGCCAGCTTTGTGTGTATCCATGTGGGGTTTCACGTCATATCTTAAGGAAACTTGATATAACCCTGTACACTAGTCACTTGTGTTTATATTCGCTGTTCTGTTCACAAAGCTAACCACAGCACCTCCCTCATCCTGAATGCATGACAATGTGTTTAAAATTAAATATAAACACTGGCTTAATTTTCTAACTTATACCAACATAAAAATATGTGTGTATATATACACATATATATGAAATACAAACACTTCTTCTACATATGACATACCGGCACTTCTTTCCTTATGACCCATCATGAAGCTTTACACTTTGGAATTTCCCAAGAAGTTCTAAGTGGCCAATAGTATAAAGAAAGTGGAAAGAAATTCTACTATTTCTCAAGTGGGAAAATTAAAGCATCGCACAAATCCCTAACATTCCCACGAGGAGCATGCAAAACATTAAAAGAGGGCTGATAAACACAGTCGTGCTCATCGAGGTTTGTTCCAAACAGCGGACAGGAATGAGTATCTTTTGACCCTTTTCTCTGGCCTCCGCAGAGTCCTAGAAAGAAACCACATGCTGAGAGGCCATCAGAACTACATCAGCATCTGCTCCTCTCCCATCTGTTATGAGCCACAGGAGATAAGGTTGGGTGTAATAGTCTACCAAGAACACAGTTACCAGAACCTCCCCGGGGAGACATGTAAGAAATATGAATGATGACAAGAACTCAGGGAACAAAACAAAACGTCCTTTCCATCGGCAGGGTCAGATCAGGACTAGCCCTAGGCTCAGGGTAGGCTACTTCTCAGCTACTTCTGATTCTCCTTAGGGCCACTTTTCCAGACCCTCATTTCCATTTTAGCAGTCCTGACAGTCACTTCTCACTACCCATCTCTACTGAGATTGATGCCAGTTGCCCAGAAAGATACCCTTATAACTTTTTCTTTTGAGACATGGTTTCATGTATCCCAGGCTAGCCTCAAACTCACTGTGTAGCCAAGGATGGTAAACATTGATCCTCCTGCCCTCCACCTTCAGAGTCCTGGGATTTCAGCTGGGTGGCCATGGTGTGTTTGGTTTAGTTGGTGCTGGGGGCTAGATCCTGAACATTTTTCATGCTAGGCAGGAACTCCACCAACTGAGCTACATCCCCACCCTAATTCTCATAGCTTTCCTAACCATCCATCCAGTGAGGGAATTTTTCTGATTGCAGAGGCACAGCTAAACCAACAGTGTGTACTTCCCTTTCATAATGTAGATTTGTCACTGAAAAATGGCTTCTTTCCAAGAAACCCCTTGCAAATTATAATAAAATAGGCTTGGGAGAAAAAATAAAACCAAAAACGAAAAAACAGAGCATAAGGCTTTCCCATCCTGGCCTACAAGGGCTTCCCAGATGTGTCATTTCTGTTCTTTCCTTTCCTTTCCCCTCCCAAGGAAGTCTTAGAAATCACATATTATAAATGACAGGGCTTAAATTACTGCAGGAAGTTTGTAAGCCATGGAAATGAGCATGCTAAGATAGAATTATCAGATTACTTCCACAAAGGACCCATCGTCAGACTTCTCAGAACTTAGAGGTCATCGTGGACAAAGCAGAATCCTCTGGTAAAGACTCAGACCTTAACTTACTGAACTATAATTTATCGGACACCATCATGCACACACCGTGAACTACCTATTTTACCTTTATTTTGTAGTATATGAAAATGGCAAGAATGCTCATTGTAGCTTCCAACCAGCTTGGGTTGTTCTAGAAATAATTACTCATGCTCAGGATGCAGCATCTTCTAAATCTTAAGAGATGCTCTCATAGCTGGAAAGGGGAAGTAAGGCTCTGAGGAATTGAGGATGCTAACTCTAGGGCCATCGACATCAGGATGGCAAGTTCATTCCCAAGGTGCTTCCACCCCCAGAATAAGAGCTTGATTAAAACCACAACCTCATCCCCAGCATCTAACACTCCTTCTTTATTTAATACATATCCATGACAAGATGAGGAAATGCAGAGTGAAGCAGTACAGAAGTCTTCCAAGCCAATGTGCAAGTGCCTCGGGTTCCTTCAGCAATTCCCGCTGGTACTGGCGTGAGGCAACCGCCTGTCGCAATAGTCTGTTGTGGGAAGGGGTGGAGGGGCCGGCTGGAACACAGAGAAGTGTGTACAACTCCGAGCAATTTCACCTTTGCCCTAACTCAAGTACCCCCGTGGGGCTGTCTTGCAACACATGTTCTACGGAGAAAAGAGGTTTCAAACCAAAGGGTGGCTGCAATAAATATCGCTTGAGATGAACAAGGCTTGGGAGTCTCCATTTATTATGTTAGTGCTTGCCCTTCTCACAGACAGTCGATTCCATGAGAGTAGATAATGTCGGTACTCTCCCACTCACCCCGGGCGTGTAGTACGGTCTCAATAAATATATGTTAGAAGGATGGATTATCCCCGATTTAGGGATAGTGAGAAAATAAGATACAACACAGATGTATATGACTTTTAGTGTTTGCAAAGGAGGATTGGATTAAGATTAACATGTCTTTTAGATAATTATTCCACTTTCTTTAATGCCCAAGATACATTTTCTTATATCACTTTGAAACTCAAAGGAGATACTTTCCCAATGATTGCTTGGCTGGTAAAAAACAAAACCAAAAAAACCAAAAACCTGCTTTCATAAAAATAGAGTCTCTAAGTAGTTCTGGCATCATTAGGAGAAAGGATGTCGCACTCGGGCTGATAGCATGAAGATGAGAGGTGGCTGCAGGCACCATTGCTCCGAATGGGCCAGATTTCCAGGCCCTGTGCCCAGCACTGCCCATTGCACTCAGCTTGAAAATAGAGGACATACCCATGTCCCGGGTGGGCAGTGGAGGAAATCTGGACAATACAACTGACAGTGGGTGAAGCAGAAGTACTCTACTGGCCACAGTGGGATTAGATTCCTTGTCCTGACATATGCAGCAGAACTTTCTATATCCCAGGACTCCGTTCATGACTGTTCTGAGGTCAACATTTGTTGGTGCAGTTGGTCCTTGATCAGTCTCATGCCCAGTGCTGTCTGCCTCCTTGCCAGCATCAGGAAGCAAACAGTACCATACTGGCACAGGAAAACATCCACGTAGCCATGGTCTCAGGGTACATTAAACATCTGCAAATATCCTGAGCCCAGCTCTTCCACATGAGATGGCTCCTGACCCCTGAGGTCTGTGTCCCTCACTGCAGTTGACACATCTCTATAGCGGCTTCACTGTTGCTCAAGAGCCTGGGTATTGTAGCAGCCTGGGGGCAGGTTGTCTCGAATGTTCTCCAGGTTCCTCACATCAGCCAGAATTCCATCTATGCTTGTCTCCAGCAGATGGAGGTGATTCCTCTGCTGCTGCGCCCTCTCCTCCAGCTCAGACATCAAGGGCCGCAGCCGACTGTTGATCTGGGTCTTGGCTTGGAAAAGCTCTTGTTCTAACAGCAGCAGCTCCTCTTCATCCACGCTGCCAGGCTGGTCTACTCGAAGAAATGAGAAAGGCGTTAATAGAGAAAAGATGTGGGGAGATCTTGAGGAACACAGGTACACTTCCGAAATCTTAACAAAGTCTTGATTCCACCTGCCCCGAGAAAACAGCATGCCGCACACTGAGATTGCTTTATGGTAAGAATAATGTAAGGATCTTTCTGAGAACAGGAGGCAAGGATTTGTGCTATGAACAGCCAAGTTCAAGACTGAGATCCATTGTGCAGCCAATCAAGTAAGTTTGGAGTTCGATCTGGTTGAAATAACACATCGTACGCTGAGAAGAGGCTAAAGGGTACGGGGCTGAGCACTGTCTAAGGTCACTGCCTGGCACAGCTCCCCCCTGGGATCTGAACTAACTCCAAACATGCTTTCTGTATCACCCCAAGGAACCATCTTGCTGTTTCCTATCAGGAGACCTTTAGAAACTAGCTGAGTCTCGGGGTTTACAGAGGCCAAAGTATATTTAGCTATTTGGGAGATGAATTCCAGCTGCTGGAGAATGGTGGAAGACTTCATTCTGGCTTGAAGAAATGGGAACCAGGCTAGGTGTCTGTTTATTCCCAATGGTAGATGTCACTGCATTCTATCAGGTGTATTTCTACCCGTACACTATATAAAGCCTTAGTCAGCGTGAGGGCGCCTCGCCATATCCACTTAGTCCAAGTAGATGTGAACAACTCCCTCAAGGTCAGGCTGCCTCATGTATCTGATCTGCAGTGATAGGATTTGTTTGCTCCTAATTTTTAAATTACATTTATTTATTTATTTGTGTGTGTGTGTCTTTGTATATTTGCCTCACACCTATGTAAAGGTCAGAGGAAAACTTGTGAGAGTCAATTCTCTCAAGTCCAGTGGTAGTATTTGAATGCATGAGCTTACAGTACATAGAGTTATTATTGATAATGAGTTATTATCCCAAAGCTCAAGAGAATGCCTGGAGTAAAAAATTATACCACAATGAAAGTATTGAACCAATGCTCCCTTCATGGCGAAACCCAAGAAGTGGGGGTTCTGTGATAAGCACAGAAAGCAAGTTTGGGAATGAGATAACATGCGTACGGAAAGCCACATTCAGAAAAAGAACAGGAACACGGGAGACACAGAACTCAGTGGAAATCTTGCCCTCTGTCTGCTGTGTGCTCTGAAGCCTCAGTTTATCTCCCTGTGAAACAACGTAATAAAATCCATCTCCCAGAGCGCTAACAAGACTTAAATGGTTATGCCACGAGAGCTCCTGGCACGGTATCTGACATACGGTAAATGTCTAGAGGTCCCCACTGCCCCCGCTCCCTCCTACTTTCCCTTTAAAGGCTCCATTAATTTCCTTACCATTTTTAGAATGCTAAGCCATGCTGCTAAAATCTCACGCGGGGGGGGGGGAAAGATTGTATCTTTAATCTTTAAGGACATTTCACTCTCAAGGCTCACTGGATCACAAACAGAGCCGTCAGCGTAACAACAGAGATGATACTGGCCTCTCAGTGTGATGACAGTCCTCCGCCAGGCAATCGGGTGCTGGACTGAACTGGTGAGGCATAGCCAGGCCTTCTCCCGGATGTCATGAATATGGGTGGCCTAGTTCCTATTCCCTATCCACTGCAGCCTCCATGGACGAGGGCCCCCTATGAACTACTTAAATTTAGACTTTAAACTAAAAAAACATCATGTGTGCATATGCATGTGTGTGTACATGTGTGTGTTTGTGTACTATATGTGTGGGGGAGCCTGTGGAAGGCAGAGAAGTATCAGATGCCTGTAGAGTGGAGTTTCAGATGGTTATGTGCCACACAGCAGGACACTGGGAACTACAATGGAATCCCCTGGGAGAATGAGCAGCAAATGTTGCTAGAGAGTGAGCCATCTCTCTAGCTCCCAGATTCAGACTTTCAATTAGCATCTGTTTTCTTTGGGAGACAACTATGGGGAAACCTGATTCCTTACCATACTGTGCTACTAAGTCTATCCTAAAATCTGCAGTGTCTCACAATATCTCCTGTTCTCTGCACACACGCACACCCCCACACACACCCCGGGTTATCTAACCAGGAGGCTCTTGTTTGCCCAGTTGGTCAGAGCAGGTATAGGTTTGTCTAGGGAGGAACATCAGATTCCTCGGATGGGGGAGTCCTCTCCTCCATGCTCTCCCCCAAACCCCACCCCTGCTGCCAACAGTTCCCTAGGTGGCCTTCTCTGCTTCTGTCTAAGCCCCCTTCAGGTCTCCTCCCTAGAGCAGAGATGACATCACTCTCCTACTTAAAACTGCCTGATCCTGAGGGACCCCCCCCCCCGCCCTTAGCAGGGCCCCTCCAGCTGGCCGGTCCTCTGGGAAGTTCCTGGGACACACCCAGTTCTCTGACTCACAGACCTTTACTTCCAGATACAACAAGTACTCTGTGACTCATCTTAGACATGGTTTACCAACAGAGAAAATGTAAAGCAGCCTGACCCAAGTGTCTGGGCCTGAAACAAAGCAGATTTCCAGATGTTCTTAGGGGAACTTGAGATCCCCATCCATCAGGACTAAGAACATGCAGTCTTCTGGGGACAGTCCCTGATCTGAAAAGCTGAGGGTGCTGCACAGACCTATCAGCCGTAGGATGCTGTCCAGGGTGTTGAGCGTATCTTGGATTGTAACTCCGGCACTCTTGGCTCTGGCATCAGCCTGCTTGGCTTCCATAATCACCTGAGGACAATGAGGACAAAGGTGTTCTGAGAGGTTATTTTCGGCTCGGCAACTTTACAGAGAGCTCGCAGTGGGAGGACGCCATCGCTCACCAGCTGCACTCTGTCCTTATCCGTGTCAAACTCCAGCTCTTTCCTGGCCAGCTCTCCTTCCACGTCTCTCATGTCACTCTTCAGAGTGGCCAGTCCCTTTTCCATGGCCAAGGCCCCATCTGCTGTCACATTGGCTTCCAAGTTCAGACCCCCGATCTCCTGGGAAAATAAAAGGAGCCAGGGACGGAAGACGGAAGGAGGGAGAGGGTGAGGCTCAAAACATCCCGAGGACAATTGTAGAAAAAATACAGCTGCAGCCTCTGGCTCTGATGGAGTAAGTCAGATGAACAATGAGAGAGTCAGACTTGAGGACACTCCCTTCCCCAGGCTGGGCCTTAAGCAAGTTAGTTCTAGGTTAGCTCTCTAGAGAGTAGGAGGGTCAGTGCAGAAACACTGTTTCCCTTTCAGTCCAGTGCCTAGAAAACTTTTTTTTAAACAGTATCAGGAAAGCATTTGAGAAAATCCAGAGGACAAGAACATCCTTCTCTGTCATGGTCCATTACTGCCCTGATCTTTGGAACAACTGTAACAGCGTTACAAGGATTACCCTAAGACACTTGTGCTTGGAGTACAGACAATGAATGAATCAGCTATAGTGGTGGGGTTTTGTTTTTGCTAGGAAAAGGCTCGTCAGTCCCTTCATCCATAAGCTATAACTAAACAATTGCGGGAGTTTTTAATGCTTGATGCTGCATAAGAAAGGTACATGAAACTGGCCTCAAGGGAAATTATTAGAAATTATTTTTGCGGGTTACCAAGTGATCTAAAATTGAGGTCAAATAGTCTAGCTACCAAGAGCTCCCTCGGGGGTTTCTGGAGTGGCACCAGCTCTCTAGAAGTTGTGCTTAAGTGCAAAGGAGCATTCCTTCAGCCAAGAAGCATTCCTTCCACTGGAGCTGGTAACGTGGGCTCTAAGCAAAGTGCAGAGGACCAGTTGGAAGACTAATTCCCCCAAGTGCTCTTTCAAGCAAGAGACTAGATGTTTCTTATCTCCGTCTCCAGCATGCACAGTGGAGGGCAGAGTCAAACCAGGAGAGTGTGCTCAGACATAGATTATAGAAGGTTCTAGAGCTCCAGGATTTCATATTGAGAAGCAAAACACTCACGACAACTGTTACGAGTTAAATTTAAGCACCCCGAATCAGATGTTGAAACCCTAAGGGCTATGGATGTTTCTCTGTGGCAGAGGGCTTACCTAGCATGATATGGTAGAGTCTTTGTCCCTTACACATCTCTCTCAACTCACAAGATGACCTTATTTGAAAACGGACTGTTATAGATTGTTTCTCCTTCTTCTATTTTGTTTTTTGAAATAGTGTTTCTCTGTGTGTAGCCATGCTGTCCTGGAACTTGCTTTGTAGACCAGGCTGTCCTGGAACTCACTGAGGCCTTCCTCTGCCTCCCATGTGCTAGGACTAAAGGTGTGAGCCACCATGCCTGTCTGACTGTTGTAGATGTAATTAACCACAATGATGTTATACTGGAGTATAGTGGAAGGCCCTTCATTCAACAGGATTGATGCCTTTTGTTTTTTGAGACAGGATTTCTCTGGTTAGTCTTGGCTATCCTGTAACTCACTTTGTAGACCAGGCTGGCCTCGAACTCACAGAAATCTACCTGTCTCTGCCTCCTGAGTGCTGGGATTAACGGCTCTTGATACCACCGGCTGGCTTGACGGATGTCTTCTTTCAAGGAGGAGGGGGAAGAAGGAGGGACAGAGGGAGAAGGAAGAGGAAGAGCTGAGATGACAGCGGACTGTTGGGACCACAGAAGCAGAGAGAATGCTGATGGAGGCATGAGCCAAGGAAGAGCAAAGACTGCCATCCTCAGACACAGGGAGGAGGGAAAGAGGAGTTCTCCCTGGAGCCATCAGGAGTACAATTCTGGATTCTAGCCTCCATTATGGTGAGAAAGTCTTTCCTGCTTTTCAAAACAAAGTGTTTTCTGATAGCAGCCTTAGAAATCTCCGCAGTAAACAATTGTGGCTGGTTCCCACAGTGCTGTCCAAAGGGGGCGCGGAATATGGTGTGTTAGCTGCTAGCCAGCGACTGAATCCACCCAGCAGGAGGGTGGGCATGTGGCTCCGGACTGCAGGACTCTGCAGGACTCTGAGCCATAGGGGTTTAACTGAGCCGAAGCCCTCTCCCTGAGGTGAGGCTGTGTTGGGCACTGCCTGTGGCAGCCTGCATATCCACGGTTCTTTACCTGCGCTATCTCGCCGGTGATCTCCAGGGCCTCCCTAGCTGCGTTCTTTGCCCGTTGGGTGTCGGCAGCAGCACTCCCCAGGGCCCTTTCAGCTTGCTGGGTCTTGTCACTGGCATCTGCAACCTTCTGGCTAATAGAGGAGAGTCTCTTCATGGCCTCTTCAGCCTCTGCTTTTCTGTCTTCAACCTGCAGATCAAACTCTGAAATGAAGAAAAGAAAATACTGCCACAGAGACAAAGACTAGGTAAGTTGTGACTGAGTGAGAGAGCCTGATGCTCTGAGGAAGAAATTCCGAAAGGGGTAATTACTGGCTGGGGGTGGAGATGCGGGATGTTGTGGCTGGGGTTTCTTGTTCTTTCCCAAGAGAAAGAATCGCAGAGGAGCCATTGCGGCAGCTATTGCCTGTCCCAGGTCCCTGCCACTTCGGGGATCTCAACATGCAAAGGGGAGAGAGAGCAGGTAACTCTCCACAGCTTGAAGCAGATCAGTAGAATTGGGGGTGTGGCCACAGAGTTGGGGTGTGGCCACAGAGTTGGGGTGTGGTCAGAGGGACTTTCTATGAAGAGAATCCAAAGACTTTCTCTTTTGTTTATTAGTGAGTAATGCTGAAATTTTAACTAAATGTCTTCAAGGCACCCCCCAAATCTCCTGGGAGCCAAATATTACCTCCAAGCAACCCATACTGGAACCAACCAGGCCATCCAAGAAAAGAAAAATATCAACACAGTGGTGACATACTGGAAGAGAAGGACCTTAGAGGTCTCCTGTCCCCGTTAAAGAGGACACAAAGGTCAGGAAAGGTCACACGGAGAGCTTGACCTGGACATAGGGCCTAGGAAGGATCAGAACTAGAGACTCCTGGCACTTAGGTGAAACATTTCCATCAAGTATTAATGAGATCATTATTACCTAGAAAGACGGTGACTGAGCAGCTATTAATAACCCGGCACACCCACCCCTTAAGGCGGAAAATGAGGACTTAAATGAGTCATGAGTGTACCTTTAAAATTGCCCACCTGGAGCACACAGCACTAACCTCTGAGGTTCTTCAGGATGTTCTCAACTTCATAAAAAGTGGCGTTGCCCATACTTAGTGCTTCTTGCGCTCTGCTTTTAGCCAGGTTGGCACGGGAAAGCAGCTGACCTGAAGTCTGTAAATAGACAGAGCAAGATTAGAATAAGTGCATTCCTGCTAGCAAAATCACCCTGTCACAACTGCTCCGTGACACAGAGTGCCGTGACTCACCACAGTCTGGGGGTGCTCGAGCAAAGCCCTCTACAGTCAGATGAGGAAGGAACTTTGTAAGTCAACAGCACATGCCTTCGAAAGGAGAGTCCCGGACTCCTGCCCATCACCGGGGTGGGAAGAGTTTTGCAAATCACAATTTTCAACACTAGTTATTTCCTAGAATGCCTGGGTCCTCTTCCTAGGCTCAAATGCTGACTCAGTGGGTGAAGCTAATTCCATCAAAACTCCAATCTTGCTTACTCCCTCTGTAACCAGTGGCATCATGACCTTTGGAGGGTTCCTGACAGTGGCTCTGGCCATTTTCACTCACACAGCCACCATTCAGCGCATGCTTGCTGACTGAGCAGATGGATTAATAGGCGGTACCTGTCTCCTGTCCTTTCCAGTCTGTAACAGCTCCCCTGTTTCCTTCTCCCAGTTCCCCAGATTGTTCTGCACACTCGTGAACGCATCCATTTGTCTGGTCACCAGGTCTGAGAGAGAATCGGCTTTCTGTCTGATCCTCTTTGCTTCCACCTGTGGGCACAAAGATATGAATGGGTGTGACTGTCTGCTCCTGGCAAAATGCGAACCTCTTGAGAGCAAAAGTCTTCTTGTTGGCAGCATGGAGAAATGCATCAAACTCCATGATAATTCCCCACTGGTTTCGATTTGAGGGTCCCCAGAACTGGGAAGGAGACATGAAACTTTCCTCTACTGACAGGGTCAAGATTAAACATCCAGTCCCTTCCCCTTTCAGCATTAGGTGGGGTCAGCAACAGGACAACGGGTGCTCTTCCTGCCTCAGAGCCGAAAGTCGATGCTATGGTTTTAATGTGAGTCATTGCCCATGAATTAAGCATCTGCTTAGCATGGGGTGCTAATGTGGAGCCTTTGTCGGGGTAGTTGGAGGTCTTTAGGCCATGTGATCTCAAAAGGGATCGTTCACACTTGCCTCTGTCCTTTGGGGATGATCTTCTGCCACCTTGGCAGCACAGAGCCAATGTTGGCACCGTGTCTTTAACTGTCTGAAACACTAAGCTAGAGAAACCCTTTCTCCTGATAAGTCAGTTGCCTCAGACAGTGCTTTGCGGTAATGTGCTGTTGACTGACACAGTCAATGTGGAGAAGAAGCTGAGGGGCTGAACAACCTTACGAAATCCCTAGGGAAGAAAGTTTTCATGGCCTCGGAAAGTTTGTCTGTGTGTCACGTGCGCAGGCTTGGTGGCCTCACCTGAAAGGACAGATCACTGAGTCCCTGAAGCTGTGACACTGAATCCAGAAGGCGGAGACTGTGTTGATAAGACCTGTCAGCTTCAATGTCGGCTTGGGTGCCTTCCCTCGACAACTGCTGGGCCAGGGACTTGGTTTTCTCTAGTCTGTAGGGAGGAAAAGTACATGGTCAATAATTATAATAGAAATAGTAATAATGGAGGGAAAACCTTGAGAAGTTACTTTTTTCTTTCTTTTCCTACTGGAGACAGGGTGTCACGATATAGCTTTGTCTGGCCTGAAACTTACTGCAATCCTCCTGCCTCTGTCTCTAAGAACTAGGTTTGTGGGTATGTACAACCACACATGGCAGAATGTATTCTTGGAAAAAAAAAAAAAAAAGGAGATCTCTGTGAGTTCGAGACCAGCCTGGTCTACATGGTAAGTTCCAGCAAGGGCCTCATAGTAACTCACACTCCTCCCTCTCCCTTCCCCCCCTCTTTCTCTGGGGATAAAGTGCACATGTGATGTACGCATGTGTACATGTAGTTAGAATAAGCGGGATAAAGAAGCTATCTTTACAGTCTAAAAATAACCCTTATAGCTTGTATAGGTTTGGTCAGAGAAATTCAACTCCAGCTTCCCAGCTGCTGACAATATAAATATTATTTCTCTGAAGCCATCCCTGTCAGATGGGTTTATGTATACCTCCATAAACCAGAGGGGAACCATTTCTCCCTGGATCGCCATGTCTCAGTCAGAACACAAGTTTTACTTAGCTATCGAAAGCTTTCTTTTTGTCTTAAAAAGGTTTACTTTCAACAGAGCACGGTGGCCTAGCCTGCAATCCTAGCACTTAGGGAGCAAGTCGCAGGCAGATGTTTGTGAGTCTGAGGCCAGCCTGGACTACAAAGAGAGTCCAGGACAGCCAAGGCTACACAGAGAAACCTTGTCTGGGGGGAAAAAAAAACAAAAAACAAAAACAAAATAAAACAAAAAAGTTTACTTTCTTCAAAATACTCATTCTCTTACCCCTATTACTACTACTATTCATTTTGCTTGGTCAATAAGTTTATGAAAAAAAAAATCTTCATAGAAAATGGCCTTAGCTCTCAGCAGCCTGTCTCTGAGCTCTGAAGAAGCTTGCCTTCTTCCGAGCAACCCAATCTTTCTTCTGGACAAGAGGCATTTAGGCACAGTTCCACCTCCTCTTCTTCATTTTGCTCTTGGGCTTCTTGTCGTAGGCTGAAGCCTCTCAAGCTGCAGCATGAGCATTCTTGAACCCCTCCCCCATCACGTCTGGAGTTAGTGTTCTTTATGTACTGAGAGAACTGTTTCTTACATGCATCCTCATCTTCCTCCACTAGGTAATGCATGTAGTCTGCTGCATTCTGACCCATGCTGTGCTTCCGATGTACCTCTGCATTGAACTTGCTTTCAGAGTCATTACCAGGGAGTCATTTGGTCCTGTGAGGGGTAGATAAGCCGCCATCCACAGCTCCCTTCATGGCCTCAAAAGCTCTGCATCCAAATAGCAAACTGAAGGCAGCACCAGGCTGACCATCGATGCTTCCCACATTGTATTCGTCTCCAGCCACCTCCACTTGGCTTTGTAGCTCTTGTCCATGCCAAACCTACTGAGAAGCCTGTGGGCCAGCAGCAGGCCAGTACAATAGGCTGCAGCCTAGCTTATCAGGCCAACCTCCATGCTGTATTTTGGTGGTTCTTGTGTATATGCTGTGCAGACTGCCATATCCCTTCTATGTGAGCATAAGCGCTCTGACAGATGAGATGTTAGTTACTATCATCCTGCATTTGGGGGTTGTTGACTCTTTTATTTATTTATTGGTCCTGGATTACCAATGGTTTCCCAGCATGGTAGTCAGTTTTACCCTCTTACAGCCTTCTAAATCTCAGTTGGTATCTCTTAGAGTAGGCCTTATTCTTGACAACTTTCACAGCCCCCATCCCGAAGAACAGAAACCCACAATTGCGGCTCCACACAGACAGCCCTTTTATTATTAATGTATAGTTTCAAAGAAATGTGGTGCCTCTCAAGCGTGGTTTGCACTCCACGCTGGGGGATTCTGTTTTTATGGCCACCCAGATGAGGACTAGGTTGAACATACTTTCCCATAAGGCCTTGTACCACGGAGCTGTCCAGGATGCCGCTTCCGCCTCCTCCACTCAGAGCCCCACGGGCCAGTGAAAGTGCTTGCTTGGAGTAGTCCTCGGTTTCCCTTGCTAATTGCTTCATTGTGTTAGCTGACCCAACATGGCTGAAGACATTAAAGGTGAAGAATTAGGGTTTTCATAGCACAGGTAAAAATCAGCACAGGTAAGTAACATAAATCTTTCTTGCAGACTCAGAAAAGAATAAAGGAAGTGGTATGGCTGGTGAGAGCCAAATGGAACAGACTTGAGTGTGTGGGATTAAAGGAATCATCAAGAATCAGGTGATTTTTTGAGAACAAGTCTCATATTGCTGCCCTTCGGTGGTCATTCTCACTGATGCCATATTCCAAGAAGGTATGGAGAGAGTGGATGAGCGCTGGCCCAGAATGACAGACTGCTGTGTCTATGAGCTATTAACCCCCAAGGTTCAGTGTCCAACTCCCTACCCATTACCCTGGAACTTTAGAGTGGGTCTGTAACTCAGGGGGCAAAGTCAGCCAATAAGAGTCTACTATGAACTGCTGATCTCCTGGTTCTATGAAGTAGCATTAAAACAACAAAAGCCATGGGCCCAGGAGGCAGCTCACGCTACAGAACCAGAAGCCTCTGAGGACTGAATTTCACCCAGGATTAGCAGAGCGTGCCACCCAACTGAGCAAAGCTTCAGAACACGGTAGGATTGACAGTGAGAAGCCAGGACCAAGGGAGCTCTGCCTGTCATCTATGGGCTCCCACAGAACTGGTTTCCACGTTTCTTTGTACACTCGGCCTCCAACAAGCAAGCAAACAACTCATTGCTACTTGTTCTCAGGCCTGGTGTGGGAGTTGAGGAGTCCCTGAAAGCTGCAAACACCCATTTCCAGTGGCTGATTCATTTCACGCGGCCAGGAGACTCACATCGAACATGTACTAAAGCCATCTGTGCGTCATAGAGGAAGCTGGGGAAAGAATGCTTTCACCAGCTCCTGCCAAACAGCCCTGTGGACTGTCCCCTGACATACCCTGAAGGCTAAGTGGTTCAAAACTGGCTTCAAGGCAGGGGAGGCTACACAGGAGCCTGGAGAGGGCAAATGGAATGCCTGAGTCCTAATGTTCCGCAGTCTTGCCTGGAGCAGGGGTGCCAAACACTGCCGCTTACCTGTCCGCCAATCTTGTGGCCTCCTGAGCCAGGCTTTTAAAGCCGTTTGGCCCCACATAATGCTCTGAGGAATGGATGTTCTACGAAGGAAAAAAGAAAAGGAATCAGTTAAGGTTTTGCATTTGAGTCTGGAGCCTAAACAGAAGTGCCAGAAGGACTTTTCACTAGCTATGTAGGATTTCCTACCCTGACATACCAAAGGTCCCTTGTCACCGTGATCACCCATTAAAAAAAAAAAAAGTGTGTTGGCAAGAACAAAGTAGATATTCAATTTCAAAAGAAGTCTATGTAAACTATAGATGAATCTGAAAGTATAGATATTTCTCTGACTTGGTAGTGCACACTTATAATATTTTGGAGGCAGAAGCAGGAAGATCAGGGGCTGGTGAGGTGGTTCAGCTGTTAAGAACATTGAGTGCTCTTCCAGAGGACCTGAGTTCAATTCCCAGAACCCACATGGCAGCTCACAACTGTCTGTAACTCTTGTTCCAGGGATCCAACATCCTCACATAGACATACATGCAGTCAAATACCAATAAGATAAAACTAAATAAATGAAGAAGGAGGAGGAGGAGGAGGAAGATCATGATATTGCGCCTAGCCTGGGATACATAGTGAGACCCTGCCTCAATAAGACACAATATATATACATATGTGTTTGTGTGAGTGGCTGCACACACATAGTTGCCTGTATTATACATGCATGAATGCCAGAAGTTCATCTTGGATGCCTTTCTTTTTTATTCTCTAATTTATTTTTTGAGACACATGGAATTTGTCCTTTGGGTTGGACCTCGGGCCAGCAATTCCCCTGAATCCTCCTGTCTCTGTTCCCAGTCCCAGCACTGGGGTTAGAGGCATATACCACCACAGCTGGCTTTTACTGGGTTCTGGGGATCTGAATCAGGTCTCCATGATGTCACTTCAAGTGGCCAAGGGCACAAGGGCACAATGCAACTGTTACAAAGAAGAAAAGGCCAGCTACCTGCCAGGTAGACCAAGAAATCCAGGGACAGAGAGAGAGAGACAGAATTGTGGAGCAGCTCCCGACATGGCAGCAATGAGCAGACACCGTAACCAGGCAGACATACAGCGTTTTGCAGGGAAGCTTCGCTCTCTGCCAGGCCCAGCCGCATCTGAGAGATGAGTCTGCTGGTATCCTGAGCTCGGTTCTGATACTGACTGCCCAGGGCCTGGACCCTCTCTATAGCCATCTTGAGGTCATCCAGGCGGTTCCGGTAGCTGTTTTCTTGGCTCCTTGCCTTGGCCAGCTGGAGACTGAGGGCTCTCTTAGCACCTGCACACAATGAGGAAAACAAGGCCCAAGTTAACCCACGAGGCTGACTGACTTAGTGTTAAACTAGACAAACACGAGGGACAAATGTTTGCGACAGTTCTTTTTCACTCTGCCGCCCAGGTGCCAGGAGAATGTCACAGACAATCCTCAGACAACGGCTGGCCACAGATACCACAGAGGTGATGCCATGAAGAGTCTGTGACCCGGTATCACAGTTCTTTCTAGGGCATGAATCTCCTGGCCGATAGAGTTGGCCTCTCTCACCGTCTGAAATCTGGGCTTCTCGTAGAATGTCCCGGAGGGCCTGCTCCAACTGCTGCATCCTGCCTTCCAGTTCTGCACCGGGGACTGTGCCACGCCCACCCTGAGCCTTTGAAACCAGGGCCTCCAGGCTCTGGAGCTCCTGGGTAAACTGGTCCATCTGAAAGTACACAGGAAAGGAATCAGAGGAGAGGGTGAAAAGCACAGTTCATCCCCAGGGCTGCAGTCTGTATCAAGGGTCAACAGCCAGACATGCTTGGTTTGTTGTGCTGGATCCTGGCCCACCACTCTAGCCAGTGACCTTGGCAAGTCATTTGATGATCTATAAAATAGGGGTGATATAAACAATACTGCTCATATGGTTCTTTCTTGGACTGAATGAATTAATGTTTGAGAGTGCTAAGAACAGAGCCTGGCACCAAGAAATTGCTAGAGGTTACTGAGGCCAGAGCTATATCTCAGTGTTAGGGCACTTGCCCAGCAGAGATGAGGTTCGGTTCTTACTACTACAAAAATAAAAAATAAAAATAAAATAAGAAAAATTTTAGCAAAATGGGACACACCTTTAATCTCAGCCTTTGGGATCAAAGTCATCCTCAGTTTATATAGCAAGTCTAAGGCCAGCCTGGGCTACATAAGACCCTGTCTCAAACTAGCTTTCCACAAGCTATTAAATAGGTAAATTTATAAAACAACCAAAAGAAGAAAAAAAAAAAAAGATTGAGGGACTGGAGCGATTTTTCAGTGGTTAGACCACATGTTGCTCTTGAAGAGGACCCAGGCTTAGGTCCTAATCCCACATGGTGGCTCACAACCATCTGAAACTCTATCCCTTTTTGTTGTTGTTGTTTTGGTTTTTTTTTTTTTTTTCAAGACAGGGTTTCTCTGTGTAGCCCTGGCTGCCCCGGAACTCACTCTGTAGACCAGGCTGGCCTTGAACTCACAGAGATCCATCTGCCTCTGCCTCCTGAGTGCTGGGACTAAAGGCATGTGCCACCATTGCCCAACTGTAACTCCAGTTCCAAAGGAACTTCTTTGGATCCCCATGGGTAGCAGGCACACATGGGGTACACAGACATACATGCCAGCAAAAGAGTTACACATTTTTAAAAAATTAAAAAACCATATTGAGTGTGTTCTACATATGAAGTCTAATTTGCCCCTCATCATCCCCTCTAGAAAAGAATTATTAGTAATTAACAACACCAAGTACGCTCATCTCTGAAGTTTAAATTTTAGTTTTGTCATTTTATTTTTTGAGACAGGGTCTCACTCTGTAGCCCAGGCTGGTCTGGAACTTACTAGTTAGCCCAGGATTACCCCTCCTGCATGCTGGGCTTACAGATATGAGTCACCATGATCTGCTCTGGAACTTGCTTTATAGGGATACCTCTCGAGTGGGAGGGAATCCACGGGGAAGAAGCACATCGCAGCGGTGTCTTAGTTTGCTTTTCTGTTACCGTGATAAACACCATAACCAAAAGCAACTTGGAGTGAAAAAGATTCATTTCATCTTACTTCTTACAGCCCATAACAAAGGAAAGCCAGAGAAGGCACGTCGGGCAGGAACTGAAGCAGAGGCCGTGGAAGAACACTGCTTACCGGCTTGCTCTCCATGGTTTGCGCAGTCTGCTTTCTTACACTGCCCAGGACCGCCGGCTAAGGCTGGCAACACCCTCCCCGGGCGTGGCCCTCCCACATTAATCATCAACGAAGAAAATGCCTCACAGACTTGCCTACAGGTCAGGATGAAGGGGCACATTCTCAGTTTGAAGACTGATCCAGATGACGCTAGTTTGCTTCAAGCTCACAAGAAAAAGAAAGAAACAAAGAAACAAACAAACAAAGAAGGAAACAAAGAATGGAACCAGGACAAACGGAAAGAGCTCTGGACTTCCGGGGGTGCATGAGTGGCACTCCCAGGTCCATGTGCCCATGCCACTTGGGAAAAAAAAATCACAAGTATTTTCAGACATGAGCCCTTGAAAATTGAATTTAGAAAACTTTAATTCCCCAGGTTCACTGAGTTGTCGTGAGTACCAAGTGGGACTGGATCTGCCAGACAACACTGCAAATGGTGTAGACGAGAATGTAAACCCACCGTAAAATTATTATGCACAATACTTTTAGTATAATTTTTAAAAATTGTATTGTATTTATTGTGTGCATGTGTGTGTGGTGTGTATGTGAGTGTGTGTGCTCACCAACGCATGTGCATTGTGCACATGCCAGGGTATACTTGTAGAGGTCAGAGGACAAGGTCAAGGAGTTGGTTCACTCTTTCTGCCTTTACATGGGGTCTGGGAATTGAACTCTCATCTTATGTATCTGCACACATACATACAAACACACGCACATTTAAGATAGTAACATCAATACCCATCCCCAGGAAATCTGGGGGGCCCAGACCTGTGAGGGGCACAGAGCCATTCAGAGTCTGACTGCCCGGGGCTGGAGGCTGGGAAGGAGCAGCTGGCATACCTGAATCTTCACTTGATTGTAGCAAGCAGGACAACTGGTTAGGGCCGCGGGCTCACAGTTAGGGCCCCCGAAGCCTGGCTTGCAAACGCAGCTGCCGTCGCTTCGGCACTCTCCAGGCTCCGAGCCTGTGGGGTTGCAGCTGCAGGCTGGAGATGAGATGCGAGATGAATGGTACATTCCCACCCAGCTCGTCCCTGAAAGGGAGCTGTGGCAAGGGAGAGGAGCGAGCGTCCTGCCCCTTCCACTCATACTGTGTCAGATCCGTCCCATGGCTGTGACCGAGCACACCCTATACAAGACGCACAAGGAATCACACAAGTGTGATACATGTGTGTGTGAATGAAGAGGTGCCAGGAAGGATAGAATTTTCCTCCTCTCACTGAACCAAGAGCCTACTGGGTACTTTGTTGGCATCCTGATTTTGCTTATAAAGTGCATTTTTTTAGGGCCTATTTTGAGCCAGATGTAAACACTGCTCTCTGTTTTACAGATGAGGAATGTGAGCCCAGAGCGGTTGAATAATTTGCTCAGGTCCTAGAACAAATGAAGGGAAGCTACCATGGGAGCTCAGAGGCGCCGCTGTTCCTTTCCTCGGACTGCAGGAAAGGCAAGCGGAGGCAGTAGCCCTGCTGCGTGCCAGGCCCTGTTCAGGAGGCAGGGGCGTACCAACGGGTGGGGCGCTGCACTAAAGATCACGGGCTGCCCTCCGAGCAACGTGTTCTGCCACTGCTTGCGCGTGCTTTCCCTGCCTCTTCCTTACGAACTCCCCAGGAGCCAGGACTTAGTCATTACTGCTACTTTAGTACTGAGGTGCAAAGTGCAGGCGAACGGCAGGTGGCTGAGGGAAGGACACTAATTTTAATGATGTCTAAAACAATTTTTAAAAAAAGTCCAAAAACAAACAAACAAAACCCGAGGTCTTGCTCAGTAGCTCAGGCTAGCCCCTACTCAGGATTATTGTGCCTCAGCCTCACGGGAGCTGGGATTACAGGCATGTGCCACGCCATCTGCTTACAGGAGTCCGAAGGCATCTCCAGGTAGACCCTCTTGTGCCAGGACTCATTACAGGCACACTTCTAAGTGCCAGCCAGGCACCAGAGTCATCAGAGCCTTTGCGCGCCCCTGTGTAGGGGCTGACCGTGGCTCTGCACTCAGAGGTTTGAGAGGGGCGCTGAGCTGAGGGGTGCGCCTGCACGCACACTCATGCTTTGATCTGAAGCAGCCCCCTGGTGGGGCCGCTTTGAAGCTGAGCCTCCTCAGCAGTGAACCTGAGCAGTGACTTCCTGAGAGGGCCCCCTTCAACGGCTCCACCCCCCCCCCGCCCCTCTCCCCACTTTGGTTTGTTCAGGCTCAGTGGAGAGTCATTTATTGCTGTCCGGTGACAGCTCTGGCAGCTGGCAGCTTCTTTTCTGCCTACCTGCCTTGGGGTTGGGCATAGGATGTGGCTCCTCTTTATCTGCTCTTTCACTCAGGAATGTAAACCTGACCTTTTTTTTTTTTAACGTCTTCCACCCAGGTTTAACCATTTGAGAGCCTCCAACGCTGCCTTCAGAATCTGGTGCAGGGAGACGGGTCATAAGGCTTTTGGCAGATGAATGGTGCAGATTTTTCAGGAGTCAGTCTGCTCATGGAGCCGCTTGCCTCCTGGTATCAGCTGTCCTTGACTAAAGCGAGCTCACACGTACACACACACACACACACACACAGAGGAGGGGTGCATAACTTGTCTAGGGTCTAGTCCTACCTCGACACTTGTCTGCTGGGTTGGGAGCCAGCGGGTCTCCGAAGTAACCTGCCTTACATTGGTCACAGTGGAGACCAGCTGTGTTGTAGATGCACTTCAGGCACCTGCCTGTCAACTGGTCACAGTTCCCAGAGGCACTGGGGTCCACATTGTTGTTACATTGGCAGCGCTGACAAGGCCTCACTGGGCCACGTTCCCCAAAGGGATCCCCGAAGTAGCCATCAGCACAGAGCTCACAGCGGGCACCTGGGAAGGGATAAAGGAGCATGTGGTCAATCCAAGTTGGTCCCTGCTGGTGGTAAGGACCAGAGAAGAGGCCTAGGGCACCAGGTAAAAGAAGTGGGCAGAGGCATTGTGTTGGTTTGAACGAAAATGGCCCCATAAGCTCATAGGAACTGGCTCTACAAGGAGGTGTATTCTTGTCTGTGGAAATGGGTTCAGGCTTTGAGTTTCAGATGCTCAAGCCAGGCCCTGTGTGTCGCTGTCTCTTCCTGCTGCCTGTGGATCCAGATGTAGAACTCTCAGCTACCTCTCCAGCACCGTATCTGGCTGGATGTTGCCACGATCCCCACCATGATGATAATGGACTAAGCCCCTGAAATCGTAAGCCAGCCCCAATGAAATGTTTTCCTTTGTAAGAGTTGGGTTGGTCACGGGGTCTCTTCACAGCAATGAAACCCTAACTGAGACCCGCATTAATCCCAGGCCCCTAGGACAGTACCCTCTGGAGCAGGTGCATGTGACAGGGGTTGAGACTGCCACTCCATGGTCATGGTCATGGTCACCACAGATTAGAATACTGCAGCACCACAAAGAGAGAGGCTTAATTAGCTAGCTGGGTAAAGACCAGCAGGGATGCAGAGGCAGTGAAATGTCAGTGGTATCAAGGCTGCTGCCAAATGCTTAGTCCTTCACACTGAAGAGCTATGTGGCAGTTGGAGGCCACTGCATTTTCCTTCTTACCCTAGTTCATTAGAAAACAACATAAAGTAGGACTGGGATGTAGCTAAAGGGTAGATTACTGGGCTAGCATCAACAAAACCCTGGGTTTGATTCCCCACAATTGCATAAAAACAAATATGGTGGCATACATCCATACGCACAGCATTTGGAGGTGGAGGCAAGAGACTAAGAGTTCAAGGTCAGAGTTGGAGAGATGGCTCAGTGGTTAACAGCACTTGCGGCTCCTGTAGAGGACCCAAGTTAGGCTCCCAGCACTCAACTATGACTAGCTTCAAGGGATCCAGCGACCTCTGCTGGCCCCAGTGGGTACCTGCACTCATGTACACATACCCTCCCCACATACACACACTTAAAAATAAAGAAATATTTTCTCAAAAGGAATTCAGGGTCATCCTCAAATACTAAACTCAAGGCCAGCTTGGGCTACAGAAGACTCTAGAGGGTGAGGGGGACTTAGATCATGTACTTGGTCTGAAGCTTTCCTTCCCTAAATAAATACAGAAGAGTATCAACAGAACCAGTACTATGCCTTTCCCTCCATAACTGCACCAGCCCCTGCCCAGTGCACATCACAGCTCGGGCACCACAAATACTTCTCTTTGGAACGTGCACATGAAGATTAACCCGAAGTAGCTATAACCACCCAGAAATTCTCCAGGATGGAAGCTATCTACACAGGTCCACGGCGTCGGGACAGGAAGCGGGCCTGACCTGTGACCCCGGGAGGACAGTTGTTGCACACCACCTCCTCTGTCTCGGGCATCACCGAGCAGCTGAACCCATTGTGGCAGGGGCACGGCTTGCAGCTGCGGGGGTCGCGTGGGTCGTTGTAGAAACCAACGGGACAGTCAGCACACTCAACGCCGGGGCTCTCATCCCCCGAGTAGCAATCTCCTGGGAGGCAGGAGAGAGAAACGGCAGTCACAAATCTTACTTCCTTCAGTGTGGATGCAATGTGGGGATGAGACTATGGAGTCTCCTCAAAGTTTCCCCCGGCGCCTCAACACTGGCATTCCTCCCCACCCTTGAATTAAACATAAACATGGCCACCACCTGGGGTCTCACTGGAACCCCTGCATTCAGTAGACACACAAGCATCCTCACCGTCCATGGCATAACACCGTTCCCCTGTCCTTCTCCGTCCCACCGCTTGCCGGCCCCCTCAGTTAGACCCTGCTTTGCCTTTGATCTCCCCACACAATTCCTGAAACTCGACACCAAAATCCCCCACCTTGCGCTGGACATGACAGTCATTTCCTGTAACCGGGCACCTTTTTCTCTCAAACCCGTGGAATTTCCATAATGAAAGGGGTCACCAATATCCTGTCACCAAGTCCGTCTCCTTTGACCTCAGTCCCGCGATCCCCGTTCTTTTCCCATCTCCTAGGTGAATTCAGGCACGGGATTTCTTCCTCAGCCCTTGCTTCTACAGGAGACCCACTCACCTGGCTCTACCCCAGACACCTGGTCCAGGTGTCATTTCACTCACCCGTGTCTGGATCACAGGCCCCGCCTCCTTGGCAGTTACAGGGAATACAGGAGCCAAAAGGCCCCAGTCTTGCTGAATCTCTTTTGTAGCCAGAGGCGCAATCTTGGCAGAACTGTCCCTTGTAGCCAACAGGGCATACACAGTGTTCAACCCAGGGTGCTGGGGCTCCAGAGACGGGGCGGGCTGAAATCAGGGTCACATTGTCAATGTACCCCGTGCCTGCAACAGAAAGCAGACATTAGAAGTGGCTGGCACAAGGCCTGCAGTCCCAGCACACTGGGAGGGGGTGGCAGGAGAATCTTTGCAAACTCAGGGCCAACCATTATGAGTTCAAGACCAGCCAGGGTTTCATTTTCTCTATCCAGGTGGTGTTCACACATGGACAGCTATAGCAGTCTGTGTCTGTAACTCTGGAGTCGGGAAAATTAGGATCTAAACTGTGGCTGGATCCACATTAGCTGTGTGAAGTTGGCAAAATTCCTTGACCTCTCTAGACTTCACGTCCTCAGTTTGGAAGAGAAGTGATGGTATTATCTAGCCCCTTAGTGTGTTGTGAGACTTCAACGGGACACAACCTGGTATAACCTGCCTGGAAAATAGTAACAATTCAACGCCACCCTCCTGCTCCTTGCTGTATCTGCGGCACTGAGGACATGGATACGGCTGGCCAGCCATACTTCCTCAGACATACTGTTTAGGAGTGTAAAGAGCTTCTCTTTAAATAACTGCAGGTGGGATTAGAAGGCCCAGCCAGAAAGTTCACAAGAGGGAATTAACAGAAGACATGTCCAAACACGGTAGTGGTGAGCCTAACAACTCGAGGGTTAAACAGGGCTGTGGTGATGCCTTCTTTGAGCTGAGGAAATACGGTCATTAGCTGTAGATTGTCCCCTCCACGTGAGCCAACTGAAGGGACACTCAATCCTCATGAGAGCTGACCTTTCTCCACAGAAACATTCCTTTTAGGAAAAAGGAATATAAAACTCAGTTTCGGGATCACGAGTGAAAGCCATCTTCCTGACTGGAGCCTGCAGGCACCCCTTGAGTGCTGAGGCAGAGGAAGCCATAAAGGCAGGGATGAGGTCTCTGGCTCTCTCGCAGTCACTTACTGTACTCTCCATAGGTAGCCCGGATCAGGAGGGCGGTGAGGTTCCGCAGCAGCCTTCGATACTCAAAGTAACTCAGCTGGGGGCTCCAGTGACTGCTTGGGTGTTCATTTAATCTGCACAATTGAACATTTTTTTCAGTGCTTACAAATCCAAGTCATGCCACAGTGCTACCTGATAACAAATTATGTTCAAGAACATGAGAACAGTTAAGCTTTGGCAGCCGCGCTTGGAGGGAGACTCCCTGGAGA
>CM053759.1:37234937-37376900 GCA_028658305.1 Pachyuromys duprasi | reverse complement strand
GTGCCTTGTGGCTGGAGAGATGGCCCGGCAGCTAAAGAGTGCTCCCCGCTCTTCCAGAGGACCGGAGTTCAGCTTCCCAGCACTCAAGCTCTGTGGCTCACAACTACCGCTAGCTCCAGCTCAGCTCCACCCTCTTCTGGCCTCTGAGGGAACCTGCACACGTGTGTGCATTCCCACAAGCAGATACATCCGTACGCACACATTAAAGCTTTTAGCTTTTCAAAAAGGCATGCTTTGTTTCTGCTTTCCCATCTGCTTCTCCACAGACCCGTTAAGTTTGATTTCACGCTCTGATGGGAAATCTAGAAAGCGCTCCTTTGGCGCACTCCCTGCTGGGGCCGACCTCCAGGATGTCTACACGGTGATAGGGCACGGTGACCTATCAAATCCAACCTAAGCTCCAGCTACCCACTGGATCTGCAGCTCCGGGGGGGGGGGGCGGGGTGCAGATCCCGCACCACAATTTTCAGCTCAGTTTTCTATGCTAGCTTTGCAGACCTATAGACTGGCTTCCACAGAAAGCACCCCTCACGTACCAGGGGCCACAAAGTAGACTGGGTCCGATCTTCGGGCAGAACTAAACACATCCTGGTGTCGAGGTGACCACTGGAGCTTTGCGGGAGCCCCGGTCCTCTGCACTGCTTTCCAGCCATCAGCATCTGCAAGACAACGACACCACTCAGAGACAGCCCCCTCAGCCCCTGAATTAAGCAAGGCTAGACCTGCCAGCCAAAACATCCTAGAAAGAGTAGAAGGGAGGGGGGGTTCTTAGCATTTTTGCATTCTTTTACAGTTTCCAAATTCCCCAAACATTTCTATCCACGAGCTCCTGTCCACAGCTGCTTTGACTTTTAAATATATATGTACATATATATATATTGTGTTTTTATTTATCTCATGTGACGTGTGTGTGTGTGTGTGTGTGTGAAGTTTAGAGGACAGCTTGTAAGAGTCCTCTTCAGCCACTGCAAGGGTCCTAGGAATCGAACTCAGGACTCAGGCTTAGTGGCAAATGCATTTTTACTTCTGAGCTCTCTCGCTGGCCCTATGCCTTATCCCTGGCTGGCTCTTTTCTTTGGACTTATTTGATTAAGGCTTATGATCCCAGCCTTGTTTTCACCTGCTTGTAATTTGTATTTTTATCATACTTACAAAAACAAGATCTGGCTTTAATGAGGTGAGATAGAAACTCAAACAAGCTGAAATAATATTCATTTCCAATATTTTTGTAGTGTTCTGAAGCAAGCTAACTAAGGAGAGTGTACAGGAATTTTAATTCAGAACATGACTGCTCTGGGAAGAGATCACATCCAAAGACCTTCTAGGTCTGTGTGATTTGGCTTGAACACGCCTTTAATCCCAGGAGACAGAGGCAAGCAGTTAGCTCTGAGTTCAAGGCCAGCCTGGTATAGAGCAAGTTTCAGGTAAAGAAAAGCGTGGGTCCAGGTGTGATGGTACACGCCTTCAATCCCAGCACTCAGGAGACAGATTTCTGAGTTTAGTTCATGTAGTTCTGCTGAGTCGGGGAGTTGAGAGGCAATGCAATGGAGCTGAATCTGTGGCAGTTCAGTTTGTGGGATTCAGAGGCACTTTTTACCAGCACAATTTTACAGAGACAAGTTGCAGAAAGAACAAGCTAGACACAGGTAAAGACAGAACGAGCCAGAGAATGAGGAGGAACCAAAAGATTAGAATGCTTGCCAAAATTAGCACGAGGCCAAGCAGAGCAATTCAGCCAGAAGCTGAGAGAAGACAGTTTGAATCAGTCAGCTTGGAGAGGCGTTGTGAGCCAAACAGATGAGTTGAGCCAGCCGGCCAGATTTCAGAAAGAACTAGAAAGAGTGAGCTTTTTCAGCAGTAAGTCTCAGAGGCTGAAAACATTCTACACCTAGATTAGATTGTATGGAGGCTAGAAGCTTCCAGGACAAGGCCTAAGTTAGCAGACAGTAGCAGTAAGCCTCAGAGGCAACGATTACCTCAGAAGAATAAAAGTTACTTTTACAGGAGATATATCAACTCAATGTATGTGAATGTGATGTTATTAGTGAATGTGGATTCCAGGATGTTCTTATAAACTCCTCTTCTACATGGATGCTTCTTTAAAGTTTAGAAATAATATGGATGGGAAATACAAGGATATAAATAGCCGGTCTCTTTGTAGTTATTTTTAAGTTACTTAAATGCTGTTCAGCTGTAATTTTTCAAGACATATGGTTTGTCTTATCCCAACAAAATAATGCACATTAAAAAACAATTCAAGAGGGCTAGAGATGTTGGCACTGTGCCTGCCTAGCATGCCCTGGGTCCTGTGTGCCTCCCCCATCCCCTGGCACAGAACTAAGCTGGGTGTGAAGGTACAGCTTTGTAATTCCAGAACCCTGGGAGGTAGAAGCAGGAAGATCAGAAGTTCAAGGTTGTCCTCTGCTGTAGAGTTCAAGGCCAGTCTGAATTCTGTCTGTCTCAACAAACAAACACCAGTAAGAGAATTGCTAATGATCACTTGAGAAACCATCCTGTGAGTAAGGAAGCCACTGTCAGCAAACACAAGTCACAGGTCCTTATACAACACTTTAACCCTGTGTTGAGATACTTTACCCTGAGAGAAGGTTGAAGTGATGTTGTGGACACTGAAGTCTGCGGCGCTGTGGCAGCTGGCTGAATGCCCATAGCAGAAACACTGGGCACACCCCTCAGGGTTTGCCCTGTCCAGATGGTAGTAGCCTGGTCGGCACCTGCAGCAGAATTGTGGGAGTCAGGACAGCACTATGACTATTTCCTACTCCGCAGAGAATACCACAGCTGATTCTGCTTCTTCCTATTTCCTTTCCTGCTTGGCACAGAGGCAAGGTTACATACCACCTCCACTCCGGACCACCAGAGGGGCAATTACAACCCCCATCCCCAACCCAAACACACGCACACAAAAATGAAAGTGTTCACTATCTCTGCCTTCACTAGAACCTTGGCAGTCGGGAAACTTGATGAATGACTCTTCCTTGGTGATGGATGGAGGTGGGTGGGGGGTACAGAGAGAGACCTGACAAGATTACGCAGAGCAGACCTACCCTGGAGCAAGTATTTAATGGAGGGAAGTGGGGACCAGAAAGGGAAGGCTCTTACCTCAGCACCTATTCTACTGTCCCAATCCCCAAGACCTTTGAGTATTTATTAGCATCCTGTTTGTCATAGCCTAGTCCTGGCTCATGGAGGAAAAAGCCAATTATGACATAAAAAAGATAAGAGAAGCCTAGAAATGCCCTAGAACAGCCAACTGCAGGCTGGCATTCCACCCCTGCTCCTAGCCCAAGCCCTCAGGCAGCTTCTCTTTGGACAACTGCCAGGCAAGGCTGAGCTGTGGAGGCTTCAGGGAAGAAGAGTCCTGTTTTCTCCACGTGGAACAAGAACAGCCCCAGTGAGTGTTTACTGAGCACTGGCTTGGTCCAGCCACCTATGTCCATTCTTTCATTTAATCTCCCCTGAAGCCTATGAGATAGGGATTACTTCTGATGTTCTTAGGTGAGGAGGACAGAAGGGCTGAGGCAAGATTCACACCTATGGAAAATGGAGGGTGAAGAGTGGAAAAGAATCATATGAAACCGGAAGACGATTTTAGGATGCTGGAGGACAACTAATGATGAAGAAAAGCAAGGACCTTGCTGCAGGCCAGCAGGGTCCCTGCTACCAACCAGTGTCATCGGGATAGCATATTCTTAGCAGAGATGTACAAATTGTGGTGATGGCAATTGTTGCTTTAGATAGCTGCTTATTTCATTTCATATTTTAGATTTAAAAGGGCTTCCAAGGACAGATTTAGTGGCACATGTCTGTAATCCCAGGACTTGGGAAATAGAGGCAGGAGGATCAGAAGTTCAAGGTCATTCTCTACTACTGCAGCAAGTTCTGACCCCCCCCCCCCAATAGTAAATAAATAAATAAACAAACAGATACCAGAAAGACTTTCAAGCAGGAAATGGTATAATCCTAGCATTTGGGAGGATGAGGCAGGAGGATTGCAGTGACTTCAAGGCTAGCCTGGCTAAGTAATGAGTTCTAGGCTACCCTCCATTAGAGAGCAAGTCTCTTGTCTCAGTTTGCCTCTGCTCCCCCACCCCTTGCTGCAAAATGCTTTCTTTAAAGAGAAAAATCATGTGTAGGTGGGCACTAGACCCCCCTGGAGTTAGAGTTCCAGGCAGCTGTGAGCCTCTGGGCAAGGATGCTGGGAACCCAGGTGAGGCCTTCTGGAGGGGCAATGAGTACTTTTAACTACTGAGCCTTCTGTTCAGTGTGCCTCCCTCCAGCACGCACACAAGAGCTGTTAAAAAAAAAAAAGTGGTTGCTTTCTTAACACTCAAGCTATTTATTTCTAACTCTCTCTTCAGCAGGAAGAAAAAAAAAAAACAAACCTGAAAACACAAGCTAGGAAAGCCTTTGGCACTTCCTCCGCCCAGGTAGACGTGTTTGCCAGGGTGCCAGGGAAACGCTCCCTTTCTTTTAAGGAATTGAGAAGGAGGCTTTAAGCTTCGAGGCCACCCTCTTAGCCCCTCTGCTCACAGCCATCTCAGGGGAGAGGAGACGTTAGCCGGAACACGGTTTGCACTCAAGGGATATCCTGAGGCAGCAGCTGAGGGCAAATGGCTCCTCACTGCTCTACCTGCCCCAACACGGCCCAGGCCCAAAGGGCTCTGACGTGGTGCCCCAGCTCACGTGTGCACATGTAACTACCGTCCCCTCCCTGGGGAGGTTCCTTTTCGGCACATGATGGTTATATATGGCCATATGCTGCCATAGTCCCAGTTACAAGGTTTTTCCTCAGCTTGTTTAATTAGGCCAGGCGTTTCCCAAGACTTCAGTCACATGACCTCATTATTGCATACCACCTTGCGTCCAAGCACCTGGGAGTGCCAGCCAGCTGGCAAGGGGATCCTCTGGGGCCTCTGCCTCTGCTACAGTAAAGAGAAAGGGACCCAAAGTAGGAAATGGACTGCAATGAAGCTCAGGCCATGGTTGTTTGGTTTTGTTTAGTTTTAAGCTCAGCCTTTGAGGACAGGGAATAAGACGTCTTTAACATTTGTTAAGAATCCACTTTCCATAATTGGACTTTGCTGGATTAATCCTTATGCCAAGTGCCAGGGCACTCTCTCTGAAGCCCACAGGGGCATGGCCCACACAGACCTATCACAGCGTGCTCCAGTGACAGCTGGCTTGCAGACGCAGCGGCCAGAATCACAGGGTCCAGCGATGCCAGCTGGGTCACAGTCACACTTGGACTCTCTGGGGGAAAGAAAGAGAGAGAAAGACATTTAGGAGCAGGTTTCCACGCTTCACAGTTGCACACACAGAAGTCAGCTGTCCCGAGGGCGCGGCATCTCACTGGCGATGCCCTTCCTCAGGGAGCTTCGCCAGCAGTCACGTCCATGCTGAACCCTTCATGACTTTAACAACCCATTTATTTAAGCCAGTGGGGCAGCGGCCAATGATGAACCCGGAATACCTACCTGGAATGAGAAGATTGTGCCAGAGTGCAAGCCAAGTTCATTACTAAACTGTTTGGTTTGGTTGACTAAACAGTTTAGTCTTAAAAAAAATAGATATATAATTTGTTTCTATGTAGTCTCACTCAATAAAGTCTTTTAGGATGGTGGAGTCCCTCTCTCTGCTACTGCAGTATGCTCAGGTTCTTCTTTCGGTAAGGCCTCTACTGAGATAGAACTCATATGCCATGAGGTTCACCCATGTGCTGTAAACGGTTCACTGGTCTGTAACCAGCTCTCAAAGTTGGCCGTCGGCACAAAGAACAGATCTCAGACATTTTCATTGCTCCTGAGAGAACCATGCCCTTCCCTCCCTTTCCTCCCGCCACCAGCCGAATGTGGCCACTTATAGACCTTTGTCCTGTTAGATGTGCCTCCTCCAGATGTTTTCTGTAATTGAAACCATACCATATGTGTCCGTTTGTGACTGACTTATTTCCCACGTCCTAAGTTTTCAGGGTCTGCCCATGTCATATCATGGAGCCTATGTTCTTCTGATGGCCGAATAAAATCTCACTGTATGGATTTGCCATGGTTTGGTTATCTGTTCGTTAGCTGATATGTCTATTTCATTTGTTTCCAGGTCTTAGCTAACATGAATGGCATTTCCATGAACTTCAGCTCCCAGGCTTTGTGTGCATTACACACTTTTCATCTATCGCGCACGCATACCTAGGGGTGGAATTGCTGGGTTTCCGCTAGCTTTTGTTTTCCTTGGTAGTGAGACACTTAACAGAGGCATCCGTGCAGTCATTTGATCCTGTCTCATGACTTGCACTGGTTTCCATCACTCCTTTTGGCTCACACTCATGTATCTACCTCATTACTCTAAAACCAAAGTTGTTAGCTCTTCCCTCCTAACCAAACTCTGCTCTGCCTCCTCAGAGACCTTATAATGGAGAACGAATGAGCAATGTTCCCCTCTGCCTGTCCCATGACCCCATCGAATCCTGTCCAAACCTGAAGCCTGCTTGACTTCTTCATCTTCACATTCCCCATCCAATCAATGCTAGATCCAGCCAGGCTCACATCCAGAATCCCTTTCCCAGCCTTTGTCTTTCGGTTCCCATGGCCTCCTTTGTGTCTGTGCTGTGCTTCCTCTGAAGTACTTATCCGGGCCAACTGGCAAACACATTCTCAGCGTCTACTACTCTAAGAACCAGGGATTCGATGAGAAATAGGAACCAGCCTGATTCTTGGGGTTTCAAGGCGGGGCAAATACAGGGACAGCAACAGCAGCAGTGTATAATGGCTGCCTCAGCCATGCTGAAACACCTAAGTGTTTCCTCCTCCTCACCTCCAGGCACTGCACCCAGCCATGAAGAAGACAAAGGTGCTGTGAGAGGAACACACAGATGCTGATAGCACAGGAGAGAGCCAAAATAAAAGGAGAGTCATAACGTGCAGGGTGGGAAAGTAAGGGGGGGGGCCCTGAGGAGCTGATGTGATGCATGGGGCCCCTGAAGGGTTTCATAGCTTTGTAGGAAAAGGGATGAACGCTACGCACACTGATTCCTTTGAAGCAGGGGCTGTGGCTAGAGTGTGGGAACCAGGAAATCGATGAGAAAATTATCTAAAAAGGTCAGGGAAGGCTAGAAGAGAGTACTCTATATGAACACCCAGAGGAAAGAAAACCCAGACAACAGCTAGGGTAGAGCCAGTAAGGCCAGGAGGATGTGCCTATCTGGACAAGGGACTGTAAATTGGGGGTCAGGGAAGTGATGCCATCAAGGCTGAGCTATTTTCATATCGTTTTTCTCTGGAGTCTAAAGACTTTCATAGCTCTCTGGTATTAGAGATAATTAGCTTCTTTTTCCATTCCAGGTTTGAAGGCTGCAATCCAATGGTATGCAGAGACAGAATTAACATTTTCCACTGTTGCAAACAGCTGGTAGGAGCATGTTTTTCTTGTCGTAGACGGTGACACCCCAGTCTTTTTTTAATGTCCATGTCCTCAAACCAGGACCCTCACAGTGAAGGCTAACCAGAGAGAAGTAGAAATGGGAATTTCTAACTTGGGTGTTGAGACTCTTATTACCCTGGCTCTGTGGAGGCTGAGGCAGGGGAACACTTGAAGCCAGCCTGAGCTATACAACAAGACCTTATTTCAAAACAAAAATAACAACAACAACAAAAACAGTAAAATATACAACATCAAAAAATAATAAAACAAACAAACAAAAAAAAACAGGGAGAGAGGAGGAGAATGGAGAAGAGGAGAGAGACAGAAAGATGAAAGTCAGAGAGAGCGAGTGAGGGAGACAGAGAGAGAAACTTTTACTGAAGTCATTCACTGAACAAGACATCTTCCTAACACAGACAGTTCCTCTATTGCAAAAGTAAAGCGATGCATAAAATATTAACAGAGCCAGACCAGGAAAGGTCTTGGGGACAGTCCCCAAGATAAGTGGCCCAGACAGCTGCCTAGACTCATCAACAATATTTCAATACCAGCGAACAGCCAATGAGCCATTGGCCAGAATTCTATCTGTATTTTGTTCTTGGCTAGCCTGCCAGGTTATTACCAAAATCAAGCTTATTTTGCCTGCCGTGCAGTATGACAGTCACTGGAGAGGCAAGTTTTATGGAAAAGTTTATTCAGGAGGCAGTCACATGTGGAAATGAGTTTGGAGATATTTACAGGCTGAGGCATGGAGACAGGCAGTGGAAGTTAGTTCGTGGTTAGAAAGTTTGTCAGCTGCTACCCTCCTGACCCCCAACAACCCTCACATCAAGAGGTGTTATCTATCCTTCTAAAGACAGATGATGTTTAGAAGCAACTTAGGCAAGTAACTAGGAGCAGTTAAGTCTGGGAAAGCAATAATGAAGAGCAAGATAAGTTTAGAAAATTAATAAGAACTGGTTGAGTTTTGAAAAGTAGTAACTAAACAGGTCAAGTCTTAGAAAAGCAACAAAAGCAGGTGAAGTCTAGAAGAACCCAAAGGCAGGTGATGGGCTGTCAGCAGCGGATGAAGCAGGTTAAGTCCAGAGGATTATTTAGTTTTTCCCATGGTCTCAGAAATTCCTCTGTCAGTACCCTTCTGAGGAATCTTTGCCACCAAGCTCTCCTTGCCAGCCCATCCCCAGCTTTGCATCTCTGTGATTGCTATGTGATGTACAGTGTACATGGAAGAAAGATAGTCTCAGTCTTCCTTCCAAAAAGAAGCTGAGGATGGAAAGCAGATGTTTCAAATGAAAGGAACCAATAACAGAAAAGATGGGACTGGAGAAATGGCTCAGCAGTTAAGAGAGCACTGATTACTCTTCCAGAGGACCCGGGTGTAATTCCCAGCACCCACACGGCAGCTCACAACTGTCTGTAACTCCTGTTCCAGGGGAACAACCCCCTTCACATAGACATACATGCAGTCAAACACCAATGTGCAAAACAAAACAAAACAACAACAACAAAATTAAAAAGATCTACACAAAGTTTACTGAGGTCAGATGGGTCCCCGATTGGAATGTGGAAAGCTCTGCTTCCCTCCTACCTAGTTCACTAAGGAAGGCCAAGCACGTGCTTCCAGGTGCCAAAAACTCTGAGTTTCCAAAACAGGCACATCCTCACCAGTAACAATGAGCATTTTCATTTTTTATAGTTGAAGTGTCTTTTTTATTAAAATGAGTGGCAATCCCAGTTGTTCCATGTTTGTACAAGGATTAAATTAGGCGACCCCACATGAAGAATTCCCAACAGTATTTGGTACCCTGTAGGTGTCATCTTTCCGATGATAACAGCAAAGGTAGAGCAAGGATGCTGTGACAGCTGATCTTGGCTGCCAACTTATAGCTGGGAAGAAGGAATCTCAGTTGGATTCCCTCCACCAGATTGGCTTGTGGGCAAGTCTATGGGGCATCTTCTTGATACCTAACTGATGTAGAAAAGCCTGACCCACAGTAGGCTATCCCATTCCCAGGCAGGTGGGTCTGGGCTGTATAAGAAAAGCAGCTGAACATGACCTGGAAAACAAGCCGAGAACAGTGTTCTTCCATGGTCTCTGCTTCAGTTCCTGCCTTATTTCCTGCTCTTTTTCCATTCCAGGTTTGAAGGCTGCAATCCAATGGTATGCAGAGACAGAATTAACATTCTGTCTTTCCTCACTGGCTGGACTGTCACTTGGAAGTGAAAGATACAGTAAACCCTTCCCACCCTGAGTTGTTAAACTAGGGCAGATGCTTACAGTTGCCTCTGGTCTCGGGTACAGCCAGCATCAGTGAGCGTATGGAAACCTGGCTGACATCGGTCACATCTGTGTCCTGTCACACCTGGCTTACACCTGCACTGTCCAGAGTTGTCACATCCAGCACTGAGAGAACCTGTAAGCCACAAGGTGGGGAGAAGGAGAGAAGAACAAAATACTTGTAAGACATTAAAAAGTGACTGATTCCCCTTGGGAGCTCAAGGCACACTTGCTATGCACCATCCACTGCCTTTGACAAGGAGACGCTACTCAGTATGGGACATTCTGACACCCGAGGATGCCTGCTTCACAGAGAGAAGAGAGCGATTAACGAAACATTGTTATTCACACATTTGCTCTGGCTCAACATCAGGGAACACACAGTACCTTAATCAATCTCTCTCTCTCTCTCTCTCTCTCTCTCTCTCTCTCTCTCTCTCTCTCTCTCTCTCTCTCTCTCTAGCTTTCATCCCACCCATAGGCTGTGGTGATGCATGCCTATAATCCCTGCACTCTGGAGGTTGCAGTAGAACGGCTGCAGCAAGTTCAGTTAGCCCAGTGTACATAGTTCAGTTCAAACTTGTTTAAGACTTTGAAAACTCAAGGGGAAAGCTTAACAAATGGGCATACTAGCATATTAGAGTGAGTAACTTTCTCCCTTGTATCTAGCTACCAAATGCCAACATACAGGGGCCAGTATTCCACTTACATATACTGTAGGCCTGTGTGTGGAGGCCAGGGGGAATGTGTCTTTTCAGGTGCCCTCTACTCTTTTACTCCGCACTAGACCAGGTTGCTCAAATCCATCAGCCTCTGCCTCTCCAACACTGTGATCACACATGTGACCACCATTCCCAGCTCCTTTTTCCATGGGTTCTAGGGATCAAACTGAGATCCCACCAACAGTCTACTGACCGAGCTCTCTCCCTAGCCCTGATGGCATGATCTTTTTTTTAAGCACACACACAAAAACCCCTTGACCAAGAATGTATTCACCTACCCGGAGAAGCAGAAAACTCCGTTTATGGGCTGTGTCCTGGTGTCTCAGTTACTGCCTTACGGAAGTTTCTTGTTCATTTTTTTAAACATATTCTTTATGTACATTGATGGGTTTAATAATGACATCTTCAAGATAGGATCTCATGTGTCTAAAGCTTGCTTGCAATTCAGTATGTCACCAAGGATGGCCTTGGATACCCGACCTTCCTGCAGCTCCCAAAGGCTAGGGTTACAGGTGTTCAGGCAGTGCTGGGGACTGAACAAGGACTTCATGCATGCTAGGCAATCGCTCTACCAAATGAGCTGCACCTCAGCTCATAATGACGTTCTTGTTCAGGAGCATCACGCCTCCGACCACATTAATTCCCCCATTACACTCACCCAGCTGCCCTAACTCTTCCCTTCCACTATTCTGCTTCTGCCTCCCAAACAGTCCTCCTTTTATATTCACACCACACATATGTACATACGCATATAAACCTAGGTTCCACGTAGGAGAGAAAACTTACTATTTGCCTTTCTGTGTCCTTCTTATTACGACTGATATGAGCTCCAGTTCTACCCATCTCCCTGTATGTAACCCAAGCTCACTCTTCCTGTGCTGACTAAACCTTCACTGTGTACATAGACCACATCTTTCTGTTGCCGGCACCCAGGCTGATCTCAAAGGTAAGCTTCCACACATAGTACCATAATGACTCAGTTTCCCGCAGATGTGCTCTTAGGTATAAATGGGTCCTCAGAGGTTGCATGTAGATGGCAACAGAGAATGACTCCGGACGGGGGTATCAAGCCCGACGGAATCTCACCACTTCCAGCACATGCCTAGTTACCAGCCCAGTCTGAGCCTTACCACCTTCCCTCACCTAAACTATACGTGCCCCTCCCCTCTCTGCCTCGACATACTTCAGCCTCCATCCAGGGGATGATGGAGAACAGTGGCAAAATACTATTCAGATCACGTCCTGTTTAAGTCCCGGAAACAAGCAATCAGACATTTGCCCTGACTGTTCCTTCAGTCTGGAATGCTTTATTGCAGCAATCAGGACACTGAGGTAGAAGGATCGGAAGTTCAATCCCAGTCTCACCTACATAGGGAGTTTGAAGCCAGCCTGGGATAGACACAATATTTTGAAAAATACAACAATGAGAGGAGCTAAAGAAGAAAATTCCTATTGGAATTCTGGTGCATAGCATTACACAGAAGTCCCTCTGTAATAAAATTTGTGCGTTTTTTAAAAAAATCATAAATGGATGATTTGGTAATCTCTAGACATTTCCCCATTCAAATTAATGTTAATTATGCTTTCAGCTTCAGAAAACTCCGCAGCCATTTCTCAGAAATGATTGTTCTTATGCTGGCAAGAGGGCTCAGCCTTTAGGGGTTCACCACCAAGTCTGATGACCTGAGTTTGATCCCTGGAACCAACATGGTAAGAGAACAGACCCCTCCAAACCACCCACCCCGTAAGTGAATAAATGTAAACTAATTAAGAGATCTTCCTCACCCATTTAAAGAAATAATAATCACAAGGTAGAAAAGAGAACAAGGTAGGAAAGTTCTCTTTGCTTAGGCTCGGCCCAAATAGTCCAAATTTTATTCACTAGAATATTCTTCTAAGAGGCACTAATATTATCTAACCCATGACATTTTCAAAAGAGTCTGGAAAATGGTGACTAGCACGCCTGCGGGAAATTATAACATCATGCACTCAACATGCCAGAAGCAGCAATTGTTACTGTTATTACCTAGGGTGCTGGGGATGAGTCAAGATTTTGCATGTGCCAGGCCAGTGTTCTACCCCTGAGTTAAAAACCCCAGAGCCTCCGTGGTTCAATTTCTCAACGCCAGTGTTTCCAAACACTATTTGAAACTTTTATGTCAATACCTGTTACTAGCTTGAGAGACCCTCTCTCCACAGAACCCTTCCTACAGAAGAGCGCTATGGAACAGGGGTTCTCATCCTGTGGGTTGTGACTCCCACAGGGGTCACACATATCAGATATCCTGTGTATCAGATATTTGCATTATGATTTAAAACAGTAGGAAAATTACAGTTATGAAGTTGGGGAGGTCACTACAACACCAGGAACCATATTAAAGGATCGCAGCCTTGGGAAGGTTGAGAACCAGTGGTTTAGAGGAAGCTAGAGACGAGAAAACAACCCCAGCTGTGAGTCCAGCAGATCTCAGTTCAAACCCCACGCCCTTCTAGCTGTTTGTCTCTGGGCGAACTGTTCACGCATGCTTTCTTTTACATGAGAATGAAAACATGTACCTCATGGCGCTGCAGTAAGAGTAAGAGCTAGTATGTGAGAGGTGCCTAATCCAGCATCTCACATTTAGTAGATGCTTAAAAACGCAGTTAACACCACACTAATAGACTATTAGAGCGCTGACGCTATGCTAATGATTTACCCCTGAGGCATCCTTCGGGCCTTCAAAGTTGGCGTGGGACTGTTTGATGTCTCCAAATGCAAACATGACTAATTTAATTCACATTCTGGAACTTCTAAAACAACAGCAATGGGTTTTTGAAGTGCCTCGCTAGGATGCAAACACCTGCTCCAATGTCTACATTATAAGCCAGGCTCAGGGATTGTGAGCAACTGGCTTTAAGGAATAGATGAAGAACAGCTTCCCTGGTTCAGGGTTGTCAGGGCTCAGGAAGACAGTCGCTATGTGCATCTGAGGATGCAGGAGATGTCAAAAGCGATTTAGCCAAAGACAGCTTCTATGTGAGTCTTCTCCCTCTCTTCCTCCTTCCCCTCCTCCTTCTGTGTGTGTGTGTGTGTGTGTGTGTGTGTGTGATATAGCTCAATGTAATGGAAGTTTTGGTTTCCTTAAAAACTCAGTTATGTTATGTTATGTAAATATGTTTTTGTTTTAATCCCAAGTGTGGGGTTTTAGTTTGGGACTTTAGTTTGTCCATAGCTGATAATTGCCTCATTGGAAGCATGGTCTTTGCCAGCTGGTAACGACCTGCCTCATGCAGCATGGAGAGGGGCGTGGCCCAGGACATAAATATAAACATGAGGGACACAACTATGAGAACCCAGAGAGAGAAAAGGTGGCGTGTGGCATGTGGCGATTTGGGGAGACACAGGAGAGACACTTCGTGGTACAGCGTCTTAGAGAAGACTGCTTGCTGTGCTTGCTATGGACAGAGATTGGTATACCCTCCCAAAAGAACCCACTGACCCTAAACAGCTGGGAGAAGTAAAGAGGCCTGAACTTCCCCCCCCCCCCAACACACACACACACTAACCTTCCCTCTCCTACCTAGGGTTGGGCAGTTGGAAGGAAGAAGCTTTAAGCAACCCCCAAATAAAAGAGTTTAAAAACAAGTGCTATGGCTCACTAGTAGAATACTTGTTCAGGGCCCTGGGTTCAAGCCTCAACATTGTAAGCACACACACACATATGCATATACACTTATATTTAAAGTGGTTTTAAACAATAACTGAAATGTGCTAATTGAGTAATACTGTGTCATAGATATGCAAAAAAGCAATGAAGGAAGCCCAGTGATGCTCATGATCAGATAGCTCAAGAACCTGGGTGCCATGAAAGGAAAAAGCAAGCACACACACAGCGCGTTTTGAAGTATCTTCAAAAGGCCAGCAGGACTTAGATATGTGATTACAAGAAGTGATGACCACTCAGCACTGTGGCTGGGACCACAAAGTCATCACCCAAAATACGCTCACTTCTGGTTGGGAGATGTCAGCAGATAAAGCACTCATGTGTAGGGACCAAAGGTTGAATATCCAGCATGTGACTATAATCTCAGTGTCAGGAGAATGAGCTGGATCGCAAGCCCTCTTCATACTGTTTTACTTCAGACAAGGTCTTATTATGCTGCTTGTGAACTCACTCTGTTCACAGGTGACCCTGGAAGCAAGCCGGCTAGCTAGACGAGCTGAATCTACCAGTTCCTCTTCAGTGACTGACCCCACCTCAGGAAATAAAATGGAGAGCAATCAAGGAAGACACCTGACATTGAGTTCTGGCCTCCACACCATGCACACCAACCCTCACACTCCTATGCCCACATATATGCAGACATGCATAGCCTCACATATACACACTATGGTGCACACACATGTACACTACAAAGGTGCAAAATAGTAAGCTCACTTCTAAACTTACAAGAAATTGGAATGAAGGTCAATTTAGCATCATTCAACTGTTGGCTTCATTTACCACACATGAAATAATGGCATTTTTTTCTTTTTTAAGACTTTTTTTTTGCATTTGAAACTGCTATCACAAATTCTTTCAATTAATTACTTAAAAATGGAAATTATCTTGCAGTTGATTGAGAGACTAGGAAATTACATAGGAAATTACAAACTTTAAAGTAGACCTGTAATTCCACTCACTTGGGAGGCAGGGGCAGGAGGATTGCAATCCCAAGGCCTGCTGGGCTACAGAACAAATTTAAGGACAGTCTAGGCAGCTTAACAAGAGCCTGTCTCAAAGTACAGCAATCTAAAGAGATATTGGGATAAAGTTCAGGGACGGGACACTTGCCCAGTATGCCCGAGGCTCAAGGTTCAGGCTCTAACGCTCCTTCCTGAAGCCCAGTTTCTGGTTAGTGATCTGCAAAGCCTGGCTATAATTAAGAACAACAAGCAGTGGAAAGTCTCTCCCGCCAATACATCCTTCAGCCTAGCCAGCTGGACCCTAAAGCTTTAGATTCTTCATCTCTCCACGGGGAGTGTGAGTGTGTGACACACAGCCTGCTAGACTAGACCATGAAAATGCTTTGGAAAGTATAAAGCATTAGTCCCCCCTTAGGAAGTTCAGGTTTTGAGGGGGTACCTGTCTGCCTTGGAGCTAAACACGGTATTCTAAGGGTTTTTTTTGGGGGGGGTTGTTTTTTCATTCATATGTAAGGCATGGGAAAGACCTGGAGACAGAAGACCTAGATTACATTTGTAGCTCTCGAAATACCTTGCTGGGAGATTTTAGGCTACTGAATAACTTTCTAGGTCAACTTTTCCACTGTTAAAAGATACTTCCAGCCTGGTATGGAGGTGCACGCCTTTAATCCCAGCACTCAGGAGACAGAGGCAAGTGGATCTCTGTGTGTTCGAGGCCAGCCTAGTCTACAAAGTGAGTCCACAATAGCCAGGGCTCTGTTACACAGAGAAACCCTGTCAAAAAAAAAAAAAGATACTTCCATATAATCAGTATAAACTGGAGTTTTTAATAATGACTAAAATGTTACCAAATCATATTAATTCATATATATGGTTACTAATGATGCTTCTGTCATTGTAGGATATTATTTTATTATCTCACTCTCTTTCTCTCTCTCTCTCTCTATCTCCGTCGACAGTTTTGTGTAAACCAGGCTAGCCTTGAACTTGCTATGTAGAAGGGACTGGTCTTGAATTCCTGATTCTCTTGCTTCCCAAGTGCTGGGATTACAAGCTTGTGCTACCACACCTGGTTAGGATATAATTTTACAAAAAGTCAGTGTTCCTGGAAATCGAGCTCTCAACCTCCATCTTTGTAAGAATATTAATCATTGACTACACTTTACTAACCTGTCTGTCTGTGCTTAATTACTCTTGCACTACAGTGAGATGCAAACATTCAGGTGACCTTTTATCTGAGGAGGTCACTGGTGCAGCGGGAGGGAGGTTACACCATGTGCCCCAAGTGACTCAGAGAGAGCCACGCTGGCAAGAAAAGAGCCCAGGCTATCCGACTCCGAAGCCTTCCGCTGTCTGCTGTGGTGTCAGCAAATCTAGTCTAAAGTCTCTTCTCTGTACCCTGTCCCCAGCTCTGCAATCTTGCACACACATCTTCCTGTCCCTTCTGCCCTCGTTTCTGAGATGGAAACCCTGTTCAGAAGGTTATCTGTGAAAGTTAATTGCTGCATAAAAGCATCATGCTAGGTGCCAATCACCATGTGTCTCTACCCCTCCCACCGGGCTCCCATGAAGTCCCAGATGGCTCCAGAGAAAGAGACGGGCTTTCCGATGCTGGGCAAGTGGGAACCACACAGAGAGACAGGTGAGGGGCCCTTCTTTACCCTCTCTGCTCAGAGGCTCATTCTACATCTCCTCTGGAATTAGAACCTTGTATTCTGCCCAAGCTCTGGAGAGGAGTCCACTGAGTCTCTGGACAACTCTTCAGTGATTACATCCTCACTGACTGTTTTGTGGGGACAACTCAGTTCCTGTGATGTGCAGCAAAGCTGCATGTTTTATGGGGATCTTGGCTCAACTCAAGAATCTCAACTACCCATTAAAATAGAATAATTTTTCTCTTGCTTTTTCTTTAAGAAGCCCTTTGGTTCATGATGAGAACTGATAAATCTAAGAGGTCCTGGGTGTTGAGTTAACTAAACACATAACTAAACAAGTTGGATTCAGACCACATCGTGACAGCAAACCCAGCTGAACCTGGGACTGATCCCAGATCTACGTCACTCCAGGTCATTCCAGTTTTCTAGAAGGTTCCTGACACACTCTGCTAACAACTCATCTTGGCTGCCCCAAAGTTGCTCATTTTCAGATTCCTCCAGCTGCAGCTGTGAAGGGGTTCCACAAAGCTCCATTGAGGGGGGGCACACTATGACTCTACCCTTCAAGTGTGCATCACTGTAGGCTCTTAAACACTTTCCACCAAGGAGAAGCATCCCCTCAATGTGTTTACTAATACATATGTACTGTCTACCTGTGATGAGCATCTCTGTGCACAACAGACATCTAAAGTTTAGGACTGTCGCACTGGAGGAGATACCAAAAACCAATAAAAGGATGGCTAGATAGATAGATAGATAGATAGATAGATAGATAGATAGATAGATAGATACATAGATACATAGATACATAGATACATAGATAGATACATAGATACATAGAGAGAGAGAGATAGACAGACAGACAGATAGATAGTGATAGATGAGAGATAGATACTAGATAGATGATAGATAGATATAGATAGATGATAGAAAGATAGATGATATATTTATAGATAGATAGATGATAGATCTATAGATAGATAGACAGAATTAATAAAACCAATAATACCTAGCTCTTCTGTGAACCCACCTCCAAGTTAGGAGCTTCCTATCTGGTGTGTGCTCTTGCTAACAGCACCTTCAACAGCTCTAGTATTTCTCTGTAGCTTTTCCGTTGGTACTCTGAATTACTAGCACACAGCACAGTCACAGAAACATGTCCTTACCATCCATCTTTTTATTCCTTTTTGTTTTGTTGGTTGGCTTTGAGGCAGGGTCTCATGTAGCCTTGGCAATTCTCCGTGTGTCTGAGGATGCCCATATGAACTCCTGATCCCCTTGCTTCTACCTCCCAAGCGCTAGGATTACAGGCAGATGTCACCACACCCAGCTAGTCTCTCTCTGCCAGCCTTGTCAGAGCAAAGGTGGAGTGAAGAGGCCAAGCTTTCTTTGTCCCTGGGTCATAGGAGAGTTAACCTACCTTCCTAGAAAAGTTAACAATCCGACTCTCGGGGGTGTGGTAGCATTTCTCTTGTAAGTTGAGCTAACCCTTGGGCAGGAAGATCAAGAATGTGAGGCCAGCCTAGAGGACTTAGGGGCTTATCTCAAAATTATAAACATTTGAAGGGGACATAGCTCCACAGTAGAACACTGGCCCAGCACGTAAAGGCTCTGTGTTAAAATCTCAGTACCAAAACCAAACTATGTGACTCTCCACACTAGAACTAAACCAGCTGGCTCTGATGACCCTGGCTCCTTCCATTAACCCCACTGTAAGAGAAACAGTTCCTTGCAGACAGAAGTTATTAAAACGACTAATGTCTAGGGGTGGGAGGAGAACCCAGTTATGAAACATCGCTCTCTTGCTGGCTTGTTCCCACTCCTCTCTCCTTCCCCTCCTTCTCTCTGTCCTTCCTTCTTCTCTCCCTCTCCCCTCTCTCTTCTTCCTTTGCCTTCTTCCCGCCTACCTTTTGAGTGGCAGTTGCAGGGTAGGCAGCGATCTCTGTCTCGCTGCCGGTAGAACCCCTCCCTGCACCTCTCACAGTGAACTCCGGCTGTGTTGTCATTGCAGTTGAGGCAGCGGAACCCGCTGCCCGTCCGTCGCTGGAGCTCCTGATCAAAGACACATTGCCTGGACTTCCCATTGCAATCACAGACTGGGGAAGAAGGAAGAGAAGTATCATCAGAAACAAACAAAATCAGAACAGTCTCCCAGATGGTCAGTATCATAATTTATGATGGGCTGCTACATGTTGACCTAAACCAGCCAATGAAAAGGGACTGGTACAGGCTATTGGGGAATAACGAGGACTCTTGTTCCACCTAAAGAAAGCAGCCATTACATGGTGATCACTGTCCGGGGAACGTGGATTCAGGGTCCCCAAACTATCCATTTTCATAAGAGAAGCCAAAAGCTTAGGTGATGTTTTCATATGAAAATCTGTATTTGAATATCTGCAGAGAATTCTCTGTAAGCACTGTGTGAACCAACAGAACAAGTCAATAAACTAAAGGAGAACAGCCAGTCATGGGCTCTTAGCCAACGCTGGCAGCTCCACTGTTGAAGATATACAACAACGTCAATGCTGAGTGCCTGATACGGCCTTCTGGATAAGTTCTTCTCATCCTCACTTGTGGCTGGTATGTCCTTCCCAAAGACAGTTATCAAAGAAAACCATCAGCCAGCATCAGCCAACTCTGTGTGTGAATGGCCCTAAATGACAGCCACACATGGAAATAATTGACATAGTATCTGACCCTCAGTAGACACTCAAAACGTTTCAATCGTGGTTTGAAAGAAAAAGTGATGAGCCTAGAATCAAAAGAAAGGAAACATTTCTTTGAACAAATTTCCTTTCCCTTCTGGGTATGCGGCTTCGACTCAAACCCTGAGCTCTATATATACCAGGCAAGCACCCTACCCGTGGGTTTATCCTTAGTCCTTTGGGCAAATTGCTTTGACTTTTGCACCTTGTTTTTTCTTCTACAAATGTGGAACAGGTCAGCTACCGTGTACCGTTAAGATCCATCTGAATAAGGACCAGCCAGTACCCTTGCATGAGCTCTTTTCCCTCCCTTGGAAGAAATAGATTAAAAACAGCACTTGAAGGTGAAGAAACTTGACCCTATAAAGCAGCCAAACCTTTCCACACTGTCTTCATTGGCCATGTAGCCTCCGTGTATGACGCAAAGCCTTGGTGAGTCTGAAGCTGTCTCTGGTGTGTCTAGAACTAAGATTCAACCAGAGTGCTAACCATAAAGCCAGCCAGGGCGCCCCATGCACCGAGCAGCTGTCCTGTGCAGACCCAGTGTCCGTCTTTGAAGCCACAAAGGCGTTACCACCAATCCCATTGGCTCCCTAAACATGCAGCAGCAGCCCAGAGCCATCCTGCTGCTTTTCCGTTAAATTTTGTTATCTGTGTTCATGTTTTTATGTGCGCATGCTATTGCATGCGTTTAAAGGACAGAGGACACATTCGGACGTCAGTTCCTCTCCTTCTACCACACAGGACCCAAGGATCGAACTCTGGTCCTCAAACTTGGCAGCCATAGCCTTTACCTACTGAGGTATCTTGACACCCAAGCTGCTCTGTTTGGGGACTTTACATCCATCCACTCAGTTAATTCTCGCAATAATGTTTTAACCTCTCAGTCTAGGGGACGGGAAGATGAATGCCAAGAGGCGATGTGCATCTTGCCTTATGGCACACAGACAGCTAAGAGGCAGAGCAGGAGAATCTGATGGCTGGCCGGGGTGATTCCAAAGCCTCTGTCTGTCCATCTCTCCCCCTTCTCAAGAATCTAGTCTGGAGCAGGGGGTTCTACCGCCTCTTCTGGACTCTCTTTTAATCTAGTAAAACACACACCAACCACATACATTGGCTGTACAAATCATTTTATACACTTGTATGTTTGTGTGCCATATTCGACACATGTGGAGGCCAGAAGTCAGTTTACAGAAGTCAGTCCTTCCCTTCCGCCATGTGAGTCCTGGGGATCAAACTCACATTGTGAGGCTTGGTGGCAGAAGCCTTTACCCACTGAGCCCTCTAACTGGCCCACAAGTTATTTCGGAATAGAGTCTTAAGTCTACCGCTCTGTGGGATTTTTACCACGTTCCCAGTGCTTCCCTGGAAAACAAAACACACACACACAGACACGCATGCACACGCACGAGCACACACACACACACACTTCTCTTTTTCATTCATCTCATTTTATTTATGTTTGTTTGTTTCTTTGTTTATTTTAGAGACAGGGTTTCTTTGTGTAGCCCTGGCTATCCTGGAACTCACTTTGAAGACCAGGCTGGCCTTTACTCAGAGATCCACCTGCCTCTGCCTCTCAAGTGCTGAGATTAAACGTGTGAGCCACCATGCCTGGCCCAAACCCAACTTCTCAATCTCTTTATTTAAAAGGCAAACTTGCCTATGGTACTTCAAGGCCTGAACAAGTCAGCTCATAACAGAGTCCTGTTCTGAGACTAGACACCTTCATGCCAGAGACAAAGAGCAACATTTCATTAAGTTTACAGTGTACTGATTTATCCCCCATTCAAACTGCCAGTGGTGTTTGCTTTTTGTTTTTTCCCACAGAATCATTGCCAAGCTGAGTCTTTCCCAACTACTGCTGGTGGAACGGATTTTTCAAATCTCCAACAGATGCGCCACACAGCTGTCATGAGCTGTGAAATTTCCACCGAGGAATGGGGACACCATCACACGTGTTATGCATACCAGGCAGCCATTGCTGGAAGGCTCTTCAACCATGCCATCCCATGAGCCAGTGCCCTTTCTGCCCCAAGCCTCCTCGGAGCAGTCTCTGAGCAACTACACACTTTGCTGTGCTTCTTTAAGTCAATGCATACTGTTGTTTTGTCTTTGAGACGGGGCCTCATGCAGCCCAGGCTGCCCTGGAACTCAATGTGAGCCGAAAACGACCTTGCGCTCCTAACTGTCTCCCGAGCATTGGGATATTCACCACCACATCCCATGGACAGATTTCACCCGAGGAGTCTACATTGCCTGAGAACTTGGTGCAAATATTCCCAGTAGCCTTGCCTGTAGGCCTCTGAAGTCAGCAGGCCAGGTTATGATTACATGAACTGTACTGATATAATACTGAAACTTCAAACACTCACATCCAGACTTGAGAGAAAACTCATCCTGTTTCTTTGCATGGAACTATTCTTTCTGCTCCTGATGTATACTTGAACCATGGTTCCCTTCAAAATTTCTCCTTAGACTGATGTCTATAAAAACCAATGATTACTCATTCTCACAACTGGGAGTGGGAAAAGTCCTATTTTAAATTCTAAAATATTCTCACAACCACGCTTAATAAAATGCAGCTTATGTGACTCTTTTTCATTTGGGGTCATTTCTTACTAACTAGCACCATGAGCTCACTGGTGGCCATAGGGCACCCCCAAGGCTAGAAGAAGGCTAACAAGTAGAGAGACTATGCACCTTCAGAGGACAGCAGCAGATACATAGCCAGGGTGAAGGGCTATTGTAGTCAAGGTTTCCATTTATGCTTTTCAAAGAAAACAGAAATCTGGCTTTGTGTAGAGAATCTATTGAATTTAATTATTTTAAATGTTTGCCAAAAATATGTTTAAAGTTTTTTTGTTTTGTTTTTTTGAAACAAAGCTGTGTTAAGGGCATACTACTATACTTTGCCTCTTACTTCTAACAGGCAGGAAATGGGAAAATTAGAGCTCTGGGTTACCACATAGGGCTAGAAGTTGGTCCATAGCAGCTGTTAAGTATTTGCCAATGAACCAATAAATAAAAGCTCTTTTTAATTTTAGGAAACCTATTGCTGAATGTGATGCTTCATAACTGTAATTGCTACACTTGGGGAGCTAAGACAGGATCAATGGGAGTTGGCCAACCTGGGCTACATAGTTCCAGGACATCCTGAGCTATGGGATGAGATTCTGTCTTAAGAAAAGAAGGAAGAAAGGAAAGGAAGGAAGGAAAGAAGAGAGGAAGGAAGGAAAGAAGGAAGGAAGGAAGAAGAAGGAGAAGCAAACTGGCTCCAGATGTGAAGTAGGCCTGTAAAAGGAATAGCTTAGTAATCTGGGACTCTGGTTGGTTTGGGTTATGGGCCCCCCCTTTCCCCTAATGATGCATGTGACAGTCTTGCTCCTTTACCTACACAAACCGTGTAAACACAACCCTCTCCAAACAATGTACCCAGCTACCCTGCTCCATGCCCCCCCAACAAAGGACATGCACACCCTTCTCTGGACAATAAGATACTTCTCTTTTCTAACAGCCATCACACTGAGACAGCTTCTACTCAGATACGTTCTCTATTTGAAATGCATCCAGGTATGAGGAGTGCAAGTTGATTCAGCTGAGTTGGGTTCTGGAGCATACACATGAAGCCAAACTTCGTCCTCAGGTGAATTTTTAGGGAAAATCCTTTATTTGCCATCTTATGCCTATGCATATTGGGCAGGCATGTGATTGAAATCAGATGCATTATGGGAAAGAGATGCCCAGCAGAAAAATGATTATATGGCCCAATCAGTCTAAACAGAAAATGATTATATGGCTCAATCAGTCTAAATAGAAAACTGCCTCTGCTACTCCCCCCTGTAACCAAATTCCTCCTCCTCTTGAACTCCACAAGGAGACTCCAAACCATAATCGGGGTGTGAGCGTCTTCACTCATGTGGTTCGATGCCCCTTGTCAGGTCTTCTCATCTCTTTTATTGTTTTGCTTGAAATCTTGTTTCTTTGCTATTTTTGCAGATGTGTGTGAGCTTTGATTTCAGGTCCTTGACTAAGAAGCCAAGTACCTGGAAGCACCCTACCCCAGCACCAGCCCTGGAGACAGATGTTTGTATTTCTGCCATTTAAAGGGCTTCATTTATCCCCACCTCTCTGCACACGTATTGAAAATACAACTTTAGCAACCACTCTGCCCTGTTCTCCATGGGAGTCCGATTTAGCTCAGTCTACTTAGAGAAACAGACATAAATGAATGCCTAATAGATTCTGAAATAAGAGGAAATGCTAAAAATGTCTTTATTATTATACTTTCCTTCCCAGTTTTGAGATGTGTTTGATTTTTAGCCTGGAAATTTTTTTCCATTTTTATTTTTCAGATTTGTTGCTGTTTTTCCAAGTTTGATGAGGCTTCAAGCCTTGTAACTATACCACCCAGCGTTCACTGGGAGGCCTTGACACACACACAAGCGATGACAGTGCAAGTAAGCCAAGAGACTCGGGCACCCATCGAGTCAGCAGAGGCCATTTACTGACAGTCCTTTTGCTCCTCCTCGATAACCAGATACACACTGAGTATCTGATGTGTGCCAGGCTAGTCCAGGCTCCGGGACTCGGCAGCAAACAACACCTGCATGAGTCCCAGCCCTCGAGAGGCTGCCTGAGAGTCTGGGAGGAGATAACCAAGGTAAACGAGTAACACACAAAGAGCATTTTAGGAAGGTGATATTTATTAAGGAGAAACACAAAAGCCAGCAGACATAAATAAATGTAAAGATGAGACAGAGAGTAGGGCAAGATGGGAAGGCTGGAAAGTGTTGTATGCTAGTTACTGTTTCTTTTCTCTTCTTTCTTTTCTTTCTTTCTTTCTTTCTTTCTTTCTTTCTTTCTTTCTTTCTTTCTTTCTTTCTTTCTTTCTTTCTTTCTTTCTTTCTTTCTTAATCAATACTTGCCTGGCTATGTTTTCTGCCCACTTATTTCCTGGGTACAGTGACTTTCTAGTAAATGACCACAAACATAGAAACATATGAAATTATTCCCTATCATTCTATTGTAGACTATAGATTTTCCTTTACCCCTACTGGTAAATCTTTGGTACACTGTGTTGGGTTTTTTGTTGTTGTTGTTGTTTTGTTTTGAGATAGATTGTTTTGTTTTGAGATATGTAGTCCAGGCTTGCTTCCCACTTGATGTCCTCCTGCCTCAGCCTCCTGAGTGCTGGGATTTCAGGTATGTGCCACCACACCCCTGGTAGATGATGGTTTTGCTGATTCTTTTTTTTCTCTCTTATGTTCTTAATCAAGAAAATACATATTTACTTCATTGACTTTGTATGTATGTGTATGTATGTGTTTGTGTGTCACCATGGTGATCTTCCATCTCAGCTTCTGCCAGTGCTGGGATGGTGCCTGTGAGCCACCAAACATGGCTTTATTTAATTGACTTAATAAATATCGCTTCTTATCCAATGGGGAGGCTGTACTGGGTACCTGGACACTAATCCTTCACAAGCCAGCAAGATTTCATAACACAGCTACTAACATTTTTTTCCAAAGATGATGTTGAATGTCCAGGAGTCAGCATTAAGATGTCATTACGGGAGCTAGAGAGGCAGCTCAGTCAGTAAACTGCTTGCTATGCAGACATGAAGACCTGAGTTTTATCCCCAGAACCCAAACCCAAGTATGTGCTGCTGGCACATACTTGAAATCCCAGCACTGGGGAAGGCAGAGCTGGGTTCCTGGGGCTCACAGGGCAGCTAGCCCCGCCTAATCAGTGAGTCTTTGGCTAGTGAGAGATTGTCTCAAAAAAACAGCTCCTGAGGAACAATATTGCCCTCTGATCTCTACATGCATGTAACTACACACAGGCATGCACAGACAAACACACACACTCAATTTAAATATACCTACATACATGCATGCATTCATACATACAGATGGATAGAAAGATAGATGAGAGGTGACAGACAGACAGATAGATAGATATAGATATGAAACATTGCATCAGAAAACACAAAATCAGAGTTGGCAAAATGGCTCGCAGGTAAAGACACTTTGCCACCAAGCCTGACAACCCACATTCCAAGTTTGGAACCCACATTGTGGAAGGAGAGATCCGACTCCCATAAACTGTCCTCTGACTTGCATGCATTGGCTATGGCATATACAGGCACACACGCACACAGAGCACAGTTAACCCTGGACATGGGGCTCGAACTGAACTGTCTGTTGCTACACCACGGTCATCATTTCCTTGCATATTCATTCACACCACACTGTTTCCCAGCCAGAGACACCTCTTCAAATTTCATCTGTGTCTCTGTCCCCTCACTCCAGTTCCTGACAGCCAGACAGGTCCTCCCTACAGATAAAGGAATGCAATTCATCAAGTTCACCTCCGGCCCTAAATAAACACTTCTGAACCGGAATCATTTTACAAACACTGTCATATATTTCTTTAAGTCTAGTGAAGCGTGGGTGTCGCTTGTGTCTGAGTGTGCTGTGGGCCTGCTTCTCTGCTGTATAAGTGTGTATTATAATGATAACTATACTAGCTCGGTCACTGACCCTCAAGGTGCTTCTTAGGAGAGGCCCACCAGGCAGCCAGACACAGGCTGGTCCACCCACTACCACCCACACTCCTGAGCAGAGCAGATCAAAGGAGCTGGAAAGCCTCTTTAAACAACAGAGCCTGGAATCCCTCTGGGCTGTTCCCAGCACCCCCACCCCTCACTAAACGTGGCCTCTGACAAGTCAGGACAGGAAGCCAAGGGGCAAAGGCTGTTTCCAAGCTGTAGACTTAGGAGAATGAAAGGAAACAGAAAATGTTTCCTAGGGCTGTGGTTGGGGCAAGGCTGGGGAAGAATCAGCAGTGGCAGGCATAGGTTCGTCCCCCTCCCCCCCCACATGACCTTTTGGAGCAGGCAGCTACCAGAAGTCATAATGACTTGGCATGCCTATGGTCACCGTGTTACAAAAAACCCCTCTCTCTATTGTGCTAAACTTAAAAGCAAGCTCTGAGCCAGATGTGGGCTCATGAGTGTAATTGTGACAATCAGGAAACTGAAGCAGGAGTTGTGCTGTGAGTTAGAGGTGAGCCTGGTCCACATAGACAAACAAACAAACAAACAGCAAACCCCACAAAAATAATATAAACACACAGCTTTTCACCGGGGCAATCTAATTTTCACCTCGGCACGGTGTGTGAAATCACTGTGTTTGTCGGTGCCTTAAATACAGTAACAGGATGATTATATACAAACTCCTTTAAATATCTTGTATAGTTGCCCGTCAGCCCCTCCTTCAACTCCTGTTCTTTTGTCCCCTCGGCTGCAACACCTAGATCCTTGCTTGAATTCCAGAACCCTGAGCTCTTTTCCCACTCTGGCCTTCAGATCTACCATTTCCACAGGGCAGGGTGGGTGCCCTAAGAAACATAAATCAGGTTATGCACCTCTAAGACTCAGGACCTGCAGCGGCTTCTCTGTGAAGGCCGGAAGCAATCCTCCGCACACGACCCCAGAGCTCACTGCGTCTGTAGACATCACATCTGTGGGCATTATCCAGTTCATGTCCAGGTCTGCTCTCTGCTCCAGTGGTACCTGCTTCAGTGCTGGGCGCCATCGTTGCTAACGCAGATGGGATGGATGGACAGAGAGAAGTAAGCGAGCAGAGAAGGAAGCAGGAGAGAGGGGAGGGGGGTATCACATAGGCAGTCTGACTCGAAGAAAAGCCGTCAGGGGCGGGTGGGGATGGCTGAGTGGGTAGAGGAGCTCGCTGCCAAGCCTGAAGACCCAAGTTCAAGTCCCAGATACACATGGTGGAAAGAGACAAACACCTCCTACAAGTTGTCCTCTTGACAACACACATGCTCACCATGTGTGCGCACAGCCACACACACATACACATATGCACATACACACACAAGCAAGAAGAAAAGAAGAAAAGCCAGATAAAAACCTGAGCCTACGGAATCCTCCCAGGAGTCCAAGAATGCACTTCGTTATTTCCAAAATGTGGAGCTGGAAGTGTAGCCCAAGGGTACAGCACCTACTGACATGCACAGGAAGACCCTTAGGTTTCACCCCAGGAACTGCACAGACATTTCTCCAATGCAATACACATTTGTGGTTGCTGCTTCTGCGTGGCATTCACTGTAAAAAACGGCTAATATTTCAAAACACCCACAGTGGGATGAGCAAAGAATCCAGATAGGAAGGCCTTTTCAATTAGAGGGGGGTCTGGAACCTTCTGGCAGGTTGCCGCTAACAGCGGAGGAGCTCTCTCTGCCCCAGGCTTACCATCTCTCCCTGGCCTCTGAGACAGGAGCCACAGCTGGGCAGCAAGCCAATGGCTGTGTGGAGGAGGGGCAGGGGCGTGCAGCAGGCTGACGGGATGGCATGAGCTCAGCAGCCCTGACGGGGCAGCGTGTTCTGTAAGCAGCACTACCTCAGCAGCTAGGCATCCCAGCGGCAAGTTTGAACCTGTGCTAGCCGATGCTACTGCGAGCCTCGCTGCTCCTGCAGCAGGAGCAGCTGCCGTTTCAGCCACTGGGCACAGGGCTGCATGAGTTACAGTAATAGCCTGGGACTGAATCTGTGTAGGAACATTTAAGGCGGACACTGAGTTGTTCTCCTGATTTAGGGGAAAGGTGCCTGCCTTCCGCCTCCGAACCTGCCTTCTGGGTTCCCTTCCAGAGACATCACATCCTCGCCCTGCTTTTCGCATATCCTCTTCTCTTAGGCAGTATGAGGTCATGCTATCAGGTTTCTTCCTGACACTTGATCTCCACAACCAAACCTTATTGTACCTGACCCTAACCCAACTCCAAACATTGGTTTCTCAGGTCTCAGTCCTGAGCCTTGTTGAGCCCTTCCTCTACAACTCTCTCTTGATGATCCCTTTTTGTTGTTGTTGTAGTTTTGTTTTTTCGAGACATAATTTCTCTGGATGACAAGAGCTCTGCCTGGCTTTCCTAGACTTGCTTTGTAGACCAGACTGGTCTCGAACTCACAGAGCTCTGCCTGCCTCTGTGTCCCGAGTTGCATACATCACCATGACTGGCTTTGATGATGCCATTTAAGATAGGGTTTTCATAAGCCCTGTAGGTGTCAGCTTCCCAACACAGTTCCCTGACCCAAACCTCACCCCCAACCTCAGCCCTCCACTCCACTCCTCTACCTGGTTATATTTTTAGACAAAACCCATTCAAAAATCAACCCATAAACCAAGTGTGGTGAACTATAATCCCAGTGCTGAGCAGGCTGAGGCAGGTGGACCTAGACTTTGAGGAGCCAACCTGGGCTACACAGTGATACCCTGTCTCAAAAACAACAAATAAGCAAACAAATGACAACAAAACCTCCAGTCAGATGGCTTGAAGCCAATCTCACAGCCCTGGAGTCAACTTCCTCAGCTGCCACTAACCTGTACCTCACCAGAATTTAACCCACCAAACAGCTCAAGTCCACCCAAGTCTGTCTCCCACTGTGGACATTCTAGATCCAACCCCGAGCAAATCAGGACAGTCACAGCTTTATGACTCCATGAAGCCTTTCTTGCTTCCCTCTGCTCACTCAGCAGCCAGAAAAAGCCCGTCAAAATATAAATATTCTCAACTCCTCTATGTTTAAAGCTCTCTAATGCCATTGTTTCCTCTAATATTACACATTAGAATTCCTTCACCAGCACTTGGGAGGGAGAGGCAGGAAGATCTCTGAGCTTGAGACCAGCCTGGTCTACAAAGTGAGTTCCAGAACAGCCAAGGCTACACACAGAGAAACCCTGTCCCAAAAACAAAACAAAACAAAAAACTTCTTTACATTGCCTACAAGGATGAACATGATATGGTACTATTTTTTTTCAGCCTAGTTTCATATAACTCTCAACTGAACATGTATATATATATATATGTTTGTATACATGAACATACATGTATATATGTGTATAAATATATGTGTATATATATTTTTTCTTCTATGTATTATGTATGTATGTATCTCTCTCTCTGTATATATATATACAGGGCCTTGCAATTGTGGTTCTTCTGCCTCACTGTCCTGAGAGTTGGGTTTACCCACTGTCCTGAGAGTTGGGTTTACTCTTCTATCTGCCTGGCTTATACTGTTTGGTTGTTATCTTTCTTTCCTCTACCTCTTACAATTCTTGCTTCATAAACAGAAACCATCAATGGAGGAGCGGTGAGTTAAGGCAAGAAAATCTCAATCAGCTCTTCCCTTTGTTCAAAGACATTACACTGAACATTAGATGCTAGTTTCTTGGACCCCACCCCCGACTTCAGAGTCAAAGGACTGGCGTCCTGTAAACCAACAACCTTTTACACTCAGCAGAAACAGCTGTCATCCCCACCTCTGAGGACTCACGCAGCAGGAGGTCCCGCAGAAAGAAATCCGCCTGCCCTGAGCTAGGGGAATAAGGATTAAGTTGAGAACATTTACTCTCTTTTAAAACACCTGCCACAGGCTGCCTGAAGCACAAAAGCAATGATCAAAGGTGTCCTTTCAATAGGAATCTATTCTAACGTGTTCTTAAATGTATTTTTACAAATGCTCAAATCATACAATCCTTATGAAACCCAAAGCAAAACACACCCATCAGCTGCCACTTGGTATCAACCGCATCAGAATCTCTGATCCTGTCTGAAAAACTCAGTCTTCAAATCTGAGCAACTTAAGATGGAAATATTACTTTCTACCATACTTACGTGTGATGATGAGACATTCATAAAGATTTCCTGGCTTTAAAATCTCCTTTATGAGATGTCTCTTTCTGACAATTCAATAAATATTCAATTTATGTAAATGAAACAAAGTATGAATATTTCATCATTCAAACTTGTCTTGAACTTTATGGCTCAGTTGTGTGACTGTCTGTTTCCAGTTTAATCCCTTTAAAGAATGACACCAGTTAGTTTATAATTAGAATAAGGGTATTTCCCACACTAAGAGACCTTTAATTGAATTTCATTTCAGTTTTTCTTTCTCTCTCTTTTTTGTTTTTCAGCTTCATTTTAAGCCAGCATAGCCAGACTGCTGAGATGCCCCTTGCTTGATCCATGTGCTGCCTGCACAGTGGGGTTAAGGCCACAGCAGGAAGCACTACAGAGCATGGACAGGACCTGACTGTGATCACATCAGCAATTCTGAACGGTAGAATATGAGTAAATCTCTTCAGCTATGAACAGTCCAAAGTGACCAAGAGACACCAAAACGCCCATCACCACATTCTTCTTTTGAATAACTGTGAGCTAAAATAAGACTTCTACTTTCACTATCAGTCCAATATACATATTGTCACAACTTAGGCTTGGAATCATATGTGTGGCTTGCAGCTGATTCGGCCTGGTGACCTGGAGTTCTTACCTGAGGGGTACTTCCTAAAGCACCCCACAGGGACACCAAAGCCCAAGCAGACAAATATTTCCCCTAAATCTCTTATTGTTTTTATGAGCAATAAATTTTCATAATAAATATCAGCTACAATTTCTAAGGTATCATCACATCCCTTTACATATACACTTAAGTATGTGTCATTTCGTGGTGCAGCGGTGCACGCCTATAACTCTAGCACTCGGGGATGCAGAGGCAAGTGGATCTCTGTGAATCCAAGGCCAGCCTGGTCTACAGAGTGAGTCCAGGACAGCTAGGGCTGTTACACAGAAAAACCCTGTCTCAAAAAACCAAAACCAAACAAAACAAAAACAAAACACATATGTCTACCACGCACTGTTATGCTTCTGAGCTTTATCAAAAGAATGGCTGTAATTATTTTGCATTTACAAGGTTTAGAAAATGTGCATGAAGTGCATTCGTAAGAAGGCTTTCTGTGAAAACCTTACTTGTATAAAATATAAACTTGTATTGCTTGAGGTCAGAAGAATCAGTGAATGGGCTCCTAAGGGCTCAGCTACATGAATACCCCCACCAAGGGAAGTAACAAATATCCCAAGAGAATGGACCATAAAAACTCCACCAGGTGGTAGGAGCAACATGTCAGTGCGGTGAGCAAGCTGCTTTTCCACTACTGCTTCTGAATCACATGCTTTGCGGCCTTGCTTGAGAGCACCACAGAGCTCAGCGGGCAAAGATTCCTACCCTGGCACTGCTTCCTGGGTGAGGCGAGGGCACAGGTTAGGATCACCACTGGATCCACTGTTATGGGAGAGACAATCTGGCTGAGACAAGAAAGAATTTTTAAACATTGGGAATCCACCTTTACCAGAACCGAAGAGGGTAGTGATGGGAAAGAGCCATCCATGTATCATTTATGAAGGCAGTGTTCTAGCCATGAAACTGGCCTGTCTGTGAAAGCCTTCAATAGTCTGTAGCAGCCAAAGAGGGGGAAACACCTCTAGATACAATTATACACATACAGATTCAAAATATCCACAGGAGAGGGAGGAGGAAGAGGAGGAAGAGGAAGAGGAGAGGGAGGAGGTGGCTATAGGCTTGTTCCGATCCTTGACTATCTTCTAGATATCTGAAGCTCACAGCCTGCCACTGAACAAGTACTCTACCAACTGAACTACACCGCCACTCTTTTATTTATTTTATTTTTCTGATAAAGCCACTCTGTCCATTCCCAACTGCGCTGGGACTATGACAACAGAGCTGAACAAAGGGCTCCAGGTACTCACCTGGTGTATAGGCTTACATGCAGACAAACCATCCACACACATAAGATAAAATAAAATAAAAATGTTATGGATGTGTACATATGCCGTGTGTGTGCAGGTTCCCCCAAAGGCTAAAAGAAGCCATCAGATCCCTTGGAGCTAGAGTCACAGGCAGGTGCAGGCAACCCGACAGGGGTCCTGGGAACTGAAGTCAGGCCCTCTGGGAGAACACCGTAGGCTCTTACCCCTGTCCCATCTCTCCAGCCACTGAGGTTAATTCAAATGAACGCATATAACAAGAATGAGAAACAGAAGGCTGGAGAGATGGAGAGTGGTTCAGAGCACTCGCTGCTCTTCCAGGGGACCTGAGTTTGATTCCCAGGTCAACTATCGTACCTCCAGCCCCAGGAGATCAGACACCTTCTTCTCCACTCCACACAACCATGTGATATGCACTCACTGGCATGCACACACACAAACGCAAAATTTTTAAATCTTTAACAAATCATAATCCCCTCTTTAAAAAAAAAGATATGAATGGCTGTGGGGGAGTTTCGTTTTTGTTTTAAGTATGAGAAGTCAAGGAGGTCAAGGAGCTATCTTGGGAACTGAACATTCATGTAGAAGTGAATCCTGGCCCTGTTTCTAACTGTAGTGTTCTAGCTACGACAATCTGTGGTTCTCAGCTTCCCTGTCACATGTGTATTATATTTGTTGAACCCAGCTTGGCTATACCCAGTTATGGTTATCCAGGCAATGGTTTTTCCTTCCTGATTGTCATCGTCCTTTCTTATAAAACAAGAGGTTGCATAGTGACCCCTCAGGTCCACTCTCAGTCCGTGTCTGATAATTCTCTTAACCTCTGAGCCATCCCCCCAGCCCCGTCTGATAATTCTCAATCAGCCCTGTGGGGCTAAGCAAGGTCACTGCGGAATGAACGGAGCTCCTGCTTCTGCACTGTCCTGCACTGGATGAGCACTTAGCACTAGGAAACAATGGAGACCTTTGTTGTAAGAAGTCTTCCATATAAAGTACAGCTCAACGTTTAGATAATCTGTCTAGTTTTGAGTTTATTGTGGGAACATTGAGTTCATTTGGCTGCAATTTGATTCTTTTTTTCCCCAACATGGAAATTCATATTCCCATGGTAAATCAAAATATAATCTGAAAGAGACACACTTGAAGTTCCGTGATGGGTCTGCAATGCCTGAGGAAGGCCAGGATACAGACCCCTTTCTCCATGATCTCCACCTCTCCTCCCGTGCCACAGACGGGGAAGACTCCAGCCATGTGTTGGCTGCTGTGGCAGGGTACAGCCACCACACTCTTCTACTTTCTCGGCTGTGATGTGAAGAAGCATATGTTTGTTCGTCAGGGAGGGATGTCTGCAGACACACAGTCACCCACAGACACCAAAAAAGACAGCTTTTGGCTTTGGAGGTGATTCAAACATTACCTCACCTATATGGGGCTTATGTTACAACACAGCCCCAGGAATGCCTCAGTAATCTGCTAAGCTTCGTCTGTGACCAAATTAGAGAGTTCCAGAGTCACGGGGCTCCTGTTTCTGAACTACTCTGAGAAAGATGAGTCAGGTCTTCTCCCTTGCCTTGCAAATTTCCCCAGGAAAAGAACAAATGTCAGAATGGTTGCACTACTAAGGTCTTAAACAGAAAACATTCCCAGAATGGCCTCAACAGGGTAATTTCAGACCCTGACTTTCCCATAAACACAATTGTAAATCAACAGTCTCATCCACCACTAAAGCTAAATCAGCTGCCCCAGTTTATTACACCAAAATCAATATCCCCAGAGGACGCCTCCACGCACACTGTGTCCCAACTCTCTATTCCTGTTTACTGTACATATAGATAGACTTCTCATCTTACCGTAAATGATTCCTGCGAGGAGGAGCGGCACATTTAAAAATCTTATATACTTACACCTGAAGAAGCTAAGCTAGAAGGAGGACCCTGGATAAGATGCTCAATCCTCATTCAAAAAGGCAAATGGGATAGACATTGGAAGGGGAAGAAAACAGGGAACAGGACAGGAGCCTACCACAGAGGGCCTATGAAAGACTCTACCCAGCAGGGTATTAAAGCAGATGCTGAGACTCATAGCCAAACTTTGGGCAGAGTGCAGGGAATCTTATGAAAGAAGGGGAAGATAGAAAGACCTGGAGGGGATAGGAGCTCCACAGGGAGAGCAACAGAACCAAAAAATCTGGGTCCAGGAGTCTTTTCTGAGACTGATACTCCAACCAAAGACCATGCATGGAGATAACCTAGAACCCCTGCACAGATGTAGCCCATGGCAGCTCAGGATCCAAGTGGGTTTCCCAGTAAAGGGAACAGGGGCTGTCTCTGACATGAACTCAGTGGCTGGCTCTTTGATCACTTCCCCCTGAGGGAGAGCAGCTTTATCAGGCCACAGAGGAAGACAATACAGATGGTCTTGATGAGACCTGTTAGGCTAGGGTCAGAAGGAAGGGGAGGAGGTCCTCTACTATCAATGGACTGCAGAAGGGGCATGGGAGGAGAAGAGGGAGGAAGGCTGGGATTGGGAGGAGCCTAGGGAGGGGGCAACAGCTGGGACACAAAGTGAATAAATTGTAATAAATTAAAAAAAATTTTAAAAAAGGAAAAAATCTTATACACTACAGAGCACTTTGTCAATGACTTAAGTGCTATGTGGGGAAGACGTTAAGCTAGAATGATATCACTCAATACACTGGATACTTCCCAGTAAGAAGAATGCCAAATCATCTAACGTAACACCTTGTCCCTTATCTCAAAATCATGAATGTTGGAAGTCGTCACAGAACAAGATGACTGTGCTGTGAAGATCTCAACGTGCTCCAGAAGTATTGAAACCTTTTAACTGTTTTGAAAACCTGGCACTTTTCAATTGACATAGAAAGAGATTCAAAGCCAGGAACAGTAGCTCATACCTAGATCCCCAGCACTTAGAACAGAGGCAATGGGGTCATAAGGTCAGTGCCAACCTGGACAACTCAGTGAAACCGTATCTCAAAAGTAAAAAATAAAAAAAGATTCGAAAGGAATTACAAAAGTGGCTTTAAGAAGACAAGCATTTGAATTCTGAGGATGAGTAGAAATTAGTTTATGAATGCAACTATGTCACGAAGGGCAAACAAATCGACACGAAGCATATCATTTTGGACATTATATGACTTTAAACATGTTTCTGTGACTCTCATACTAAACTATACACGAAGAGACAGATAACTACCACAAATACGCCACTAAGTGTTTTCAGAATCAAGCTTCCTAATAGTTGTTCTTTAGGGCAAAATGAGAGATTCAACTTCCATCCAAAAATGCAAGTCCACCTTTCATGTTTTGGGCATGTTCTAGGGAGCAGAAGGTTTGATCATCAGTATGTGATGTGTTCTGTGAACAACCAAAAGCAAGGAGGACCAACATGAGAGCTAGTGTTGAGATCCTAATAGGCTTTAAGTTCTGCCTAATATTTTACCTTTGTTGTTGGGTAAATCCTGGAGCAGGGCAGCCTGAACAGGATCGATTCCTTAGCACCTTTCTTGGACTGTTGAAAGAAGTTGAAAGAAAAGCCCTGGAAATCCCTAGAGACCCAATGTAGCAGGCCTCACAGATTTATCATGCACTTAGTGAATTGCCAAGTTCTTTAGATTGTACCTTCTGAGTTTCTGCCATCGCTTTCTTAGCTGTTTCACCATCATCGACTCTCACTCGGATTACTGCAATGGCTTTTTATTTGGTTCTCCCCATTTCACTCCACCCTCTGAACCCCGCAGTGGCCTTCCTAAAACATGAACACAGTCACGCCATTCCTGCTTACCAATTCTCTGCAACTCTTCTTTGCCTGTAAGGCACCATCCTAGACATACGGCCTAGAGCATAAAGCTCTTCATAGCCAGAGTCCGGTTACCTTTCTATCACGATCCTCTCTGCATCTCACTCATCTCCAGCCAGCCATCTCCCAGGGATATGATCCAGGTCTTTCAGGGACACATGCCACAGTCTCTCCCAAGCTATGACATGCCAAACAGGAACTCTCGTGCTCCTTACTGATCACTGGTCATCTGAACAGTACCTGTACAGCCTCCAGACTCTCTAAAGAAAGGTGGACGCAGCTGTGCAAGGCAGTCCAAAACAGCTTTCCTTTCACCGAGTGTGCAGGCTTGCACAGTGCTAATGCTTTCATTTAGCCGATGAATAAGCAGACTCCAAGCGTTTGAAGAGCCTGAAAAGTTCCCGAGAGAGCACTGGGATGATTCGAACAAGGGTGCCCACCGTAGGCTCATGTGTTTGAATGTTTGGTTCCCAGTTGGCGGACTATTTTGGAAGGATTGGGGTGTGTGGCCTCGTTGGAGGAGGTGTGTTATTTGGGGCAGCTTTGAGGTTTTAAAAACCCCTGGCTAAGCCATTCTCTTTCTCTGTTTGCTTCCTACTGATCCGGGATGTCGGCTCTTAGCTACTGCACCCTGCCATGATGATCATGGACTCATCCTCTGAAACTGTAGCAAGCCCCAATTAAATGCTTTCTTTTATAACCTGCCTTGGTCATGGTGTCTCTTCCCAGGAATAGAACGGTAACCAAGACAGGTGTTAACAAGTGAATAACCAACAATTTTTGCCAGGTCAGGCTGACTCTGAAGCTAGTGTTTTAGTTGAGACCAACCCTGTAAGTCTTGGTAATTATATCCTAACCATAATTTCACCTGCAAGAGGCAACCAGGAAGCAACATCACGATTTCAGACTTTCACAGCCTACTGGTGCAGCCCAAAGGATCCCTGGATTCAGGTCACTTTAGATTAGGACAGATACCACACTTTAGCCCAACTCCTAGCACATCCCAGTGTGCCATGAATGATCTTCCATGATGGCAAGCTTTTCATAGTCTCACCTGGCTCCCAAATAAAGAAAACCTTTCATTGGAGAGAACATGATATCTCAAGCAAATTGTCTGTAAGAAAGAGGAAAGTGCAAAAATGAGCCTTCACAGTGCGTCTGACTCTGCGTCTAGAAGAGATGGTGGGTTACAAAGTCTGCCGTGAGAGCACAGCTTTTGAGTCTGGCTTTAGTGAGCAATTGATGGCATCCTACAGATTGTGTTAGTTATTTTATACAAACACACACATGCACTTAATTATAGCCAAAGGGAAATTGCTGTAATGGTTACCTGTCTTGTAAAAGAAAAAAGCATACATATGACATATAATGTAATCTATTTCTCTCTTATTACTTTTATAATGTGATCAAAAAAGCTAAGAACACCTGGATCAAAGGTTCTGCCACTGCCAAAGGCTGCCTGGGTGGCCTTGTTGCAAGCAACACTGCCAACTATTCGCCTTTTCAGTCGAAGGATTCTTAGGTGTTGATCCATTCTCTTAATGCTAATATTCAGAGACTGTTTTTGCAATTCCTGATAGGTTAGTTTATCCTGACTCAAAGGGAGCCTATTCTACATGACCACTTTTATACATTAAAAAAAAGTTTGTTCTACATATCCAAGGTACACAAGTTTTGATACAACTAGTGAACAGGTTACTCTAGTCAAGAAAATGAGCATGGCTATCATTTCGGGCGACAGTTATACATAATCAATGCGCCTGTGCCCTTGGATCCAAGGCATCGATGCCTGGGATGGCACCGAGCGCGGGAAGCACCAGCAAGTATGAACTCGAAAAGTCGGGGTAATTAGAGGAAAGCAAGTCTGCTAAGTGACAGGGAAACACACGGAGTCATCTTAGTCGACGGGACACATGCGTGTGAAAAACAGTTGGTAGGTTCTCCGAGAGTTTTGTTTACAGAAACTGAACGCCTCAAGACTTGTCAGCCACCAGGTGCTCAAGGTAAGAGCAAACGGTGCTTGACATTTGAGTCTGATATCTGGTTGGTGAAACTGTTGTAAGAAGTAACATTCGCAGTCCGGGGTGTTACTAGACCGCTTGGAGTTCACGCTCCATCTCAAAAACACAACGCGGATAACGGAGGATTACGGAAGCTCTTTTTTTTTTATTTTTACTTTTTCAATCTGTGTGGTGCTGCCTGGCATGGGAAAGTCCGCACCCAACTCCCACTGGTAAATCACAGAGAGAGGAGAGTTTAAAGACCAGCATGTTACCGTGGAGGAGTGAAAGAAAAGAAAGGGAGGGAACTGAAAGAGGGATGGCCTTCGGGTGAGGAAACCCTCGGCTGGCACAGCCCGCAGGCTCCGCGTTTTTGTTTTTGGCTCCGGGAGCTTTCTGGAAAAGTCCTGTCCCTTTGCAGCCCATCTCTGAAGGAGCCCCGGGCAGGGAGAAGGGCAAGTCCTCGAGGTGGGCTCAGCCAAGCCATCACAACCTGCAGGGAAGGGCAAATTGGAGGCGCGGTGGGAACACTCACCTTCCCTCCTGGAGGTGGCTTGGGCCGCGGGCAGCAGGAGCGCGAGGCAGCAGCTGAGCCAGAGCGCGGGCATGGCCGGGCCGAGCGCTCTCCGCCGCGGTGGCCGCCGGGCGCCGAGTCCTCGCCCCGCTGTGCCTTCCTCCTACCTCGATCAGGTGGTTTTATCGACTCTTCTCCCTGACTCAGTCCTGACAGGAAGAGAGCCGGTGTCTCGGGGCGTGACTCACCTGTGAACAAGGAGGACCCAGCCCTCAGAGGCAGACAAACACTCAGCGCGCCGCCCGCCGAGCAGCGCACCCGCTCGCCGCGGCCCCGGCTCCCCCCTCCGCCGCCGGGGCGCACACCTGGCCCCGCCGAGGGCGTGGTGCAGGGGCTGCGGCCCGGAGAGCCTTCTGGAACGCGCCACGTCCATCCCACAGCCCTTCTCTCCCGGGGTGGTCCCGGGCAGAACTCAACGCTGGTGGATAGCGGCCGCCCCCTCCTCCAAGTGATGGGGGAGCCGGGTCTCAAGGGTCAGACACACCACCTCCTTCCCCTCCCATCCCCCACCTGCCCCCAAGCCCCCTCCCCCTCTCCCCACTCTCCACCCCTACCCTCCGTGTGCTGTAAAACACCGAGAGGCAAATAAACCTGAGGGTCCCAACAGGGTCCTGTTCACTCTCTGGAGAGAGATACAGCAGATATACCCACCACCTGTTTCTATTCACACCGAATTTCCTCCGCCCTCCCACCAGGGTGGGCCAAAGGTTCTTCCGCTGGGTCTACCTACCCCCTTAACCTTGGGCTAGCAACGCCTTAAGTCACTAACTGTTGGCAGGCCAGCCTCCCAGGAGGACCAGGTGCGCTACTATATAGATGTAGTATCTAGTTTACAATTGATGTTCAACTGGCTTTCTGTTCATAAGGATAAAAAACAAAACAAACAAACAAACAAAAAACATGAGCTGGGCATGGTGGCCAACGCCTGTGATCCCAGCTCTCAGGGAGGCAAAGGCAGGCAGATTTTTTTGTGAGTTCGAGGCCAGTCTGGTCTACAAAGCGAGTCCAAGTCAGAGAAAACGATCTTGGGGGGAAAAAAAAAAGGAAAAGAAAGAAAAAGGACCATGATTTCCTACTCTCTTAACATCTTACAGCATATTTTTCATGCCGTTCTCTCCGGTCCCGCTGGGATGGTATCAGCCAAGCCCTTGGTGCTAGTTGACATGAATAACTCCAAGTAGGGGAGGGGTGCAAAGCTTAGCATGTTCCGGGGACTTCTAAGGAGAATAATTTAGAATAATTTAGAAGTGACTGTGAGAGAAGGCTTTTGGTTCCTGCTAGAGGTTTAAGACTTACCAGTATTTATGTAGACACAATGTATCCATCACAACCAATAACCACTCCCTTTTTTCCATGGTAAGGACTGCACAGGCCCTCAATAAACACCTCGTCACTGACTAAACGAGCGACTGTGCTATAGATAGCTCTGGAGCTAACACCCTAAGATAACTCTCAGTGTAATCCACACCTAATGTCAAAAGGTGCGAGAATTCCCGTTTCTGCCTGTGACAGTGACCAGCGTGGGCTGACTGGGAGAGATATGGATAGCTTTGAATAGAACACGGAGCCTGAATTAGATGCCAGGCTATAACCAGGAAGTGGATAAATAAAGCAATGAATAACAGCAGGGGCAAGATGGGGCGCTACAGAGATCCCCGACAAAATCTAGCACAAAGAGTGAGCGATAGGAAGGACATCCTAAGTTTTTTCACCCCAGGCTTGATTCCTTTCTCCTCTGCCCAAACAATAGCAAGATTCTTCTCACTCAAAACCAGTGTCCTACTTCTTTACTGCTAACCCTTCAGTTCCTTGAGATCAGGGGTCTAGAATTTTTTTCTTCCAGTAGCTGCTACACAGTGGAGAGAGAGAAACCCTCTTTTTGAGTGCCATGATAATTACCTGTCTACCACCCACGGAAAAAACATCGAAACTAATTGTTTCAGAAAAGTCTGTGTCCACAGTGTTAGAGGAGCAAGGAACACGGCCCTGAAAAATAACATCTTAAAGACAAAAATTTGTCTTTTAGCATAGATTTTCATCCTTTATCACATCTCAGATGCTAGGACAAATATTTTTCATCTACTACCATTTTTATAGTGACAACAATAATAATAATAGCAAAGAGACCTATCTGTCCTTTACTGCTGTGAGTCATTTGTACACAGTAGCCTTTAAAATAGTCAATAGAACCCTGTGAACAAGATATACTGTTAATTTCCCCCATGCCACGGGCCAAGGAAAGTTCAGTAACATGCTAAGAATGGTAAAGCCAAGATGCAAAGCCAAGCAATCTGGCTCCACAACTCATAAGCGCTTTGATAGTCAGATTACAAAGTGCCATAAAGATAAGTTCACAATAGTGAATGAACTGAGTGTGTAATCAAAAACAGCCATCACAGCATGGCCAGATTGCGGACTGTTGGTATGCATCCAGAAAGCCACATAGGACTCTGCACAAACTTGTGATTCCCCAAGATGTTAGCTTGAAAGGACCCACTGGTCACTTGGACAGAGGAGCCAGCAGGCAGCAAGCATCTTGGGTCCAGATCAACCAGCCCTTCATTTCTGTGGACACTACGGAATTCTACACCATCACGAAGGCACTCTCCAGCTGACTCAATCTCTCCCTCTTCATCTCTGCAAACAACCAACCCTTTACTTTGGGCTGAGTCCTCTGCTCTGGCTCCGCGTCCTTTATGTAGGAATAGCATTCATCCCTTTTTCCAATGTGAGAGTTCACCAGGGCATCACTGGTCAAAAATCAAGGTTCTGGATCGAGAATCTGAATCCTGCCTTCACCATTATCAAGGCAAGTTTTTGGTTTTCTCTAAGCTTTGGTTTCTTCCACTATACAGCTGGGATACTGACCAAACAGTTATATAGAAGGGCTGCTGAGAAATGTAGATGATCTAGTGACAGAGCTAGGGCTCACAGCACCGGCCACACATTGCATTCTATGTGGTAACATAATGTTTTTGCTGCTGTGACTGTTAACGGAGCACCAACCAGCCAGTCTTCCCTTTCTGCTAACAAATACTTCACGAGGAAGGTAAAGGCCTTGCTTCAACACTTTTGCTAACTGATGTTAATTTTAGTTTCGAGCTCCAGGCACCCTCCTATCCTAGTTCATGTCTAAATCACCCAAATTTGCTTCGTTGTTGACTGACTTGCATTTTTACCATGTGTGCAGCTGTCTGCGCTCCCCCTTTGCCCTGGCTCACCCCGAACTCACTGTATAAGGAAGGATGTCCGTAGACTTCAGATGTTCCTGCCTACACCTCCTCCTCCTCCTAAAGCTGGAAATTTCATACATAGATTTGCTTGCCAAAGGTTCATTGTTTCCACTTAGAGCTTCCTATGAAGGTGGACTGAGCTCTTATATTTCAAGTGAAATATAAAGAGATGCTAATTTCACTGTATTGTAATGATGAAGCTTAGCCTCTGATTTTTTTTCAAAAAAGCAATATAACGTATTTGATTTTCTGTTTGACACAAAAATGTCTCTTGTTTTTCAAATCAAAACGAAAACTGAACTGGTACTTCTCTGCAATAGAAAAAAATGATCCACTGTAACCCATAGATGATTCTCAACACACTGCGCCAAGGGAAAGGAAGCAGACACAAAGGAAAAGAATCTATTCAATCCTATTAATAGGAAATTGTGGAAAATGCAAATTTAACAAGACAAGAAAGCAGATCATAGCTGTCACGGGTGGGGACTGACTTCAATAGCACATGAGGATAACTGAGGATGAAAGAAATATTCTGAAATACGTTTTCAGTCAGAAGCAAATTAAGGGTTTCCGAGATGGCTCAGGGGGGAAAGTAGTTGCCTTCAAAGCAGGAGGACCTGAGTTCAATTCCCAGGATGCACATAGAAAGCCGGGCTGTGGCACTCACTTGTAGTCCTGAGGTTGGAAGGTGGAGACAGGCAGATCTCTGGGACTCTACGGCCAGCCTAGGTGAGTGGGCCAGCTCTAGGTGAGGGACCCTGACCCAAGAAACAAAACAGCTGGCACCTGAGATGCAATACCCAAGGTTATCCTCTGACCTCCACATTCCAACACAGTCACACCCCCACACATGCATCCAAGCACACATACACATTCAAGCACACACATACAGGCCATGTCATGATATACTTGACATCAGTGAGTTTGGCTTGCTTGTTTAGTAATTAATTTTTGCTGTACTGAAGATGGAACATGTTAGGCAAATGTTTTATTCAGTAGCTACATACCCTGTGCTTCAAAAAACAGTAAACTTGATTATATGTAAAGTAAGTGTTGGTAAAGAGGTATAAAGGGGTGTGGCTAGAGGGATAATTGATTGGTTAAGAGAGAGTACTGATTTTGCAGAGGACCCAAGTCTGGTTCCCTGCATCACATCAGGCAACGTACAACCTACATGTACCGCTAGCTCCAGAGATATGTGGAAACCTCTGGCCTTTTGGTGGGGGGGAGCACTGGCTAACTCACACAGATATACACACGCAGACACAGACACCAGATTAAAAGTAAAAATAAAGTAAGGCTATTTTATTTCATTTTATTAAGAAATGGGGTGTCTAAAGAAACTATGTGTGAGCATTAAAGACGAGCTTGCAATCAAATGTACAGGAGCAAAGCCATTGCTAGAAACAGACGAGCACGTTTCTGAGACGTGGCGAAGCCAGCTCCGCTGCTCTGAGGAACTCCAAGCTGCCATCTCAGTCCTGTGGCAGAAATGGCATCTGGGAGTGGCGGAAGTACCCCTCTTCCAGAAACCGGTTCATTTTGGTGACCTCTAAAGGTGTTTTGTGACCTCTAAAGGTATTTCGGTGATCTCTAAAGGTGTTTCGGTGACCTCTAAAGGTATTATTTCGGTGACCTCTAAAGGTAGCCATGCCTCTCTAGAATATTTGCTTAAAAGGTACAGATTTCAAAACCAGCGAGGACTCTCCTTTCCGTTGCCTCTGGGATTTTTGCCTCCTGTTCCCAAAGCTGCCGCCTTCGCTTCTGACCGTCCAGGCACAGTACCGGAAGGTTCTGGGGCATTCCCCCTGGGCGTGGTCTGCACAGCTGAGCCCTGGAAGTCCCCTTTGTCTGGTGTTGCACTTGCAAGTCAGTCATCACCCAAGGAAATGCTCTCTTTACAATGCTGGGTAAATCATCTCACACAGCTGTCACCTCTCCGAGACCCCAGAGCCCCAAAGAGAATTACAAGTGACATGTTGATTTTTGCCTCCAGTTCCATCATTACCTTAGTTAACTTTCCGAAGGAATGCCTGGCACGTCACCCGCTTTCAGAGTCACTTATGATTTAAAAAAAAAAAACACACACAAATAAAACAAAACCTGAAGCACCGGCTACGAGCATGCCAGCTATAGAGACAGACTTGTGGGCCCCAATTCCCTGCCCTCCAAAAAGTTTCCCCCAGGAGTTCTAACCCTATCACCATTCAGACTAAAAATTTAAATGTAAAAATACAGTGGTTAAGAGAAAATAGAAAACAAAACAAAACTAGCTCTGGCTTTGTTCTTAATGGGGAAGGGAAAATGCCCTTAAATGGAAATGGTTCAGCGTTTCCTGGATCAGCTGCATAAATTCTCCGAGGCTGGCCAGACTCCAGGAAACCGTGTTCCCTCAAGCAGAACCCTAGCTGAAGTGGCACAATTCTACTTTGTGCAGCAACATATATGAAGTGCCCTCAGCAGGTTTTCAGAGCTCCTGTGAAGCCAGAGCAGAGCCTGAGGGAGCCAACTCTGTGTACGAAACACACACACACACACACACACACACCTTATTTACATCTCTTTTGATGTATTTCAGACAGGAATATTCATTGTCAGTACACTTAATGAGGAAACCCAGGCAAACTGGCAAAAACAGACAAAGAAACCCAAACCAAGCCAGAGGGTAAACAGTCTTGGAGAGACGCTGAGTAGATGGCACGCAGCAGTAGTTCATAGTTCCTCTACTATCTTTCTGCTTGGGCCTCAGACACAGCTTTGAAAGAGAGACAAGGATCCCACTGGGGTGACATTTTCTCCTGTGTTGCCATGGTTCCTATGTGGGCTCATGACCGAGCCCCCGCAAGCCTGACAAGGCGAGTTGGGAGTGAAGGTGGCTTCCCTTCCATCTGCGTCTCCACTCTTGCTCAGGGAAGGTGGAAAGGATGTTTCTAAACACACTTCTGAATTTCCGAGGGGAGTATTCCCATCTTTCCTAGTTTGAATGGTCAAGTCTGAAACACTCTGCCACGGTTGGAGTCCAATGCTCCTTTTTAAACAGAAAACACTGGACATGTTTTAAATTCACAGTAGTGGCGCTGACAGTTGGGATACGGCCAGCCAGGCTGCACTGAAGGCTGATTTGCCCGGAGCTTGCACAAACATGAAGGAGTGTGCTCCTTGTCACCATTCCCACAAAGCACCAGTTCCAAATCCATACCAATACCTCACTCCAGAGCAGTGGTTCTCAACCTGTGGGTCACAAGCACTTTGAGGGGTCGCACAACCTTTTCACTGGGATTGCCTAAGACCATTGGAAAACACAGATATTTACATTACATCAACGGCATCCAAATTACAGTTATGAAGTAGCAATGAAAATAGTTTTATGGTTGAGGTCACCACAACATGAGGAACTGTATTAGAGGGCTGCAGCATTAGGAAGGCTGAGAACCGCTGCTGTAGAATTAATAGTTTACATTATAAAAACAATCCAGCCTGGATAAATATACCCCTCTCCCGAAACAACAACAACAAAAGCATTACATATCAAGTGAAACAAGAAACGCTTAATATTTATTACATGCATGATATGCTAGTGACTCTCCTCCCAAAATCAACAGTGAACAAGATTTGTCTACCGAGGGTCCATTCTCCTTCCCGAATTACCTCCAGTCACTCCTCAATGTACAGTGATGTCAGATCTTACACAGCATCCTCTTATCCAATCGGGTCTTGGTTCTCCCAGAGTCTGATACCTTAATCCAGATGTAAGAGCACTGTATTGAAATAACTCCGTTTAACTCTTTAGACCAACCCTAAGCTATTTTTAGCATAGCTGGAAAGAGCCTGAGCAATCTGGAGGAGCTCAAGGAATTAGGAGCTATACCACAGGGCGCAACTTTTCCAAGGCTGGGCTGCACAGAAATCCCCAAACATTCCTGGGTGTTTCTTTTGCAGGAAGCCTAAGAGACTACTGGATCTGATCTGGGTTCAAAGATGGAACTGCTCAGCTCACTGCAGAGAGCTGTTAGAGTCAGGGGAGAAGCTAGAGACCCGTTCTCCCAGCTTCAACGTGTCTACTTAGATGAATTTTTAACACACTTAATCAATTCAGTGATACATGTGCCTGGAGGAGTTGATTATTTTAGGTAAATATGTTGTAGGCTTGAAAGATTTGGACAATTGCTCTCAGGGTTTGATTTTTGCTGTATGCAGACAGCAATATGCTTCATCAAAGCTATGGATGTCTTTGCTCAGAGTCCTCTATTAACATAACCCTTAGAAGTTGCTTAATTAATGTTTTAGTTTTGTTTTATTATTTTATGAGTGTTTTGTTTGGGTGCAGGTAACTGCACTTGTTCATGCCTGGTACCCACAGAAGTCAGAAGAGGATGTCAAACTCCCCGGGACTGGAGTTGCAGATAGTTGTAAACTGCCATATGGGTGCTGGGAATTGAACGCCAGTCTTCTGGAAGAGAGGCCAGTGCTCTTTGAGGCTGAGACAATTCTACATTCCTTGGAAGTTGCTTTGTTAAAGCCACGGAATGTAGCTATTTGGCTTTACAACCCTTAATACAGAATTAATCACATCTTAGAATGGCTTTCATTTATGCTAAAAATTGTATGCACACACACACTATTTGAGTTCTACGTAGAAAAAGCTCTTCATCGGTAAGTGTTTATGGCTTTAGATGCGAACAGTCTCCCCTAGGCCAATGTGTTGTAATGTTTAATTCCAGTTTGCAACAATATTCGAGGAGCTGTGGGACCTCTAGGAGGCGGAGCCTTGTGATTGAAGCAGAGTGTCGCTCTGGACGCTGCCTCCTGTAGCTGCTTCCTGGCGGGAGCAAGGAGCCCCACGCTCCCGCCACAAAGCTTCCCTCTTAGCAAGCCCTCAGGATCATCTGCTGGAGCGAATGGACCATACGTGTTTAGTTTTGCTTTACAAAGCTGAAATCACTCACATTTCTTCAGTTCAGGTTAAACATTAATGTGATGAGGGAAGTTACATTGTATCTAAATTACCCCTTAAGATTGTCAGGAAGATAACTGAGTTAATACTATATGGATTGGACCTTATTAGAGGAAAGACTAATTCTCAAGCCCAAGTTTTCTTATTTTAAGTAAAATACAATAAACTCATGCATCTTTGCAATGAAGGGAGATTAGAATGAATATGAAAGGATGCTGTAAAGCTAAAATCGGAATGGAGTGAGAAAAAGTATTCCTCAAAACGAGATGATGCTTAAGAAAAATACTGCCTTACATTCAGGGTATAAATATTACAAAGGGAAGCCAGCACTCAGGTGATGGAAGCAGGGGTCAGTTCAAGGCCAACCTCTCCTACTCAGTGAGTTCAAGGACAGCCTCTGCTACAAAAACAAACAAACAGATAAATAAATAAGATTGCAAGGGATGAGACCTATGAAACCTGCCCTGAAGACTCAGAGAAAGGGGCAATGAGAGGGAGGAAGGGCCAGTGAGAGGGGAGAGAGACAGGGAGAAGAGACAATGATAGTAGGGCTTCTTCACACAGCTCTATGAAGGACGTGTCGTGAAAATGTCTCTGTCCCCAAGAAGGTTCATAACTATTATTACAGATAATGTTAAAAGAACCACAGCAGTATATTTAGTTAGTTAGCTAGTTAGTGGGTGTATTTAGTTGGGTCCTCTAAAGGAACAGAGCTGGTAGAACAAGTGTGTGTGTGTGTCTATCACACTGGCTAACAGAATGTAACTGGGTAGTCCAATTGTTGGCTGTCTTACACCAGAGAGTCCTAAAAATCTGGTAGTTGTTCAACCCACGAGGCTGGATGTCTCTACAGTCCCGATTGTGCTGAAGGCCTGCAGGACTCCTGGTCTTCCATCTACGAGGAATTCCAAAGGAGACGGTTCTAATATTAGCGAGAGAATGCTGCAGCAACTGGATGGGTGAACTTGCCAGGGAGAATGAGGAGGGCAAGCAGGCAAAAAGCAGTTTGCTTCTTCCATGTGCCTTTACCTGGGCTGTCACGGAAGGTGCCACACACATGTAAGGCGGCTCTCTTCCTGCTTCAGATAACCTGATCAAGAAAACCTCTGGTGTTTTAGTTGGTTCCAGTGCAGTTTGACCTCCAAGATTAGCCATCGTTACAGCTGGTTAGCTTAGATTTTGTCGGTTAGATTGTGTTTGTTGGTTTTTAAGACAAGCTCTTCCTATACAGCCCAGGCTGGCCTTAAACTTGGTATCGTCCTGCCTCTGCCTGTTGGGATTACAGTGTGCACCACCGTACCCTGCTGAGCCATATTGAGTTTTATTTACTGCTTTTCAGGACAAGGAGAAAATTTAATGGCAGTATGTGTTATAACTCATTCCAGTATTTGCAAACTTCGAGAGCCATAAACTCATTTTAAAGTCTTATGTCAGCTGGAATACATGTATTTAACTACCAGAGATCTTAAAGGGAGGCTGTTTTCACTCTTGGCTATGGACTGCTTGCCAAGAGCCATCAGGATCCCTTACTTCCTTCTCCATGTAGGTGGGAAACACAAAATGTTGTCTACAAACACCAATCAGAAACAGTCCTCCTCCCTCAGTGGGCCAACCATCATATGCACAGTTCACATCTAGTAGTCCCGTTAGTGAATGCTCTGTGCAGATGAGTTTAAGCCTCCTGATCACTGGGCTAGAGGGATAGAATGGCTACCATCAGCTGAGGCCAGAAGCCCTCTGACTGTGGCCACATCCTGCCTGCCAGATGTTCTGGGAAATTTTTGCCAGAACATGGCCAACATCTTCCAGTTCATGTGGGTTTTGGCTACATTTGCACTGAGTTCAGTACTTGCAGCAGAGACCACAAGGCCCAGGACTGTTGCCACTGACGATTGCCAAACCCCTGCCTTAGCTTAGCCTGGACCCTCACTGGACTGCTGCTTAATTCCCTAGACGTTAAAGACATGATGCAACAAGGGAAAGGGGTAGGGTGGGATTGACAGAAGTCTCTAAGGTGGTTCTTGATTTTGAAGCTCGGCTGGAGTCAGCACCTGCATTGTGCTGACTCCAGCCTTGGCCCTGTCTCCTCTGTAGAACTGTCTTCAGTTGTTTAGTCTGGGTGTGTTGGTGTTTTTCCCTAGAACCAAACTATTAAAACTGACTGCTGCTGGATGGTCAACCCACCAGGTGTTAGGTGACCTGTCTAGGAACCCTACTGCAGTCACAGAAGAAATAATCCTAGATCCAGAGCAACACTGCTTAGCGGCATCAGGTCTGCCTCAGGGGGAATGAATGCCTTGAGAATCTGGGGAGGACTGCTTGGCAGTGCCCGGTATGTGCAGCAAAAGGTCCCCTCCGTATGTTCCCACCATGATTTCCTGGATGTTAAATTCAGTGTCTAAATAGCAGCCAGCCCTGATTGTTGCCCTAGCCTTTCTCATTTACATTCATGATGAGAGGAGCAATACATTTTTATTGTGGAAACATTAGAAACACACACCATCAAAGCTAGGAAAAAGAAAAAAGAGCAGGGTGTGGCACATGGTGGTAATCCCAGAACTCAGGTCACAGAGGCAGGAGGGGGCTGTGATTTTAAAGACAACCTGAGTTATATGTGGAGATGCTGTGGAGAGAGGGAGAAACAACACACACACACACAGAGACAGACAGACAGACAGACAGAGACAGAGAGACACAGAAAGAGACAGAGACACACTCAGAGAGAGATAGAGAGACAGAGAGAACACAAGCCTGTCTCTATCCCTCACACCCCACCCCTGGCCAGGAGACTTTCAACATCAGTATGTTCTGGAGGCAGTAAGTACTCTTCCTGCAAGCTGTCTAAACTGACCTTGACTTTTCCAGCAGGAAGTCATAATGGAGGATTTGTTTTTTTTAACTCCTATACTTACGAAATTACTTAATGGACTATCTTTTCTAAAAATCTTTATTAAACTGTGAACTTTCTACTTAAGGAAGCCTGTGGGAAAGGCAAAGATTGAGGCTACTGTTCTAAATAACTCAGCACGTGAAAGTCTCTCAAAAACTCTTGCTGACGTGAAAGGGGGCCTACCTTTTCCTCACTTGGACTGGTACAAACAATTCTGCTCTATTTTGTAAATAAAAAGGGAGCCAATCTTCCTGAAACACAGGGCTGGGAAAGTCTGCTCAAGCTTCTGGAGGCTTCATTTATACTCACCGGTGGGATTGCTGCAACTGAGCCTGGTAAGGGCTGTTTCCAAGACAGGAGGTGGGTTAGGACTGACCACAGAATGACATTTGGCAGCATTCTGAGTGCCAGCGCTCTAATTAGGCTTCGCTGCCACCACCCACCTCCACTGCTTCGCTTTGGAATCTAGCAGCCTAGTTCTACTCCAGGTCACAAGAAACTCTGCTATTCATGTCCAGAGGGCAATTCCTGCTAAGCAGACAGCCCCTTACACGCCCCACCACCCAAATGACCAGGAAAGAAGGAGGGATGGGGAAGGAACATGCACAGACGATAGGGAGAGCTCTGGGCCCAGCCCTAGGGAATTAGAGTCCGAGTTCCACTCTTTCAGGCAAGGTGAACCTGAGCATGGCCCTTAACCTCTCTAGCCTTCACTTCCACTGCGGATGAAACGAGGCTGATGAAACCCTTGCTTAGGTCATACTGTCGGTCAGTATGATGGTGAGAGGAAATATATGTTCTAGAATATAGCACAACACTCGAGGTGTTAGCTGGGGTCTGTGTGAGGAGAAGGGGTCGAGCACGGGGAAGTAGGACCCATAACGCAAACTTTTCACAATACAGATAGCATTACGGTGGTTCTCAACCTGTGGGTCGCAGCCCCTTTGGGGGTTTGCATATTAGAGTATCCTGTATATCAGACATTTACATTACGATTCGTAACAGTAACAAAATTACAGCTATGAAGTAGTAACAAGTGATTCTATGGCTGGGGGTCGCCACGTCACGGGGACTGTATTAGAGTCACAGCATTAAAGGTTGAGAACCACTGGTCTCCAGTGACAGGGTTCCAGCTACCCAGACCTGCCTAATCTATGATCAAACTTTCTGGGTCACTCATTCAGTGAGAGCAGCGAGCTTTGTCTTTAAGCTGAATAGTGTTTTCCTTAAATAGAATTCAAAAACGCACTTATTCAGTTAGTTATCGTTCTGGGAATCGAACCTAGGGCCTCCTGCATGCTAGGGAAGTGCTCTATCACTGAGCTGTATTCCCCATGACTCTTTTATAAAAAAGGTTTTAAATTCTGGGTTATGGACTGGCTAAGTCTCGTAGACTGCCCTTACTTTGCTTTACATCTTGAACTTTGAATCCTCCTGCCTCAGTCTCGGGAGTAGCTGAGATCACAGGGTTTCACTAACAAGCCCGGTGTAGACTTTATTATTACCTTTAGAGCAGCTGTAGACGTAAGAAATGCAAGGATATAAGGCAGAGTTCGCATATGACCCATACTCAGTCTCCTGTCTGTTCTCACACTAACATGCCTTGTACATCACAATTGACAAATCAGTACCGGAACTAAAATGCACCCTGTATTCAATTTTTCTTAAAACAAATCTTATTTTTTAACCTCATGTCTTTCCTGTATGTTTGCTGGCGCTTGAACCTAGGGACTCCAACATTCTGAGTGTGCGCTCCACCAATGAGCTCCACACCTCAGGCCTCCGCAGTGCCCTTTGCACAATACATTTAGGTGCCACGCCTCCTTAGATCTCTTCCCGTTAGGGCAGCTCACTGGGACGAAGGGAAGGGCCCGTGTTACCTCCTTATAACAAGAGTGGGCACAGCCACTGCGACTCGCCTCAGTCATCTGAACCGTCTCTCCCTTCCCCTTCCATGCTGCCCTCTGTAGGGATCCCACACTTGAGAGTGGGTCCCCTCCTTGAGGGACATAAAATTATTTGTGGTTCTTTGACAGTAGAAATGGTTTTCTCCCCCTCTCAGGTCATCTTTCCTCTCCCCTTTGCTAGATTAATTGATTTTAGTTTCACTGAACACCCCTGGAAACGAAAACCCAAAGGCAACACCTTCCACACTGATGGAATTTTCCACAATTAAGCATTAGTGTTTGCTTAACTTGAAAATTTGAATACAGTATGAATATAGTACCCTTAAGCTGGGCATGGGGGAAAACAGATGGCAATCCCTTCCCCCTGCCCCCGAGATTTCTAAAACCTGAATTATTAACCTTTTAGTTGAATGTTCCAAATGGCAGCTTTGGAGTCAGCGATTCCTCTGCTAGCCTTATATGGAAGAGCCTGAAAATGAATAAGGAATTAAAACAACCAAACAGGGAGGATGGTCAAAACCAATATGAATGAATAGCTATGAGCCAGGTGGAAAAGCATCTCTGGCGAGTTTGAACTGGTGCCGCTGCCTGTCTGAAAATGTGCTTTCAGGGTTTCAGGCCATCGGCACCCTTTTTGGCAGGAATCCTGCGTCGACTCAGGATGGAGACTGTCTTCACACTGCTCCTAAAACACACTTGGGCCTAGCATTAGCTCTCTAAAATCGCAGGCCAGCAACAGCCCGAGCACAAAAATCACACCTCGGCATCACTGTAATTTGCCAAATAGCTAAAAATCTGCTTGAACTCCTCTTTAGAGAGAGGATCTGCTTCAAATTAGAAAGAATATGTTCGGGTTTGTTCACTCATAAGAAAAGGAGAGGCCAAGCATGATAGCACAGGCCTGCTGCAATCCTAGCACTTGGGACTCCGAAGTAGGATTGGAAGTTTCAGCCCTGCTGGACTGTTTAGTGAGATAGTATGTGAAAAATAAAAAGGAAAAAGGCAAGGGTGAAAGGAGTATGGGGGTGGGGGGGGTGGGGTTATTGGATCTGCCTGTAAAGTTTCTCTCCCTATTTGTCTTGTCAGATCAAACTGTAGGCACCATCACCTCTACTGTACCAGGATTCTTTCCTCTTCTTCTCTTTTTTTCCTGTGAAAGCGACACAAATTTTTGTCCCAAAGGGGGCTGGAGAGATGGCTCAGCAGTTAAGAGCACTGTCTGCTCTTCCAGAGGACCTGGGTTCTATGCCCAGCACCCGTAGGGTGTCTCACAACTGTCTGTAAGTCCAGTTCCAGGAAATCCAATGCCACCCTCCAGACATGCACATGGTACAGACATAAAAGCATCCAGAACACCTGTTCACCTAAAATAAATAAATCAATGAAATGAAAATTAAATTTAAAAAAAAAGGTCCTCCAAAGCTTAGGCTTGCAGAAGTAAGCTAGTGTTTGCAAATTTCTCCAAAGCTTACCTCCAAGCAGAAAAACATCTGCTGTGCCCAGTGTGCCCCTTCCATCCTGCTCTGCCCAGGGAACAGCATTCCAGGGACTGTGACACATCTCTTTGGAAACCTACCCATTCTTTGGTCTACAGCAACCGCATTCCCCAGCGGTAGCAGCTGCGCTTCCTGCCTTGTCCTGTTCTGCCCAGCTTTCACACTCACCTGAGGGAGACAGGCCTTCATTTTGACCTATGATCTCAGGCCATTATAATGGAAGGAGAGGGGGTTGGAGCAATGACTCAGCAGGCAAGACCACTGGGTGCTCTTCCAGAGGACCTGGATTCAATTGCCAGCACCCCCACAGTAACACATAACTGCCTGTAATTCCAGTTCCAGGGGATCTGACACCCTCGACGTGGGCATAAATGCAGACAAAATACTAATGCACACAGAGATAAATAAAATGAACAGAAGGTTGGAAGAGGGGAAGAAAAGGGAAAAAAACCAAACAACTCTTCCAACAGTCCCAAAGGTTGTTGGGTGACTAGTCTCAAAAAGAGTGATCATGACTAGCTCAGCTGGATCAGGTTCTGACTACCTGAGGGGGGAGTGAGTAAGAATGGTCTTCATTCAACAGAAGGTTCCAGGAAAAAAAGACACGGGGGTCAAGTGTGGTTTCAGGGCAACTGGACCCCATGAATAATTCCTTTAGAGTGTGGCTCTTCACTTTCACGAATAGATGGGGTGCTTCCTCTGTGTCCCCATAACGCCTAACAAATGCCTGCTGTTGTCTTTCAGGGGATTTTGGAGCTCACCTTCTTAACCATTGTTTTTTGTATTTTTTAGCAGTGTAGTTAACATAGTGTAGACCACACTTCTTGCTTACTCTTGGGCCTCAATGGAAATTCAGGGTAACTTTTTTTTCCTTTTAAATAAGATTATCAATAGGACTTTATGTCCATGAGATATTTCCCTTCCCAGTTGGCTTAGCTACTGAGAAAAGGCCAGTCAAATGAAGGCTTCATGGGCACATGGTTTCCCAGCTCTCTCAAATGCACGGGGCAACCACAAAAGGAAATCCAGTAATTAAATCCCCTCTGCAGACTACTAGCTTTCCAGAAGTTACTCAAATGTGCTTCACCAACCCCAACTGTGTTCACTGGGGCTCATTTGGGGCTCAAATCTATTCTTTCTGCATCAGCCTCACCAAGCATTCCTATCGTATCTGTGAACAGGATGCTAAGAGCCACAGTGTGTCATGATGTGTCATTTATGACTTAGGGGCTGCCAGGAGGCAAAGATTTCATTAGGCTTCATTTGAGAAGCAAAACTTCACGCCGAGTTGCTGAAGTAGCTTCAAGAACTAAGAGACAAAAGCATGCCCGCTTAACTGAGTAAATTCCCTAGAGCTGTAAGCACACCCTCCCTCAGCCACTCCTGGCTACCCAGATGGTACCATTCCAAGTACCTGCATCTCTTCAAAGTCTCTGCTTCAGTCACCACCTCGTGTGTGATGCTCATTCAGGGCTCCGGGCATTAATGATACCTCAAGCTCCCGAGGCCGACAATCCACGGAACCCCTTCATCTCTGCTCCCCCGCCCTCTCCCCATTTTTCTCTCCTTTCTGCTCTCCCACTCCATGACACTATCTCACTGTGATGCCCTGGATGGCCTTGAACTTGTCATCTTCCTGCCTTACCTTTCCAAATGCTAGGATCACACGTGTGTGCCACTGCATCTGCTATCTGATCATTCCTGAAACCAAACAGACTCTAAGAGCTCTCTCCTAAAGGCACACATCTTCAATCCCAGCACTCTAGAGGCACAGGTAGGAAGATCTCTGTGAGTTCCAGGCTAGCCAGAGCTACACACTGAGACTCTGTCTCAAAAAACAAACAAGCAAACAACAAAACCCAATCTCTCCAGCCACTGGCATTTACACTCATCTCTACCACACCACCCAAACTGTATTTGCTGAGGTCTCAAGGACCTCTGTGCAAACCCAAGACCTACTTCAAAGCCTTTCATCTTCTACATTGACCAGGACCATTTAAAACAATGGATCATTTGTTCTCGGTTGCCAGCTCATAGAGCGCTTCCTCCAGTCACAGGTCACCCCTTTTCATCCTTCCCCTCTTTTTCTGACTTCTGCTTACAGAACTAAGTCACCCAAGGCTCGGGTCTTAGGCCTCGCCTCTCTTCTGTCTATTAATCAACACGCCCTTGGTTCTCCCAACTAGGTTCATGAATTTCCACGTGTCCCCCGGTGATTTTTCAAGACTGTTTTGAGACTGATTGCCGAGCTCTTCCGGTCTCCGTGTTCTTCCATCCGGCCACCTGCTTGCACTTTCCACCCGGACGGGCAACTAACATCTCACAAGGCTCAGCTCCTGCTTTCCCGCCTCTAGACGTCAGCCTCAGGTTTCTTCACCCTTCTGGTTTTGTTCACTCTAATCCTCTGAAAGTCACTTATGTATGCATGCACGCATGCACTTCCTTATGTATATGTGTATTTGACTTCACCCCAGCCCTTAAAATCCTTCTTGACCCCTCTCCGCTTTTAGAGTAAACCTTGCTGCCTCAGAAGACAAGCAGCGCTGGGCCGCTTCCTCCGCCTCCAGCCTCCACCGGAGTGTCACCTTGAATCGCTTTGATCTCGGCTCCTGCTTTTGCGGCCTCCTTTGGTTTCTGCTAACACAGCTGCCAGCCAGCTCTTACTAGATATAACTCAGGTCATGCCTTCACTTGTCATCACGGCTTCTCATGGCGTTCATCTCGCTTTGAAGAAAAGCCAAAGTTCTCAGAATGGGCCCAGGATCCTGCACTGTGCGCCCCGCCCACCAGGCCCCAGCCGTGATACGGTACCTTCCACTTTAAGACCTCGCTACACAATGGGGCCTCTCTGTTCTTTACCTTCCTCATCAAGCCGTGCCCCACCCTAATTTACTCCATAGTGTATAAAACAGTGTTTTTGCATTTTCCGCTGTCGTATCCTTTATCTCTCTTATTTACTGTGACATTCACTGGAATGTCAGGTCCATAGAGTAGGGATTCTGGTCTATTCTGTACCCTGAAGCAGCCCCTTCATGTAAGACAGTGCCTCTCACTGTGACTTTTCAGAGGGAGTTGTCATTAGGAGTAAGGAGAACTTGCTATCAGTTTACTTAGCCTAAGGATATGATAAAAGAAATCAAGATGACTTAGTCTTAAAACAGTGTTTTCATCTGTGCAAGGTGGCACTAGGGAGACAGAGACAGGATTTTCATGAGTTCAAGACCAGCCTGGCTACTGTATAAGACCTTCTCTCTGTCAACGCAATATATAGATATTCTTTCCAGTGTCACTAAAAAGAACTATTCCATGGAAAACCCTGAGCCTTTGGTGAGATGGGTTTACAAACAAGAGACAGAATGGTCATTCTGGAGTTCCCACCAGCTCTAGAAAAAGAACACAAGAGCCGCAGAACTGTTCGCTTAACAGTTCAGACCTCAGCAGGGTGTGGTGGTGCTGGACTGTAATCCCAGCACTCGGGGAGGCAGAGGCAGGCGGCTCTCTGTCTGGAACAACTACTGTACTGTAGTTGTGGTTGTTTGGTTTTAATAAAAGGAAACCCCAGCAGCAGGTCCACGCTAGGTGTGACTGCTGTCCCATTCGGCTATGTGCAGAGAATGCTCAAAGCTGGCTTGGGGCTGCACCTGTACACACCGCAAGCTGCTGTTTCTGGGCTAAGATGAGATGAAGACAGGGTAGCTGGATTGTCTATTTAGGAAGTGGTCTTTTTCACAACCCAGCGTTGCCTCTTCTATTCCTGAGATGGGTGGTTTCATGAAGCTGGTTAGGACTCTGCCCAGACCCGGAGTTTACCAAGGTAGTGGTGAGTGAGTGCCTCGGGGCATCTATTCTTCCCTGGCAAAGGTCTGACTCTGTAGCCTCCGGCCACCTTCAGCTCCAAGGCACACCCTCACTGTCATCCACGAACATACCAAACAGGTTAGTCTGAGGTGACGGCAGCAGAAGGGAAGTACAGTCATGTACACACCCGATGACGGGCAGACGCTGGAACCTGAAGGAAACAAGGACCCGGCTTCCTTGTGCTTTAACGTCATAGAGGGGAGTTTCCTTGTGAGGGCAACACAGTGCACAGGACTTTTTCCAGCCTTGAATTTAAGCTTCTGTAAATCCACGGTGTGTGTATGTGTGTGTTTTGTGGAGTCTGAATGAAGAGAGAGAGAGAGAGAGCATACACAGGTTAACTCTGTGTGCATGTGGAGGTTCAAGGGCAACTCTCTGCCATCTGCCTTCCACCTTCTTTGAGATGTGGCCTCTCTTGCTGTTCCCATGCTGGCCTGCAGTCCTCAAGGCTAGCTTGTCCCATTGCTGTTTCCGCTGCATCCCTAAAGGCAAGGTAGTTGGAGCTTCTGGATGATCTCCCATCTCTGTCTCCATTTCCCATCTCCCATCTCCCAAAGAAGTGCCGGGATTATTTCCACGTGCAGCTTTTTATGTGGGTTCCAGGGATCAGCGCTCAGGCATCAGACTTGTGCACCAGACCATCTTCTTGACCCCAACATCGTACAAACTTCGGGACCCACACAAAAAGTGTGCCCCGCCTGTGGTAAGCTCTGTGTACTGTTTCATTTACCCACCCATTAGGAGTGCTCCTCGGTAAGCCTGTGGCCTCATAGCTGTGTCAAGTGCACATGGTTAGTCGTCAGAACTGCTCTCTAAGGCTGTGCCCTCCTCACTGTGTGAGATGCAGGCAGGCAGAGCTTCTTTGGATGCGCTTCAGTGTGTTTCTTGGCTTTCCCTATTTCTAGCGCACGCCCTATGTTAATTGATCTGACTCTCTTTTTTCTCGGGCTCTGAGAACTAATCAGAACCAAACAGCCAAGTAATAGTTTCATATGGTAAGGAGGAAGCACAGAAGCCTAGTCTATCCTGGGCCATCTCCACTTGGCACAGATTTGGACAACTCTTCCTTCCTTCCCTCCTTCCTTTTTAATTTTTTTTTTTTTGAAAAAGGGTTTCTCTGTGTAGCCCTCACTGACCAGAATCTTGTTCTGTAGACCAGGCTGGCTTTGAAGTCAGAGTTCCTCCTGCCTCTGCCTCCCAAGTGCTGGGATTAAAGGGTTTTGCCGATGCTACCAACCTGTGCTGCTACCTGGTAGCTGGGCTAAGGATGTAGCTCAGTTGCTAGAGCACTTGCCTAGCATGCATGAAGCCTTGGGTTCAATCCCCAGTGCAGAATAAACTTATAATTCTAGCTCAATAGAAGTGGAGGCCGAAGGATCAGGAATTAGATCAAGGCTATCCTTGGCTATTTATCAAGTCTGAGGCCAGTCTGAGCTAGATGAGAAAGCCATTATAAAACAAAATAAAAAACAATAGCCAGTGTTCTGCAGATGGATACCAGTCTTGAAGGAGGAAGAGGAGGAGGAGGAGGCTCCTAGGAAAGGCTCAGGTAAATCTACCTTGTGCTGCTAATTTTAATGATTAACAGGGCTGTATGCTCAGGGAAGCATAGCTTTTTCCTGACCAAGGACAACCATAACTGTGCCTATACCAACAGGCCAGCCACAGTTTGGTAACTGCCTTCTGTTTCAGCATTGCAAGGTCTCTGTAGATGCTTCTTCGGACCCTCAAGTAAGCAATGAAAGCTTTGAATCTCCCAGCTTTGCCCTGATACCATAGGCCTTATGAGATGACGGCATCACACCAGGAGGGTAGCAACTGATGGTCAAAACCTGGAAGTAGGAAAGTGAGCAGAGGGAATAGACTCTGCTGGGATTGGATGCCGTGAGCTGAACTGAAGAAGTAGCAGGCTCCGCTAGGCGTGGACACTGGGTGCTGGGGCTTCTGGCCACATTCAGTACGCAGAAAGGAAGGAGTCAGAGGAAACCCTGGCTGACTTCCTCAGCTGTGCTTAACACAACCTCTGTCCAAGTACTTTTGCAACTGGATCAGTATCCCCACACCACTAGGTCATCGGTTCTCAGCCTTCCTAATGCTGCAACCTGTTCATACAGTTCCTCATGTTGTGGTGACCCCCAACCATAGTTATTTTCTTTGCTACTTTATAACTGTAGTTCTGCTACTGTTGTGAATCTAATGTAAACATTTGTGTTTTCTGATGATCATAGGCAACGCCTGTGAAAGGGTAGTTCAACCCCCAAGGGGTCAAAACCCACAGGCTGAGAACCGCTGCTCTAGATTAACTTCTTTCCAGCACAGCTGAAAACACTCCGGTTCATACAGACATGATCTGTGCTTCACACAGATAATTAGCGTAGGAGCATTCGCTTTACAGACATCTGCATGCACATGTATATGTACACACATGTATTTACACACACACACACACACACACACGTACAAGCACCTCCAAGCATCTGCTCACTGGCATGTGCGTGTCCTTCTGTTTTGTAGGGAATGTATCTTGGGTTTTGTTTTTACTGTTTCTTACGTTCTCTCTCTCTCTTTTTTTTTTTTACTGTTATTCCTATGTAAATAAAATGTCCAGTTGCCTCTGTCAGAGTGTAAATAACCCGTGGGTACCAGGACTAGTCTTTAAGAGTAAAATATTTGTCAATAAAGCACAAAACAGAATTATCTATGGGGAGAGACTGAGCTGTGCTTTCTAAAGGCACAATTTGTTTTAAAATGTAGCATCATTGTTGCGTTTTTGAAAATGGCTGGCCATGCGCCCTTGTGTATGAGTGGGTGCATGAGAGCGCAGGAGCCCTCAGCGAAGAAGAGGAGTTGTGAGCCTCCTGGCGTGGGTGCTGGGAACAAAGTTGTGTCTGTAGGAGCAGCCAGTGCTCTTAACCACTGAGCCAGACCCCGCCAGACCCCGCCAGACCCTGCCAGGCCCCTCACTGTTGAGTGAAAACCTCAACAGGTTTTTGTTTGAGCAAAAACCTCACCCCAAACAAGATTTCCTCACTGTAGAAATAACCAAGTCCAGGACTAGGTGAGGAAAACACAAGATTTACCTGAAAAAAAAATTTTTTTTGAGACAGGGTTTCTCTGTGTAGCACTGGCTTGCCCTGTACTTGCTTTGTAGACCAGGCTGGCCTTGAACTCACAGAGATCAGCCTGCCTCTTCCTCTAGAGTGCTGGGATCAAAGGCATGTGCGACCACACCCGACTTGCCTGAAATAGTTTTATGTGCCAAAAGTAAGAGCCCATCATTTTCTACACTTAATAATTTATAGTTTATTGTGACGTAAAGACTTTCCTTTTTCCTCACTTATTTACATTATTTTAGCTCCATGGAGTCCTGTTTTAGTCAGGATACTAATGGCTATAGAAATACCCTGTATTCCTGTAATCATTCTGTGCATCTTTACTCCTGTGGTTCCTGGTGTCACATGATTCCTGCTAAAAGTGTGTAACCTAAATCCAGTCCAGGGAAGACAGACAAAGCAAGCTGAGAATGGTCACTCAGCGAATTTGCTGTTTTCTTCTGAACCATCTGTGAGGTGTAAGCCAGAAGCCTCCCCAGGTAGAGGACACACAGACAGAAGCTGCCCCTGCTTCCGTCTTCACACAGAGATGCACCAAGTGACCACAGCGCACCAGCTTTGCGGTTTCTTTTGCTAGACCAGAGAAACAAATACCATTCAAGGTGTTTATAGCAGTTTATCAAATTACCAAGACGTTGGTAGTTTCTAGAAACACAAGCTCATCTTCCTGTGATTCAACAGTCTCCCTGTTGATTTCCTCTGGCTGTCTAGGGGCTCGCGTTCCTCACTTATACCCTCCTCCTCCTCCATCATCAAGGCTGCAGTGCTGGGCAGAGTCCCTCTCATATTGCTTGGATCTCCTTTTCTTCTCTTTCTTTCACCATAGGAACCTTTGACCCTGACTTCACTGGGCTGACCCAGATAATCCAAGGGCTTTTATTTTAAGACCAGCTGGTGAACAATTTAATGACTCTAGTAACTTCAATTCCTCTCTGTCGTGTAACCTAAAGCACTCATGGATCCTAGGGCTTTAAGCATCTGAGGGCATCTTTGTGGGGTGATCTTGTACCAACCACTGCTGGTGACATCTGAATAATGGGTGTGGATTAAATGGCGCGGTGTCCAGCTTCCCCATTTTAACAATTCTACTGGACCTGTGTGAGAATTTCTGTCATGGGGAACACTCAGGGAAACATTGGATCTTGCATACTTAAAATGACTCTCTGTTTTTCTTTCTCAAAGGATGATTGAGAAATTGAAAGCAAGAGAAAAGGAAAGTTAAAATAAATGTGAAACATTAACATTTGGGGATTCTGGGAAGAGAAGTCTGGAATTTGGGGGGGTTACCTCATTTACCATTTTTTTCTAAGTCTAAACCTATAATAGAAAAAATTTAAAACTTAATCCTTCCCAAATAAACTTTCTATATCTAATGAATACTTAACAAATCCATGCATTTTATGACTGACATGTTTATTTGGACAGATAGTTTTAATATCATTTGGAAGTTTAAGGGTATTTCAGTAACTTGTAAAATGGACATTATTTGTGATTAACAATGATAAGCTATACATTGGGGAGTGAAAGGAAACTCAATTATTTTGAACTGCATATACCTGTTGGCCTATAACTTGGAATATGAATGTTGACTATTCTTGCTTTCTGTTTCAAACTCCATTCTTTAAAAATGGGCCTTGAAGAGAAAGATCAATACTTAAAAGTAGGTTAGAAAAAGAGCCAGGTGTGCCTTTAATCCCAGCACTAGGGAGGCTGAGGCAGGTGGATCTCTGTGAGCTTCCAGCCAGCCTGGTCTACAGAGTGAATTCTAGGACAGTCAGGGCTATGTAGTGAAATCCTATTTCAAACAAATAAACAAACACCCCAAGACCCACAAAAAAATGTAGGTTAACAAACCAACCAACCTACATTTTAATAAATAGTACTGCACCAATGTTTATGTTGGAGACACAGCCTTGCTATGTAGCCCAGGCTGGCCACAAACTTCTGTGTGCTGGGATAACAACCAGGATCACATGGTTGTATTGTTCTGAACAGTAGGACTGTGTATTTGCCGCCATGCCCAGGGATTTCTTTCTTTTTAAAAATAATTTTAAATGCTAAGGAGGCTGGATGCAGAGTGTATAGGAATGATGTCTCTTTTCTCTAACTCTTAAATATCTCAAAAATAAAAATGGTTAGAGAGCAGGAAAGAGAGTGAAGTACAGAGCACCCTCGTCCTCACGAAACGTTGCGGTGAGTGGAACTGGTCACTGTTGCCGAAAAGCAAATGAAGTATCAGTGGGCACGGTGCGAGACCTTCTGAAGGGGACAAACTTCAGAAGAAATCCTTTAGGTAGAGCTAAACTGGGTGGAACTGGGCTTCTACCTTGTCCTGAGACAGGGAAAGAGAAGGGGGAGAGAGAGACAGCCCGGAGAAGGGCGGAAGCAGCCTGGCGTTGGAGGATGATCCGGTGCCAGGTACCAATCATGCCTTGCTACCTCTAGAAAAGGAATGCAGGGAAATTTAGGATCTTGGAAAGGGAGAATGGGTGAAAACCAGGAGAGAGACAGCTACAGAACACGAAGGCCACTGAGCAGCTCTCAACTCTTTCCTCAGGCTTCTCTTTCAAATGAGCCCTCAGGAAGATGACCACGAAGGCAGTTTTTATTTACTTATTTTATGCGTATGACTGTTTTGCCCGAATGTATATATGTGCACCGTGTGTGTGTGTGTGTGTGTGTGTGTGTGTGTGGCAGCAGGGGTCAGAAGAGGGTGTCAATCTCCCGGAACAAGAATTATAGAGGATTGTGAGCTACCACCTGGGTGCTGGGAATTGGACCCCAGTTCTCTGCAATTCATCATGTGCTCTTAACCACTGAGCCACCATCTCTCCAGCCCCACGAAGGCGCTTGCTAAAGCATCAGGCTATCTTGGCAATACAGGCCATCCCAGGGCCCTGCAGATCCTTATGGGGCTTGGCTGACCCGGTGACAGCACTCTTCTTGTGGGCCAGGCCCGATGGTGCGGCTCAGCCCGCTGAGACAGCACTGTACACACTGCAGCAAGGCGGGCATCAAGTCTCAGCACACGCTCTCACCACGCTGAGCATGTAATCATGGAAATCACAGCCTGCCTCTTGAGGCTTTATCTTGAGTGCTGGCTCAGCAGCCAGAAGCTTGTAATCCACCATTGGATAGCCCATCTCCCAGACAGTCCTTGTTCAGGCTGAGCTTATGCTTACTCCGCACTAACCTCACACAGAGGCAGATGTCAGGAGGAAAGAGGCGCCCATGAGCCAAGTGTCTGGGGGGCAACCAGCAGAGAAGAGGTTAAGGGAAACCAGACAGCCACTCCTGAAGAGATCCAAGGACTCAGGATTGCTCTAGAATGTTTAGACACTAACAAAATCAACAAAACAAATTGGATAGCTGCTCTGAGTTACTGAAATGACTGAGGATGTCAGTATGGTGGGAGACAGCACGAGTTGGGTCCCAAAGGCACTGTCTAAAATTCAAGTACATTTGGTGTTTGTCACTTGCATCATAGGAAGACAGAAAGGTGGTCATCAAAGATGGGACCAAGCTTCTTCGTGGAGCATTTAACTCCACTTGGACTTCCTCATGGGAACCGTGATTTATTAGGTTACATTTTCAAAAATTAAAATTACATTTATTTATCTGTATGTGTGAATGTGTGTGTGTGGGGGGGATGTTTATGTCATGGTACAGCATGTGTATGGAAGTCAAAAACAACTATGAGAGTCTGTTCCCTCCTGACACCATGTGGGTCCCAGGGATGGAACTCAGGATGCCAGGTTTCACAGCCATTGTCTTTACCTGCTGAACCCCTGGCCAGCCTAGAACTCCTTAAATAGATTAAGGCGACCTAAAATTCAGTGATCTGCCTGCCTCTGTCTCCCAAATTCTGGGATTAAAGGCATGCGCCTGGCAGTGTTATATTCACAATCGAGGCCTGATGCTGAACTTTTAACAGATACAAATTGCCCCGAGTTACACCTTTATGGCCTATATTCATTCTTAGGCTTGGGAGAACACAACCAACTGGTTAAAAATTTACTGGAAATCATTCCCACGAGTTAAGGAATTGGACCAGTTGGCAGGAGAGCTCATGGCTACAATCCACAGATGCAAAGGGATAGATGTGGGAGTGTATGGTGTGAGGCTGGAAGCCAGAACAGGCCTTGCTGACCAGCTCTCACAAGCAGAGTCTGTGGCATTGTGTGCTATGCCATTTGGTGGTTTTGTTTATCTTCTTTCAAACCAGAGCCAGTCTATGCTCTGGCAGGAGTGCTGAGAGTACAGAATGCGGGTGGGAAAAGCTGACAGATATGAGAGGAGAAAGACCAGGATTACCGCTCAGGCAATCTCAGTGACTAGTCTACGGCTCCGGGCCTGAGGGTGCCTTGCAGGTGGGAATGACTTGTGGGGAGGGATGATCAAGGGACGTTTGAATCATGGACACATACATGCTGAGGGCCATGTTAACACCTAGGCAGGCCTGCCATGTTAGACTCAGGGTGGACAGGATAGTTCCAACCTTGACATCGGGCTGCGTAGTCCTGGGGAGACAGAAGAAGGAACTTCTGACAGAGAGGACTTAAAGCAACACAAAGAAGTGCCACGTTTCTCAGGTTTGAACTCCCAACCAACAGACCCACTGGCTTTTGCTATATAGCTTTCGTCTTGAAGCATGAACTTCAATTCTGCTTTGGTGACGTCACTCATTAACATGGAGAATGTGTACTCGGCACACGGGGCAGGGCACAGCCAGGGCTGCCTCTGACATTTTTAAGCAGAAACCCCACCACCCTGCTTGTTAGGTTTATTATTATTACCCTTCAAGATTTTTAAAAATTGTATTTATATATGAATGCATGTGTAAATGTGAGCATGCCTGTGAATGCAATTGCTTGTTGAATCAGAAGAGGGTGCTGGGTCCTTTGGAACTGCCCAGTGAAGATGCTCACACCTCCTCCCACAGCCTGGTCCTAGGATTAAGCAGGGGGAGCTCTTAACTGCAGAGCCATCTCTCCAACCCTACCCCACCCTTGCTAATACTCACTTCCTTTAAGCCTGCTTAGGGTGAACAGACAACTCCATACCATTTAAAGTTGCCCAGTTCATAAGCCCTGGGTTTGGGAGAGCTGCTCTTGCTGCGTGCAGGGTCCCTCTGTGCCTCCGGCAGGCGACCCTTGACTTCTATGTCCCCATTCTCTTGGATGCTAGGTGTCCCTGTTTTGGCCTTCATAGAAGTATATCTGCTATCAAGAGGCTAGGGGTGTTTATTTAAGTTGTAAACCCAGGGGGAACTTTGAATCAGATGATGCTAACAACTTTTAACCACTTCACCTAACCCTCCTACGTGGTAACTAAAGGGTTAACCTTTGCCTCTCAGTCAGACCCTGTGAATGGGGAGTAGGTGAGGGCAGTGGGTGACTATCCAGTGAAGGTTAGCCCTCCAAAGCTTTCTCTGAGGAAGTCCAATTAGCAGCTCTTTATTGGTACCACGGTTATAACGATTTATGATTTTAGGGAAGGAGGCAGGGGGTTCACAAAAGCTTAGGAAGATAAGCAGGAAGCCAGGGAGTTAAAGCGAGGCATTTGCAGGCACCACACCTGCCCGTCATTTCTAGTTCTGGGATCCTGGCCTCCAGTTGTCCCACACTCTGCACCAGACGGAGCAACGAGTATCACATCTGCCCTGCAACCTCTTCCTTTTTCCCCTTTTGGTCTATTATAAGCCTAGGAGAATGCCTCATCAGCAGCTAACCTCATTAACAGACCGAAAGGCAACTTTTCACATGCACTGCCACTCAGGGAGCCCAATCACTTAAAAGCAGCTCTGTTGCGATCGGTGAGAGAGACCATACCAGGAGTGCATGCACTGTGTATTCTGATGTGTGAGTGCAAGGGTCTGTGTACACACGCGGAGAGCAGAAGCCAATCCTGCGAGTCAATCCCTGCCTTCCACCTTGTTTGATACAGGGTCCCTTGTTATTCACCACTAATCTGATGGGCTAGCTGGCTCCAAGCTTCCGGGGAATTCTCCTGTCTTTCCTCTCACAAGGGCACAGAGATCACAGATGTATCCCATCAAGCCCTGCTTTGTAAAGGTTCTGGTATTTATCCAGATTCCCATGCCTGTACTACAAGCACTGAATGAGCCAAGATCTCCCTGTAGGCTGGGCTGGCCTCGAGTGTTAGGACTGCAGATTCTTCTAAGCAGTTTTACACATCGAGGGTCCTCATTTGCTTCCTGGTCCTGGACCACTTCTGTGCTGGGCCACAAGATCCAAGTGACACTCACAATCTAGTCCTGTAAAGAGACAGTCTGCCAACTTCTGGATGACACTGAGGATCACAATCTGAAGAAGACTGGAAAAAAAAAAAAAACACCAAACAAACACCCAACAACAAAACCTGAGGCTTGTGAAGCACTTCTGTGACGCCAGCTATGCAGGAGGGCCAGGTACAAAGATCACAGGTTCAAGGCATACCTGGGCTACAGTGAAACCCTGTTTCAAAACAAAGGTTTTAAAAAAGACAGGTAGATGTAGCTCAGTTAGTAGAGCATTTGCCTAGCATGCTGGAGGGCCTAAATTCAACCCCCAGCACAGGCAACAAACAAACAGCACTGGATGGCTCTCACAAAAACAAGCCAGTCAAAGGCGCTTTGAGTTGATGTCCATTCATGAAACCTTTTAAAACATTTTATGTCCTAGCTCTACATTTAGGCCACACAAGATATAAAGGGTTACAAATATTCAGATTTTATTATAAATAAAATACTGTTTTATTTTTAAACATAAAAAATGCCAAGTGTTGCGCTTTATTAACCTCCCTGGGGGGCGGGGGGGGGACTGTAGAGATTAAGGCAAACAGCTACAGTGAAGGCACATATAAAAGGGCCGCAGTTGGAATCGAAAGGAAAATTCCATAGGGGATGGGTGGGAATAAAACAATCTATTCCGTGTGACACCTGGCATTCTACAGCATCCATCCTGTCAATTTCATTACATAAAATACAGATTACTGCAACTATACAATAAAAACAATGGCTGTGTCGCAGGAGTGTAGTAAGGTATCATCTTGAATATAACTTTCATTTTTAAAAATAAATTTCTGTTTAAAAATATACCACAAGGATGGAGAAGACGAACCAAAATGAAATACCCCACCCACCAGAGCATAGGACCGAGGGGGCTGACCTGAAGGATGATGGTGGGCTGTTTCAGCCATTTTCCTGCAACTGTGACCAAAATGCGCATAAGGTAGGGAGCCCTTAATAGAGGCCTAGCCGATCAGCACTGAACTTGGTGTGGAAGAGACATGCAGAAAAGGCCTCCTAGGAGCAAGGGCAGAACCTCAGAGGTGCCGAGCCGTGTATTCACGGCAGTCTCTGTACACCCAGCAGAGATGGAGACAGGCTGCCTCCTCCATGTCAGCAGTAGCACTGTGCCCAACACCCTAAAGTGCTCAGCCATTTCCCGCTCCCTTATGAAGCTGACCCCTCCTGCTCAAAGAATGGCCAGAGCACACATTTCTACAAAGGGTGGGAAGAGTCCCTCCCAGCAGTAAACTTTTCCTGGCGGCCTGGCGACTGCCCTGGGGCGGGCATTGATGACCGCATGGAGCTGCAGCTTAGACGGTCAGGGCTACAGGGAAGAGGGCCTGGGTGCCCTCTTCGGTCTGGCTGTGGAGGCGAGCAGGCTGATAGTACGGTCAGACATTGAAGGTGCGGCAAACACAAGGCAGAGTCAGAGCAAAACACTGGGAACAGGTTGACTCAGCGAAGGGACGGGAAAGGAGGAACTACACAGGTTCCCTGTGTCAGAGAGGGGAAACTGAGCGGAGACGTGAACGGACAATGCCACTCTAGGAGGACCGGGAATATTTACATAAACTCCTTACTCTATAATCATGATAAACAAAAAACCATTCACACAAAAAATATAAATTTCAAATAATTAATAGCACCAGTGTGTCAGATAATAGTTTCTTTCCCCCGCTACGCAAAGTACAAAATTGCATAGTGTTAAAGGCTAAATATGAACCTCAGAGGCAGGCAGGTAGAGGAAGGCAGCGAGTGGCAGGGAACTGTCACAGCGTGGTCTTAGGGAAACCACAGAGCTGAGGATCAGAGGTTGAGAAGCCCACTAGGAAATGCCACGCAAGGCTCTTCCCATCACACAGAGGAAAGGCGCAGAGTGGGCGGAGCCACAACGCGCAGGAGCGAGATGGTGTCGGCAGCTGTGCGCAATACTGAGCGGCAGCACTTGCCACAGGATCTGGCAAACAATGACATATTTTGAAGAGTTCTAGAAAAATGGAAACAGTAGAAAAGAATCGGAGCTAAGAGCCAAATGTTCCATCTCTCTCCAACAGACAAAGAAATGAATACATGGAATATTAGTGATAGGCTATATCTCAATTTCACCCATTTCCCAGAAGATACGGGAAAAGGAGATTTGCTTTTCTTTCACTGGTCAAGATCTTAGAGAGCAACTGTTTGACAAATATCTTAACAGTAATTCCCGGACTAACACATTAACAGAGCTCCAAGAATTAGACTTGGAAAAAAACTTTAGTGGTTATCATATCCCTGTTTCAAAAGCTACCTAGTGTAGTGGTGAGTGGAAGCTGCCCATCCAAACTTTTAATCAGCTGCCTAAGGATTTGAAAAAAGTGTATCTTCCTAGTGAATTACTATAGGAGGAAATCCTAAATGTCTTTGAGCCGAATTCTCTTGGAGACCCACAAATAACTGCACTCTTACCCATGATGGCTCAGTGTCCTATACTCAAACAACTAGCATGTGTGATCGATGGCTGGCTACCAGCATCCTAGGTGATCAATACCTTTGGCACAGGATGTTTATTTTCTTTTGCTTCAAAGAAGAGGCAGAAGATGCAGAGGCATCTCAATGCTATGGTGAGGAACCAAACGTTTCCTTCATAGAAATATGAGGACTGAAATAGGTTCTGCTGGTGTTGAAAGAGGGAAGCGGGATGGGCTTGCCTTGGCGTAAAAAGGTTCACGTGATGTGGGTATGCCCTGGAGGTTCCTATGACCTCTGGCAATGAGGGACAGTTGGGTAAGGTGGTGACATGAGTGGAAGAGAGACTTTATTAGGCAAAACTCTTTGTTCCTGGTTAAGGATGTTTAACTTGCTTCTCTTTCAACTCTGACTTTTCTTGGTTCAAAAGGACAGTGATGCAGAGCAGCAGAGAAGTGGGGGTCTGAAAAGTGTAATCTTTGTGTCAAGGCACTGCGGCCTCCCAGGCCCCTATCAGGGGCCCCGCCATGCAACCCACCACTAGGGCTTCTCAATGGACGGGGTGTTGAAGCAGCCGGTCGGTAGGGTCTTCTTGATGTCCTCCAGGTTGTGAATGTCCTTTATGATTTCTTCTATGTCTCGGTTATAGTCCATGATGGCTGCCTCCTGCTTCCGGGCTTCATTCTCCAGGTCAGAAACCTTCCTGTCCAGATCGCTTGCCTTCATCTCATCTTTGGCTTTGTTCAGGGTGCCTTCAATCTCATTTAGCTTGTTCAGGTCCACTGTGTCCAGCTGTCCTGTAGTTAGGAAGTGCACAAAGAGAACAGGCTCATTCTATGAGAACTGGGACAGGACTCCTAAAAGCCTCTTCCTTTGTCATGAGCTGAGGCCAGCAGCTGCCCAGAGGCAAAGGCAGCTTGACTTGCTGGTGCTGCTGTGTCCAAGAGCCTATGGTGCTGACTTAACCAACAGGGCGAACACCGTGTTCACTCAGATTAGACTGGATTTTTTTTTTTACTGAGGAAGTATTTTTCACTGACTATCTTCTTTAATATTTACTACTGTGTATGTATGTGTACATGTGTGTTGCACAAAGGCCATGGCATTTATGTGGAGGCCAGCAGACAAACATGCAGGAGTTGGTTCTCTTTTTCCATGTGAGTCCCAGGGATTGAACTCGCGTTGTCAGGTTTGGCAGAAGCCCTTTACCCACTGAGCCATCTCTCCAGCCCTAGTAGAGGCTTTCTAAATGCAACCACGGCTTGGTGCTCACTTACGCTTAGGAAGACCATTTGGTTAACACTCAATCCTCTCTGTAGGTCTCTATGTGTAATCTGTGGGCCATTTCAGTGTCATCAAAGAATACAAAAGTCTCTAAGATAGAAGCATATGCCCTCAACTCCTAGGTTTCAGGGAAGATGGGCTCGTTGGGGGTCACTTCCTGCGTGGGATCATTAGCCACGACTAGGAACCTTCCAGAGAAACTCAACCAAGGTTGAATTGCTGAGATAAGGTCAGCAAAGCTTTGCTAAGTGTAGCAAGGAAAAAAAAAAAGGTTTTGTTTTGTTTTTTTTATTTTTAAAGATGATGCTCCATTGCAAATAAAATCAGACAGAAAGAGAAGCAGTTTCCCGAAGCCAGTTTGTCTCACTGACTCTCAGATGGCCAACAATTATTTGTCTGCTATACAACCCAGGACAAAAGCCTCCCCTTCCCCCTTTAGCTTGCTTTCATTCTAGGCTCGTCTTTTGGCACATAATTTATTATTGGTCTTCAAGACAGATAAAATATTCGTCTCCCCCTTAAGGAAAACAAACCCATTAAAAAAAAAAATCTCCAGTCTTCAATGGCTATATGACTTCTTCATAACAGAGTCTGGTGACAAAGGACCTGTGTCCTACAAAAATCTTTTCTCTAACAAACTGGACTAAAAGGAGAGTTCGGTGTGCTTATATTTCCTTGAAAACAAAATAAAGTGAAACAAAGTTTTTCTCTCTTTTGGTGTAAGAGCTTTCACTTCATCAAATTGTTCTTTGGTTGGTAGGCGGAGAGAACTCTGGGCAATGGAGCATGGTCAGTCTCAACTAATCTTTATTCTACCACTGAGCCTTTCTTTTCAAATCCCTTAAAAGAAACTCCACTAGCAGGAGAAGCCAAGGAGCCAAGGGGAAAATGACTGCTTAACTGCATGATGACTCTGACCATAAGGGATACCCTAGCTGGTAGCTCATCTTCAACTGTGAAGACCATGATGTTCTATTCAGGGATGAGACCGGCGAAGGCACCTAAAGTGCTTCAACTTAGTGAAGTCCCTATTCCTTTCACTCTAGAGCTGACAGCCTATCAATGTTGTGACGGTGCAAAGTGCCCTCAGAAGGTCCAGCCAAGCAAGACACAGTGTCCAAGGCATCTTTAAATAAGCAAGAGGCAAAGGAGACATTTACACCAATGGGTTAACGAACGTTCTCGGAGAACTTCGCATGCGTCGGACTCTGCGTCAGTGGAGGCAGACCCTGCAGAGAGCGGCCGGCAACTCTATTACTTACCCAACTGCTCCAGGAGGTCGGTCAGTTGGCTGAGGAGGCTGCTGACAGAGTTTTTGGCTTTTCTGGCATTGAGCTCAGCTTCCTGAGCAGCCTGTGAAGCCTGCAGGGGAAGAGGATAAACAACAGGAATGCTTCTGACTCCATGTTTTCATCTTCTCTAAACATTTCCCTCCAGCGAGCCACAGAGCTGTTTTCAGTTGTGTTCCCCTGTTCTAGGTGATGACTCAGAGTCTCTCTCCCTGTAGGTTTTGGGGTGGTATCTTCAGGTAGAGGATGCTATTTCTACTACATAGAATAGTCTATGCTTTTTTGTTTTACTTTGTTTTTGTTGAGATAGTCTTACTATGTAACCTAAGCTGGTCTCAAACACAGATCCTCCTGTGTCAGCCTCCTGGGTGCTGGGACTATATATTGGTGTGCACTCCATGCCTGGCTGCCCTTTATGCAGTCAGAAAAATCAAGATTATCTTATTTTCTCACCTCCCCCGCTCAAGAATACCTGGGGGGCAAACACAGGATAAAATGCATTATGTAGAAACAGGTTATTTTTTAAGTACAGGTTGAATACAGGAACTATTATTCTAGAACATGGAAGCTCTCAGTGCCCTGATTATTAGAGCTGTCGTGTTCTTTGAGAGTTTTCCTAAGCAAAGTGAAGCTTTTCTGAAAACCCCCTGCCAAGCTATGACCACACACACACACACTAGCACAGATGGATATTTTCAAAGTCAATCAAAGGTAAACATATTTGGGAAAGTTCCATGAAACCTGAACAAACACACAGAGCATGAGTCACAGGAAGTGGTGGAAAAGGAAACATCTACGTATCAGAAAGCAGATGCTCTCACCAACAGATCCAACCAGGACAGGAACGACTGGCTTTGCACTCCCTACCCAAAATTATTTTTCTTAGTTTTGGGGTCAAGTCAAATCAAACATTTGGAGATCAAAACAATGTGAAATTTAAACAACAACAACAACAACAACCTCAGTCCAAATCGCAGCTGTTCTCAGAGCAAGCACAGGCTTCCTGTGTGTTTCTGGGACTGGGACACAGGACTCTGCTCTGTTTAACCTGTGGCCTTCAGCGTCCTCCAGAAAGAGCCACAACCCTTCTGGTTGAAGAAAACATTAGATTCAGACAACACTAGCAGAATGCTGGATTTTCAAAACTGACATAAGTAAAAAAGAGACAGTATTATGAGGGATAGCTCACTGCTCCCAAAAACTTCCAGACCCAAAATAACAAAAGAGGGATTTCTTTTCATTATTTGAATTAAGCCCATATCCCTTTTTAAGACTCATAAGCATGTATCCGTTACTTTTTTGAACATGCTTTAAATACAATGCTCCTATCAGTATGAAATCCACAGGGCTGTCAAAACGGCCGAGTGTGTAAGAGTACTTCTGTAGCCACTAAGTTTGATAACCTGAGTTCTAGACCCAAATCCACATGGTGGAAGGAAAGAACCAACTCCTGTCAGTTGTCCTGAAACATCCACATGAGCATTATGGCACATATGCATGCCCACACACACGAAAAAAATAAGTGTAATTTAAAAATGAAGTCCAGAGACTCTCTGCATATAAGACAAATACTGATTTTTGTTTCATGGTAATTTCCACTTGAGCCTTACTTTGCATTTAAAAAATACCACAGAACGATCCAACTCAAAGCTTAAAACCTCAGCCAGGCACGGTGGTGCTCACTCTTAATTCCAGCACTTGGGAAGCTGAGACAAGAGGATTTGTACGAGTTCAAGGCCATCCTAGCCCACAGAGAGCTCCAGGTCAGTCAAAACTACATAGCAAGATCACCCTGCCTCAAAAAACAAATCATCATCAACAAAAAATCCTCAGCTATTTGCACCGAGGTGTACAAAATTTAATTGGTATCACTTCCCCAGACCTTACAGTTCTCCCAAGTAAATATGATCCACAGCAAGAGGCCCGGTTTTGGGGATGCTTGAGAAAAACAGGCTTCTTCCCAACACTGCAAGTGTGTGAGTAAACAGACTGCTATATACGGTTCCTACGAATGCAACAGGCACAGTGTAGTGCAAACTATAACAGCAAGCAGACAAAGCCAGCCCCCATTCTCCCTAGTGCCAAAGTCACAAATCCACTCTTAGAAGCGGCATGACATACGCACGTTACCACAGAAGGTGCAAAATGAAAGCAGGTGTAAGGCTGGTGTGCTTCAGCGCAGAGGTATAGAATGCTTCACAAACGTCTTGTATAAGAAATTGCTCTCTGCCTCTAGTGAGTAAGCAGCTGGGGAAACTAAGAGAGAAATTGGCTTTTCACTGCATTCTCCTTTTTTCAATTTTTAATTTTGCCCATGTATGAATTACCCATTCAAACTACATTAAACACACACACACGTTTTTTGTTTTTACAAGTCTTCTAAAACCCCAGCTGTGGAGAGATGTTTTGTTTCTAATGGAGAAGTTTTGGGGACAGGGCAATTGCACAACATCAATACCTGGCAGATGAGCCAAATTCTTTGTCTTCTATGTAAGTAAGCTACTGACCCAGTTTTTGACCAGAAAATGCAATGTAAACTGACGTTCACATGGAAAGGGCATTTGGGGGGTCTGTGCTGGTGAGCACCCCTCTACTCTGCCTCAGAACAACAGTGGGGAGCTCTTACCATCCCTGCCATCATCATGTCCTGGTCAGCATCGTCTTGTTTCCTCTTCAGCTCATTCTCGGCTTCCTCTAGTTGCCTCAGCATACCGTTCACTTCATTATCCAGATCTGTAACTTCCGCGAAGGTTCTCTCGGCGTCCGCCTTGGTGCTGGTGGCATTCTAGGCACAGAAGAAGCAACTGCTGATAGAAGTAAAGCAGAGACGCAGGAGCACCTTTCCCTTTCCCAGAGCGCGGTCCCACTCCCTTGTGAAAGCTGTAACATGGCTGAAAGTGCAGTCCAGAAAGAAGACCACAAGTACAGGACCTACCATGACCCACCTCTCACCATTTACTGGGTTCTCATCACAAAAACAAAACAAACAAGCAAACAAAAACATTGTCAAACACAATGGCATTTTATACAGCACTTTCACTAGTGTTCTCTTCTTTAATCTTTGAAGTTTCCTGTTCTATCATAACCATGTCTAGCTGAGGTCACACACAGAGAACAAATAAAAATTTATTTGTGCACTTTCCACCACATCTTTCACTTGATGTGTGTTAAATTCAAAGTCTGTCTGATTATTCTGTGAGTTTAGCACTGTGTACAAAAGACTACAATCCTGAAATGTGAGCACTTTATGAAACAGAACCTATCTGAACCCTTTTAAAGAAGTTAAAATTTTCTGCGCTTCTCAGACACTTGATTTTAAAACAAGTTCTCATCTTTCCTTACGATAAAGGAGATGAATATTTAAACAAGAAGAGCCGGCCCGAAGGAGTCCCTCCTTACAGCAAGGGAGCCTCCACAGCGGCGGCCTTAGCTCTAGGTTTGGAGGATGGCTTCTCAGCAGAAGTCTGACCTTTTGTGGGCGGAGACTCTGAAGTTCTCTAAGACCACCCTCCCCACAACTCAGATCCCACGCTGAGACAGTAGGAAGACCTTTCACTGATTCTTTCTTCAGTGTACTTACATATTCTCACGTGTACTGGAGAGAAAAGAAACGGACAAGGATGGTTCAAGACAGTTCTGAAACGCGTGAGCAGCGTCTGGAGTAGAGGGGGTGCTCACCTTCTGCACGGCACTGGCGATCCTCTCTGCCTCGTGGGCTTTGTTCTTGGCCTCCGTGGCGTCTGCTGCCGCATTGCCCAGTGCCAGCTGTGCCTCCCTCGTCTTCTCATTGGCTTCAGCGATGGTCCGATTGATGGCGGGAATTCTCCTCAGAGCTTCCTCTGCCGCGGTCTTGTTATCATTCACGCGTCTGTCAAAATCTAAAAGGAATTCAAGACATGCATCTGAATCAAGCTGCCAGATAGAAAAAGGGGAACCTTCCACAAAACTGCAATTGGATTTTTTTTTAATAATCGATTAAAAAAAATTGGCATTAAAAAAATGACAAGTTGGGCTGAAATCTCAGACAAGGAAAGAAACACACAGCCCGATGCAGGTTTTTCCAGGACTCATGTCACATGAACGTACATGTTTCCAAGGAGACTCCGACTTGAAAAGCCACTTCCATGCAGAGCCCAGTGTCTTTGCTGTCAGCTATGTCAGGGGCAGCATGGCGCGCTTCTTACACATGAGAAAACCAGCAACTGAGGAGCCCGATTTGTGCAGCAGAGATTCAGACAGACCTGCTGACATTGAAGCTCACACTTGGCAGCTATTATGCCTACAGAGTCTCCTCATTTATAGAACCTGTGATTATTTTTACCAGACACCAATCAGCCCCTCACAGTGAATTGGGCATATTTCTTCAAAACAAAGAACCAGAGTCAGAGAAAAACCAAAGATAATCTCCATGTATCACTGAAAGTCAGCTAAGCAGGCCGACTGCAGGGACATGAGTTAGTCGGATGTGAGACCACCCTCCCACACAGGGTTTTGGTTTTCAGGCTGAAGAATGCAAGAGTCAAGTGGCAGAAGCACTCTGATTTTTCTTGCAAACATGTGAGCTCCAGGTTTGGTGAAGAGCCATCAAGGGGATACCTGAAATCAATTTCAGGTCTACACACACGTGCACCTACCCACACATACACACATACACATACCCACATACACACGCATACACACAAGTACAGTATGGAGGATGAAGTAAATATGGTAAAAGATCAGGGTTCACTACTGGATCTAAGATCAGTGTACGGGATTTGCCACACTGTTTTGTTCAGAGAGAATTATACTAAAAACAAAAGGGAAAAGTAAATCTGGGAGCACCTCAGCGGAGGACTGCAGGAGACACCGCTGCTTCCTGTCCCTCTCATACCTTTCAGGTTGCTGAGAATGTCATTGGCTTCTTGTAAGGTATTCCGTCCCCTTTTAGCAGCTTCTTCAGCAAGAGCCTTGGCAGCGTCAGCCCGGGCTAGGAGTTGGTCGGCAGTCTGCAAATGCATGGCAGGTCAGAGGGCAAACCTTCCTGGGTCAGCCTTGCCCGAAAGCAGACAAGCCCCTAACAGCCACAGCTCAGAGACTGAAGCATACAGAGAGGCCACAGGCTCGACACGGCTCACACCTAAGCTGTTCAGATTGCTGCCTCAGGAAATGGAGCCAGCAGTAAATCAAACTAACCTGTTGTTCAGCTTTTCCCTTTTCTAGAAGGTTCTTTACTTCATGTTCCTTCCCCCTCATGTCTTCCCTAAGGTCCTCATAATCCTTTAGCTTCTGGTCAATCAGACGATCCAGATCTGCAGCTTCTTTCTTGATTTTATTTGCTTCATTCTGTGACAAACACGTAAGGTGTTTAAATAAAATGATGACAATGAATGAGAGAGTGTAGGAACGCTGTAAGACTTAATGCTTGATCGACAGTTTTAAAGAAAAAACAAGTATACTTGAGTGATCTCAGTGTTTTTTGTACTTGGATGAGTTTTCATAGCTTTAGTCGTCCACACCTCAGTCAAGATGGAGAAATAACCTCCCAGAGTCCCTTTTCAAGTAACTCTCCCCTACCTTCCCCCCAAGCCCCTCAGCTCCACCCCCTGATTGCTACCACCGTATCAGCGGTGTCTATTTCCACATTTCCTACTTATGGACTCAGACAGCATTAGGTGTCTGAAGAGTCACTTTACGTTTAGGCCTATACCAGTTGACACCTCAGATATGGGAAGTAAGATAGTAAATTCCACGTTTAGTATTAAAAACATTTATAAGGAGACTTTGTACGAGGACCTAGGGTTCGAATGAAATGCAACACTACCAACCCCTGAATATTCTACCTGCCAAGGACGCTGGTATAGTTCTTGCTCTCTAGATATGTTACACAATGCCCAGGAGGAAGGCTGTAGCCATATTGTGCTTCAAGTAACTGAACTATGTCACAGTTTTGGTTTACATGGAACATCTAGAGAAGTACTCAGATCACCAAAGTAATCTTTGCTCCTTCACATCTCTAATGTTTTTACTCACTAACTTCTATTTGCATAATTTAAGCAGAACTCACCTTTACAGTGAGTCACATGTAGGTCTAGAAGGGAAGAGCAGGGCCATCAAAATGGCTCTTACCCAGACAGAGGGACAGCGATGTGACCAGCGGCTCTGCACACATACCTCCAGTGCCTCAGCGTCCACAGGGCTCAGCTGGGCCACACTGGCATAGATCTCTACGGCTTTGTCACCTGCTCGCTTGGCTTCCTCGTGGACTCGGGCAGCCTGCTTCTCCAGATCCTGAGAGATGTTCTTTGCTTGTTCATACCTAAGGAACAAATGATGTAATCAATTAAAAAAACAAACAGCTGGGCTTTTGTTTTAACACCTTAATATTAACCAAAAATACAAACAGAGAAGAAAAATCTAGTTAATATCACTAGGACAGCATCTCCAAAAACCTCACAGGAAATGTACAAATGCTCTCACTTTGACGCCAACACTTAGCTAAAAGTTAATTTCATATTTTAGTTCTATTTAGCTTACGGTATATAAATTGAGCACTGCTAACCCCAAATTCCAACTCTGTAACATTTTGGGGCATTATTGTAATACCATTGGAGAATTTCATACTTGATTCCATGTGATAGCTACTATAAAACTGCAGACACATTACAAATACTATGTAACGTTTTAGGGTATATGCACACAAACATAAATGAACTTTATGTTTAGACTTGAGTCTCATCCACATCTCATTTTATATGCAAATATATATATACATATATCTATGCCTATACATACATACATACACACACGGACACACATAGCTATACATGTCCTAAGTCCTAAACACTTCTGGTCCCTAACCTTTCAGATTAGGGATATTAAATTTACATAGACTACTTTAGACCCAAGGAAATGCTGGCAGCCAGCATGTTTCCTGCCCTTACTCTAGCATCTCCTCTCTGGTTTTCATCTATGAGGGATCTTAAGTACACGGCTGGTCTGGGCACCACCGTCTGCAGATGGTGAGTTACGGAGCTTGGAGCGGCTGTGCCTGTCTCGCCGGTCGCTCCACCTTCACGATGAGCCTCACAGCGCGGAGTATGCCCAAGTCCACAGCACCTGAGTATCCACAGAACGGACTGGGAGCTACTTCCCAATTACACTCACTTCCTATTAAGCTCTTCAATCTCCAATGCAGTTTGATTTTCTCCTGCCAGGGTCCTCAAAAGCAGATTATATGCCTCAGCCGAAGTCTCATTGGCTGTCTTTGCCACGCGAACAATGTCATCAGCTTCCTGTTTATGGCTGTACATGTAGGAGGAAAATTAAAAATAAACCATGAAACAGACATTTAACAGGGAAAGAAGTAAGATTTAGGTAATGTTTACTTTGTTATTTTAAATATACTAATATAGGCGGAGATCTAGGAACACTGGAAAGTCCCATTTGGAGTTTCACAATCACTTCAGGCAGCTAAGTTTACAGAAAGCATCTGTAAACTGAGAAAAGAGTATTTTCTAAGAAAGCCAGTGGCACAAAACTCTACAGAGACAGATTCGTATTTTCTTGGAAAGCTGATTTTTGGTTGAGTGTGCCTGCCCAGAACCCTAGCGCTGAGGCAGGAGGATCAGGAGTTTCCAGCCAGATGACTTACAAAGTGAGATGCAGAGAGCAGGGAGGGGAGAGAGGGAAGCAAGCAACTAACTTTATTTAGAATATTAGCAATTTATGTGTCAGACTGTGCTAATCAGAAACTTTGTATCTAGTCAGGAACACAAACCCCAGGCCTAATCTTTATCATCCAGTCTGCTGGCCTGCATGGTCACTGAAGTCTCTACACAGTCACCACGAGGTCACTGCACAGTCTATCACACACAATCTCTGCACAGTTACTGTTGCAGGATATTTGATCACACTGTGAACCTAGAGATTGTGTTACTTACTGGAAAAAAAAACCAAAAAACCCTGTTTCTAGTTGTGGTATGGCTCAGCCCTAGCACACACCTACAGTTCAAGAGTTTTCTGCTTGAATATTGTAAACAGAATTAAATAAAGTCAACCATAAGGCAAAAGGCGGATTGCAAGCAACCAGTTGACAAGAAGTGAACATATGGTTAAGAAAAAAACCATAGAGAAGAACAGGAAGGCAAGAACACGAACACGGCGACAAAGAGGAAGAGAAGAGAAGGGCATTCAGTTTAAAGGAGGTTGTCTGAGACAGGCTGGGAGAAGGGCACTCCTTCTGGGACGTCTGCTGAGGAGGAAGGTCAGCTGGGTGCTTTCTCTGCCTCTCTGAGCTAGCAGGGTTTCACCCCAGCATCTGGCTCTTCGCTGGCTAACAATGCTGACAGATTTTCCACTTCTAACTTCTCACGTTGAACTCTGGCACCCAGTATGTGGTCATTCTCCTTGTCATAAGAAACCCTCTTCCTAAGCCCTTGCATGAAGCCCACCAGAACAGTAAATATCCAGGACCCAGCTTTCTTGGGAGGCTGTGTTTCCGGCTCTCTTCCTCTAGTAAGACATTCCAGCTATGAAACCACGCCTGCTCTGCAGAGCTGATGAAATGGCTCCCAAGTTCACACTTAGCAGAATAGAAAGAAGCTGCTAAGGTCAATGCAGCCTAGAACCTGTCAGACGACAGTGCCACCGCTCTGGACAGTGTCTACAGTCTGACATCTGCACAAGGCTTCCCTGGTATGTCCCACACTATTGAGGGCTACTGAGTGCTCTCTACCGTGGCTTCACACACAAATGCTTGCCTTCACTGATGCTTCATTCTACCATTTTAAAAAAGTTTTAAAAGGTTGAGTCCTTCTGCAAATTAAAGCCTTGCAAAGAAGTTATCTTATAATTAGTTATCTTAATTATAAGATAATAATCTTTAATTATAAGATAATAAGTTATCTTATAATAAAAGTGTAAACAAGCAAACAAACCAGGAATGAAATGGTCAATATTCTTTGGCTTAATTAAAAATGTGTAATGAGTTACTAAGTGTTTTCTATTGAAACCTGAAAATTAAATTTGTTGAAAAACTAATGTAACATTTTAAATTAATAACTTCCGTTGAGTTTCTTAGAAATCTACAATTTAAGACTTTAAAGTTAAAAAAGAAATCTAGAAAAATTATGATCTGAGAAATATGTAAATGTTATTTTGTTCTAAACTATTATATTCTAATACTTAAAGTAAATATTCCAGTTTCAAAGTGGAAAAAAAAAGGGGTATGTGTAGCTGGTACCATTTCAGAGAGAGGAGAGCTTACAATGGAAAGTACCTATGGTGGGGGACAGGGCAGCATGTCCATATTGGCTGGGGTGCTATGCCTGAACCATGAAGCCTGAAGCCTAAAGCCCGAGGCCCGAGGCCCGAGGCCCGAGGCCCGAAGCATGAAGCATGAAGCATGTAGAACGCCACAGCTTACCGCTCTGCAAGCCTTCGGGCTTCTTCTGCCAAGAGGGTCATGTTGTTTGGTTCGCCTGTAGACTCTGGCTGGGTGATTGACTGAAGAGGAAATAAAACACTTATTCTCAAAAGACTGAACTGTTTAAATTCCAAAAAGCAAGTATTAACACTAAATTTTTGTTAAAGTCTTGCAAAATAATGTTTCTTCTTATTTCTTATTTTGAGAGATCTTCTGACTGGTACCTTTGATTGGAAATTATATCTATTTTGAATACTGCAGAAGAGGCAACTGGGAGAAAGAACCTAGATAACCCTCCGTTTTCATTCAGTTTTTTCTGTTTTGTGACAATTGCTGAAGTCTGGACTTGAAGTGACCCCTTCAGGCTCCTATATCTGAGCAGCTGGTCCCTAGCTGGCATTTAGGGGAGGTCATGGAACCTTAGGAGATGGGTCACTGGGACAGCCCTTTAGGGTATAGCCTGCTTTGCTTCTGTCCCATCCTTAGCTTTTAGATCTGGCTTCTATGTGAGAAGCCACCACACTCATCTGCCACTGCCAAAAGCTGCCCCAGTTCTTTGCCCATACTGAGGATTGTGAGCCAATGAAACCTCCCCCGTCTTAAGCTGTTCCTGTTGGATCTGCCACAGCAAGGAGAAAAGCAGCTGCTCTAATGGCTATGAGCAGCATGGCTCTCTTGCTCCGGAGTGCCAGGTAGGAGGACGCTTTTTTCTCCACTGACAGATCTGCTACAAATTACCCAGGGGCCCACCCCACCCACCGGAACCTCAGAGTCACTCACCACATTGGCAGCGGCCATTTTTGCTTTCTCGAGCTCCCTGGAGGCGATCTCAATCAGCTGCTCCGTGTTCTCCACTCGGGTCCGTGCTTGCTCAGCCAGGATCCCAGTCTCTTCGATGGTATTCCGGATATTCTGCAATCGGCTGATTTGGCTATGCAGACTGCTGTTCACTCTCTGAAGGCGATCCATCAAATTTTCATCTACATCTGAAAAAAAGCATTGTAAATACACATCTGTCTATTATCTGAAGGGGTGCACCATCTGTGTGAAGCTGAGGCGCATCTTTCAGACACATTTTCCTTAACACCCAGGAGAGGTGAGGTCTCTGTTGTGCCCATCACGCTTTCACTGCAGTGAGCCTCACTGCATTGTCCGGCCTAGGCGACTCCTGAGTCCCTTTCCTCCTCATCACTGGGTCCACACTCTTACACAACAGTTGGCAAAGCAGAGACAGTCAAGCATGCAGATGTTTGATGAAGAAAAGTAAAACTGATCTTTATACTGTGCCTCCTGCCAGATCTAGCCACAACTACATACTGTTAAAGTGCCATCGGTCCTAAAAGCCCAACATATAACTATTGAAAGGACATCTGAAGCAGACACCAGGTATGGTGCATGTCTTTAGTCCCAGCACTCAGGAGGCTGAGGCAGGTGACTCTGTGTCTTCCAGGCCAGTCTGGTCTCCGTGGGAGCTCCAGGCCAGGTAAGCATACAAAGTAAAACCCTGACATGAACCAAGCCAAATTAAACCAACCAATCAACCAAACAAACAAACACACCCCACCATTAGATGCTGAAGTATGCCAAATTCAACTTCCTTGTATTTTAACTAAGTATACATTTTGCTCCTCCCCAACCCCACTTCTGTCCCAGCACATGTATGTCATTTTCAGTTGGATCCCTGCTTCCACATACTTTCTCAAATTGAACTTTACAATGCCATTCAACTTAAACCTCAAACATGGGTCCTAATAAATCAAATGATAAATATAAACCTGTGCAAACACAATGCCTGCCAGTATTAAATTCTCACATGTCATGAGGTTTTATTAATATACAAAACTCCAAGTTCTATTCAAAATTGGCCAGTTCTTGGAACAGAAAGGAACCTAGAAAGAATCCCACACATCTGCAGCCAGCCAGCTTTCAAAGGAGTTGCTAAAAACACACACCAATAAAAAGGGTAGTAAGTTCAATAAATAGGACTGGGAAAGCAAAGGGATGAAGCAGAGATGAAGCACCTTTAACTCTATCACCTATGACAGACCAACTCAAACGGACTAAGCTCTTGAACAGAGGGCCTGAAAAAAATGAAATTACTGAAAGAAAACAAAAAATGCTTTAGAACACTGGAATTGGCAAGGGTTTTTTTGGACAAGACCCCAAAAACACAGGAAATAAAAGCAAAACTAGACAAATGCAATTACATCAAACTGAAGAGCTACACAGCAAAGGGACCCATTGAGAGTGTGCACAGACAACCACAGACTGGGAGAAAGTAAGAACAAACCGTGCATCTGGGCAATATTTAAGAACTTTAAAGCTCATTACCAAACGGACAACAAAAAGCTAATGGGCAACACACATAAACAGACACTTCTCAAAAGAAGATGCACAAATAGCAAACTGATATATAAAAAATGTCTTTACAGCATCAATCCCAGGAAATTCAAGTCAAAACCTCACTTAGAGACCACCTGACCTCACTCAGCATGGCTACTGTCAAAAAGACTGAACAGAACGAGCGCTGGCGAGGACGGGAGAAAAGCAAATCACGCACACTGCTGGTAGATATGTGAGCTAGAGCAGTCACCATGGAAAACACGATGGAAACACTTAAACACTAGCACAACATGATCCAGTAACCCTAATCCTACAGACATATGCAAAGGAGAAGCCAGAGCGCATGTGAAAGAGACACCTGAAATCCCATCTTGGAGACACTGTTCTCAATGGATAAGCAGTAAAAACAACCAACAGGTCTACCAGGCAATGAATAACAAGATGGTGCAGAAACACAAGGAGATGCTGTTCAATCCCGAAAAGAAACAAAATCCTGTCATCTCTAACTACATAGATGAGCAAGTGAAATAAGCCACATGGAGCGAAAAATGCCACATGACCTCACCCAGACGTAGAAGTTTTAAAAAGCAGGTATCAAGGGAACAGTATGATCATGGCAGCAGAAGGCAGCGGATGGTGGAAGGGCAGGCAGTGGACAGTAAATCAGACACGTCTAATGTGTGCTGATGTGCTACTGAACAGTGACTGGTAACTAGTCAGCACCATTCACCTAAAAAAGTTAGAAGACAGGGTTTGGAATGTTTTCAGCATAAAGATATAATAAATGTGTGAGGAGCTAAATATGTTTATCCTGATTTAAACTTTGTGCAATGCATATATGCACACATATCAAAACATTACTGTTCTATGAATATATGTATAATTTTTATGCTGAAAATTTTACTTAAAATGAGATTAATTTAAAAAAACTGAGCAGTTTTAATTTCACATGATACTATACTGAAACCTAAATTTTCTAATGAATGTAAAAGTATGAGAGTTCCAGCCAGGCATGGTGGTACATGCCTGTATTCCCAGCATTCAAGGAGGCAGAGGCAGGTAGATCTCTGTGAGTTAAGTCCAGCCTGGTCCACAAAGCAAGTCCAGGGCAGCCAAGGCTACACAGAGAAACCCTGTCTTGAAAAACCAAAAAAAAAAAAAAAAAAAAAAAAAAGGAAAGAGACAGAGTTCAAGAGAGAGTTCCAAGTTAGGATCAAATGAAATAAATACGATTTTGGAAAATAGCAACTTGACAGTAAGGCCATGAAACACACATGCAAACTGATGACCTGCACAACCCTGCCTAACTGCATACTGTGCCCTGCTTAGAAGACGCCTTGCACAATTCTTTGATAATCTAGAGATTTTTCAGAAACTATGGAAATACAAACAAGATCAGCCAATGCTGCTGGAGTGGTCTCTACCCTTCAGACTCTCAGGATCACAGCTGCCACTCCTCACTGTGCTCTAGAATGGCACCAGAGAAGGCAACAGAGACACTCACTGGTAGGCTCACGTCAACCGTCCAACTCTCCCACTGTCTACCTGTTAGCCTTAAACCATATAATCTTTCAAGTCTGCAGAACAAGCACATTTCAACTACAAAGTGAGTGCTCACAGTCTCAAAAGCCAAATCCTTACAAAGGCATTTTCATTCTTGGCTAGTCTGAACCTAAGCAGGAAAGGTCAGCTGGAAGTCCTCTACTAAGGAACCCCGGAAAGGAAATTTAACCCCAATCTCTGTGAGGCTCCCAGGTCTAGGAGAAGCAGTGACCCACTGTGCTGCCAGCTTGCAGGTGACTAAAGGAAATGAGATGGAGTCCAGCCAGCATAGAAAGTATGCGGTTCCTGTGGTCAGAGGACACTGCCAGTAGTTCAGCTATACCAACTTGCATGGAATGTTGGTGGCCAAACTTGCTGCCCTTCTCTGGCCTTGGGTCTACTCCTGTGTGCTGGTGGTCTGGCCCAGAGCTTTCTGTCACACCCTGGTTAGCCCAACAGGCATGTCAGAATATAACCAACCTCATGACTTAGTGTATATAGCAAATGACATGTGAATTTGTTGTTTTAACAAAGCATATTAATGGAAAATTGCATGCCAAAGTGGTTGACGAAATGAACATCCTAAATAAGAAGGGTGTCCATTCTTCCTAGGCAGTGTTTACTACTTAAAATGGTTTAAAAGGCAACCCCAAATAAATACACAGAAGCATCTAATGTTAAAATAAGTCACTGACATCTTACACTTTTCAGTATCTAAAAATGTCTCACATGGAACAAACTGTGGACTCTCATAAAGAAAAAATAAAGCAAACAAATTTACCATAATCAAATTATGTCATTACTGCCTTCCCTATTTCTATAATCATTAAAAAAAATCAAAATTCTATACATTAGTGATATTTATATGAAGGAAAAAAGCAACGTATTTATTTGACAGGCAGACTTCCCCACATAACTCCAAATGGATCATGTTTATAAATTCAAAGTGGCCATGGCTGCTGTCCCACGCCATGCTAGCTTTAATAAGCATTTATTATGTGCACCTGGGCGCACACTTGTCCCCGATGGAAAGCCGCACACCAAGTGGACTCTATCCACTTTCTCATCCCCGGAGCTGAGCTCAGCAGCAGGCTTACTATAGGCACTTAATAACTGTAGAAAAGAGTTTGCTTAAGTTCAGGAAAAAAAAAAAAAGCTTAGGTCAGAGTAAGGAATAAAAACAAAACTTTAAGGTGATCTAAAAAAGAAGTATATGAATTGGGCGGTGGTGGCGCAGGCCTTTTATCCCAGCACTCTGGAGGGCAGAGACAGGCAGGGCTTTATGAGTTCGAGGCTAGCCTGGTCTACAAAGTGAGTCCAGGACAGCCAGGGCTGCATGCTGTCTCAAAAACACAAAACAAAACAACAAACAAACAACAAGACTGAGAATTTTATAAAACTGTATTATTGCAAATTAGAAACAAGATCACCAATCCACCCAGTTTGGTCCCATGTACCTTTGACACCCTGAGCTTCACGGAGGAGGTCTGTAACCTCTCTCTCTGCCTCCTTCAGTCTGTCCTCGAAGGCTTGGTCTGTCACTGTCTCATCTCCAGTGCCAAGGTTTGCTATGAGGCTCTCTAACTCCCGGAGCTTCACTCGGTGCTCAGCAACCTAAGGAGGGAAGGTAGAGAGGTTGGCACGCACGCTGCTGGACTAGAGTGCTAGGCAGTGGGAGGTCTGTCCCGCTCACACAGACGGCCATTCTTCCTGTGCACACGGTCTACTGATAGTTCTCTAGATGTCTACCAGCATCTCAAACAAAACTCTGGAATCTGTTCTCCCTGAGGACTCTCAGCAAACACCTCCCGCAATGCTAAGCCCATGCCTGAGTCTTTTTTCCCTGTCCTGATACCATGTATGTATCTCATCCACTCAAGGACTTCCCCTGAACCCCGCCCCTAATAACAATTCTTCATGTGGCAGTCAGGACACTCCACTTCAAATACAACCGGACTTCTGTACATTCCCACTGGATTGGGAATGATTCCCAACTCTTCACTTACTGTCAACTTGGTCCTATATCATGTCCCCCTGACAAGGTCCCTCCCTGAGCAGGATCCAGTTAGCTTCCAGGGGCCAGGCCTTTGCTTGCCAATTCCTCCTCCTCACCCTTCAGACCTCACATCACCTCACAGAGGGCTCTCCTCACAGAGGGCTTTCCTCACAGAGGGTTTTCCTCACAGAGGGCTTTCCTCACAGAGGGCTCTCCTCACAGAGGGCTCTCCTCACAGAGGGTTCTCCTCACAGAGGGCTTTCCTCACAGAGGGCTCTCCTCACAGAGGGCTTTCCTCACAGAGGCCTTACACAGTTTGCGACAGTCGCCACCTCTTTCTATTCTCTCAGTCACTTATCTCAGGAGTTCTCTTATGCACGCAGTTCTGATCATTTCCCCCCCAACTAGAACATATGCCTCTGAGAAGAGAGACCAAGTCGAGCTTAGAGTACACTGAGTTTCTACTTACATCTGCTGAAGGAAAGAGTGAGTGGGTGAATGCATTACTAACAGCTTACCTTATCCTTCACCAGGCGGTAACAAGCTGGACACTCCTGGCAGCCAGGCCAAGACCGATTGTAGAAATAGTTCTCTTCACACTGGTCACAGCGATTTCCCACAAAGCCCTCCCTGCATTCACAACGGCCGTCATCTTTACACTGGAGTGAAAGGGACCCTTCATGATGACAGTCACAGGCTGCAGGAAAAGAGAATTCTCATTTTAACTCGGACTGAGTACCATCATTCTGAGTACCTATAAAAAATTCATTCATGAGGTTTGAAATGGCTAAGCCCGTGCAGCAGAGAACACAGACATTTTAAAAGAGAAGACAGGTTGTGAAGTAAAATGGGCATCCTTTGGAGCACAATTTGTGTTTGTGTGTGTGTGGTGTGCGCACATGTCCCTACAAAGGTCAGAGGTCAACACTGGGTATCTATCCTCTTCTATCACTTTCTACCTTACTTCTGTTTTTTCTTTCGTTTTTTTTTTTTTGAGACAGGGTCTCATTATGTACCCCTGGCTAGCCTAGAGCTCACTATATAGACCAGGATGGCCTCAAACTGACAAGAGATCTCTCTACCTTTGCTTCCTGAGTGCTAGGATTAAAGGTGTATACCACTGTGCCCAGGTTTTGAGATACCATGTTTTGAGACACAGTATCTCAACAATAGCACTGCTGGGCAATGAGCTCCAGGGATCTTCCTGCTCTGCACCGGAGTTACTGGGGATCTGAACTCAAGTTCTACTGCTTGAATGGCAAGCACCTTATCAACACGGTCATATCCTCAGCCCCTTGGAGCACATTTCATACGACACAGCAATTACAGAAATGCCAGGCATGGTGGAGAATATGCCTCTGGGAGGTAGATGAAGGGGAAGTGAGGCCAGTCTGGGCTACATAGAGAAAAAGAATACATACACACATACACACATACATACATACATACATACACACACACACACATCAAACTAAGCAGTGCTCTTTTTTTCATATGATTCAGTAATTCCTATCTACTTTCATCTTTCCACTGCCTAAATTTCTCTATGAAATAAGAAAACCCAATGCTAACACTTCTCTTACATTACTTTACAAGTTTGTTTTTTTACTTTGTTCGCTGAACTGAGTCAATGACTTATGCTAGCTACATTCCACAGGAATTCAGAAAGGAAAAAAAGAAAACTTCTGATTTCCAGGCCAGTGTTTATGCCAAGAAGACACAGATGTTTATATGCAACTGAACCAAAAAGGCCTCAAGGGTGGAAAGTGACCTCATTAAGCCAACAAACTCTGGACAAAAAAACCATTACTGCTCCCTTATATGCAATGAAAATGTGATCAATAAACAAGTCTCAATAAGCGGAGTGGGAGAGCTCAGTACTCAAAGGAGACAATTTTTTTTTCCTTTAGGAAACAAGATTACAAACAGGAATAAGTATAAAAAAACTATAAAAGGAGATATCAACAATATGGTTACCAAGGAATCAAAAAAGCCCTCGATTTCCAGAGTTTCAGAATATGCCACAATGGCCACACAGAGGCCATAGCGCACGTTCTGCATGTCTTACGTTTGCAGCCTTCAGGTCCAAACCCAAAGTGGTTGGTTTCACATCGCTCACAGTGCTGACCAGTGATGCCAGGCTGGCACTCACACTGCCCAGTGCGGATGTCACACTGCCCATTGGTGGAACCCAAAGCATGGCAGTCACACCTGAAAAGAAATACAAGACATTTCTAGTGAAAGAAGAGCAGAGTGTAAGCAACATTCTCTCAAAGGCAGCATGGCAAGGACTGCTGCTTGGAATATTAAGGGTTGCCACTGAGTCCCTAGCATCCAGGCTCTTTCTGTGAGTGCTGTTCAAGGCTCTTTGTCATGTCTCCTCTCCAGACTGAAACCCTATAGGCACTGACCAAGAACTGGGTGGCTGCAGCCCTGGTGAGGTGTCTCAGAAGAAACCTTGCAATCTGCATTTTGTGAAATGTTTGACACACCAGGACTGCTATTGTGCTATCCCTTCTGTCCCTTAAATCCTATCACACAGTGCCTTTCTTGCATCAGACACTAGATTCGTAAGCAACAGCAAGCCATCCACTAACTGTCACTTGGAAAGATGGACTTCTTATGACACAGACTGCAAAGATCACTTTCTCGGACAGCTCTGAACTCTCACCTCTCGCAGCCTTGCCCGCTCTGCAGGTTGTAGAAGCCAGGGTCGCAAGCACCGCAGTCCCGGCCGGACACGTGAGGCAGACACTCACACTGCCCTGTCACAGGGTTACAGCTGCTCTGCTGCTGCGCTGTCCCGTAGGGATTGCAGGCGCAGGCTAGGGCGGGAAGACAGGAAACGACAGACACAAATTACCAGAGAGAACGGTAGAGCATAAGACCTGCGCTGTCTGGTACAGATAGTCTCTATGTCTCGTCACACATAGTCTGTGTGGGTAATCTGAACAGAGATGTGCTATCAATTAAAACACACACTGACTTTGTGGACGTAGGGTGAAAAAGAACACCCATTCCATTAATGGTTTGTAACTGATTACTAGTTAAAAAGCAGTAAAATATCAGCTACAATGTTAAACATGATAAATTCTCCTGTTTCACTTTTTAATGCAATGTCTAGCGATCTTAAGTTATACAAGTGGTTTGCACTGCATTTGAACAAACTCCTGTAAGTGCTGGAAGAGACTCATGATGAGTTTGCACATCAAGGTGTACGTGTGATGCAGTGTGGCCAGAGGCTGACCTTTGCATTTGTCTGCTGGATTAGGAGCCAGGGGATTTCCAAAAAACCCTTCTTTGCACCGGTCGCAGTAGAAGCCAGCCGTGTTGTAGATGCACTTCAGGCACTCTCCGGTCAAGCGGTTGCAGTTGCCAACCGCGTTGGGGTCTATGTTGTCGTTGCATTGACACGGGCGGCACAGTCTCACGGGCCCATTGCTGCCCAGAGGGTCTCCAAAATAGCCATCATCACAGAGTTCACATCTCTTGCCTGGGAGAATGAGTGGGTCCGAAGTTAGAGGAAAGGCCTGAGGTACCCTGTCATAGATTAGCAATGGGGACACACTCTATTCCGACCATCCTATACAAGGTCGTGTGGTGACATGCAGAGCTGGGGTCCTCGGCTGTGGACCCAGCAGGGGGCCAAACCCCACTGTGGCTGGACACACTCCTTCGGTACAGTGGTCCCTGGTTTGCCTAGCTCATTTCAAATTCTCTGATCACGTGTTAAAGTTCTTGATAAATGAGATAGGCCCAAGGTTTACCAGACTCTGCATTCCAAAGGAATAAGCACATCCACACAGGCTTTGGCTGCTTTTGAAAAAGTCAAAGCACTACGTTCAGTGCTTTGAGTTTTCTGAACAGGGTGAGCAGGATCTCCCTTAACTTAAAAAGGTGTACACTATCCCTAGCCAAGCACTATCAGCCAGTGTAAAACCAGGGAACTCTGGAAGAGAATTAGGTTTCACCCACTGTCTGCTTGGACTTAATGACAGAGCAGGTCTTCTAATGACCAAAGGTGGAGCCAGACTCAGGCTCTCTCCACCAAGCGCACTGCCGTCTCCCTCTTCCACTGCCCTGCCGTTGTCACCCGAGACAGGCTCTTTCTTTCCGTGTAGCCAGCAGGGCTAACTCGCTAAAGAACCGCTGGGGAGCATCTGCCATCCACACCAGCACTCCCCTGGGGTGTGCTGCTGCAGTTGGTTAGGACGTGGGAGGGACAAGTACAAGAGCACTACGGCAGACTAGGGACTGACGGTGAAGGCCAAGGCCACTTTACGCCGGGTGCGACTAATCGTCGTAAGAATGAGACATTAGGATGAGAACTCAGAGAAATCTGCCAGGAAAATGCCCTCGGGAATGCTTCAGAGCAAGGCCACACACACCGAGGCGGTCAGAGCCAACCAGGTTGGACCATGGTGACGGAAGACTGAAATTCAAGTGTAGTGACGGGGTCTTTCTTTCTTTTACATTTGTTTGTTTGCATTTGTTTGTCTGTGTGCACACATGCCATGGTATGACTGTGGAGGTCAGAGGACAACTCACAGGAGTTGCTTCTCTCTTGCAGCCACATGTGATCCAAGGACTAATCTCAGGTCTTGAGGCCTGACAGCAAGTGCGTTACCCAATGAACCACCTCAGCCCCTGCAGCGTTTTTAAGTGGTGTAATCACCGCGTTGGTAACAAACACGCACCATCTCAGCACTTCGGAGGCTGAGCCAGGGGGATCACAAATTTGAGGCCAGCCTGGGATACACTGTGAGCTGTAGGCCACCTTGGATTACACAGTAAGGCAGCTCAGAAAAAGAAAAAAATACCAGTAAAGTGATGTGATCCTGTTACATTTTAAAAGGATTATTCCAGCTCCCATGTGAAGAGTAGATCTTAGGAAAGCAGGTGAAGCAGGGAGACAATGAGAGAGACAACTTCAGCCGAGAGGCCAAGGGGGCTAGAAAGTGGATGGCAGCAGAAAATGAGGTCAAGAGAGGGGCCGTTTCTAAGAAACGAGAGGAAGAAGAATCAAGTGTAAATCCAAGGATTTTGGCTTGATGAGGCAGGTTGTGGTAGTCTATAGATCACTGGGAAGGGAGAGGGCTAGACTTAGAGAAAAAGGAAGAAGTCAAAGTGAGATCTTTGAATCCAGAATGCAGGAGAGGTAGCTGGCACATTCAGTGAGCATGGCCTGAGGAGAGTTTACGGAAAGTGCTGTGGTACAAGGCTAGACAGAGATGGGGCATCAAAGGATGAAGGTGACTGGGATGGACTCAGTAATATGTGCCAGAGGGCCTGCAAGGAGGAAGCAGTTGCCAGACCACACGGTTGTAAGGGCAGTTTGGAGAAAGTTACTTCAGAAGCTTTAACTTTAATTGGAGTCGCCAAGCTTAAGGGTCCCCTCCAAATGGGTCTTGGAATACCCTGTCCTTCTTCATCTCAAGTGTATGCTTCTACCCCAACTCCAGAGGAGGCTGGATAGGGTGCAGTGTACACGTCTGCGGGGCAGAAAAGGTGGCTACCAGATGCAGAGGGCAGTCAAGAAGCTCCCAGCCCTTCACCAGGTAGAAAAGGAAAGGGACAAAGAGCTTTGCTCAGGAGACGGTGCCCAGAGCTGATGGTATAGATTTTTTATAGTGAAGGGACTGGAGATGAAAATCCCCAGCTGGAATAAAAAGGTGTACCCAAGAGAAAAGAGAAGAAAACCAAGGAGAGTTGCAGGTTGGACTACAGAGGAAGGGTATTTGGGGGTAGGCACTGTCCAGCATGGCCACGATACTGACCTTCAGAGCTGACAAAGAAGAGCCCAGGTCAGCAAGCTGAGCAGGAAATAAGGCTGAGGTGGGGCAGAGGGAAGACAAGAGAATGCAGGAGAATGGGCATGGGGGACCCTCCTGGCTCTGCTGCAGGCAGCTAGCAGCCCCCTCAGAGCCATCTCTACATGAGTGCAAGGGCGGCATTCCAGCTATGATGCCTCATCTGATAATGTGCTATTCCACATGTAATCCACATGAAAAGGCTTGAAGCATGTTCCAAATCAAATTGAAACAGACACACCAGGGAGTCTGGATCAAACTATTCCAAAATACAATTTGCTTCCATTTAAAAGTCTAAGTTCAAGGTTGAATAAGTAACACACTGCTTTAGCCCTGGTTTTGCCTTCTCGCCCTTCACAGCAAAGGCAATCTAACGAAGGGCAGTCTGTTAATAAGCCCCAACCCCTTTATGGCTAGCATGGTCAGCTATGATAATCTGAAACTGATATAATGCTTTGCTCTTCAGAAAAAGAATGGAATGGGTAGAATGGGAACAGAAGTCTACCCAAAGGTCTAAAAAAAAAAGAAAAAGCATACTTTCCCAACTTAATGTGACTGGCTTTGAGATACTAAAAGGCTGATTCAGAGAAAGAATTTTAAAATTGCTATTTCACATTAACAACTCCAGACAAGCCAGCACTGAAAGCCCAGTTTGTTTTCTCACTATACAAGAGATTACATTATAGTGACAGTTCTATGTGGAGTCACAAGGCCTGGGTTGCAGCCGTAGCTCACCAGCACCTCGCCACACAGCCTTGAACATGGCACTCACTGTTTCTGTGTCTTAGTCACAGCAAAACAACAGCAGAAGTTCCCTCTCGGGGTTGTGAGGACGCCTGAGGAAGGCCAAGTAAATGCTGACAACCAAACAGACCAGTGAAAGGACAGAGAGAAGGCACACTCACCGGCAGTGCCAGCTGGACAGTGGGTGCATACCACCTCCTTTGTCTTGGGGACAATGGCACAACTTGAGCCACCAGGGCAGGGACAGGGTTGGCAGTCAGAGGCAGTACCCAGGGTTGAGTCTCCATAGTACCCGTCGCTACATTTCTCACAGTGGGGGCCAGCTGTATTGTCTCTGCAGTTACAGACACCTATTTTGAGAGCAGAGATGTGCCATCAGATAAGTAAGACAGAGAGGGCCACTACTAAAGACAAAAGGACCCACGGGGCCAGCAGCGGCCTCAGGCCTCCTCACCTGTCTCAGGGTCACAGGTCTCACTGTGTCCATTGCAGGTACAGAGCACACACGGACTGTACGGTCCAAGACTTGGAGCTTCTCTTCTGTAGCCTGAGAGGCACGTCTCACAGAACTGCCCTCCGTACCCCACTGGACAGGTGCAGGACTCTACCCAAGTTGCAGAGACTCCGGGCCCAGGACGAGCACTCTGCAAGGTGACGTCATCCAAATATCCAGCATCTGTTTGTGGTGTGGAAAAGAGAACCACTGAGGTGCCTTCTGGTTTCCAAAAGCTCATCAAGAGTCATTAACGCATAAGAGTAGCCCAACCCAAGAGTCCAGACAAAACTGCCCATTAGCTTAAGTCATTCAACAGGAATGACAACCAGAAAACAGCATTTAACACAATCTTGTGGTATAGGGAGCTGAGCACATGGCATGGAATAGAGGTACGGTAAAGTTATGGACCCCCACCCCAAACACAGAGGGCTGTATAGCTCTGACAAGCCTACAATAATTCCAAATCCATTATGCCATGTGTCAGAATGCTCTTCCGTTTCCCTAAGGAAAAAGAAAGCTCAGGCTGAGCTAGACCAATGGTGCATCCAATCTAGTAGCACCAGCGCTATGCTCTAAGGCTGTAAAGTGGGCCTTGGAGATCCAGGCATGTTTCCCTGTAATTTCTACTCTACTGGACTCCTATTGAAGTGCATTCCTCCCATGTTACAGAGAATCACTTGCCATTTTCATAATCCATGTTGAAATTGATCACCTGGGCAGAAGAATACTGCTATTACTGGCTTGAACTTAACTTTTAATACGTGTATGGATGGCTTTTGCCTAATCAGACCATGAGTTAGAATAATTCACTTCCAATCTCTAAACATTCTTACATCTCCCTGGCCTAAAAATATTTCAATCTTACTCCTATTCCCAAATGATAATTCATCTCTTCTCTCTCTCAGACAAACTTTTTTAAGAAGATATTCTTTATTTTACCATCTCACATAAAAAATTACTTTTCAGAGAGTTCTGCGAGCTTACTCAGTTTCTACACCGAGCCAAAGCTGAACTCCTCAGCAGTGACTTCTCATCTAAAACTAAGTGATCCTCTTGGCCTAAACCTGCAATTACTTTTTTTTTTCTCCAAATTCTTTCTTCCCTTGGGCCTCAGGGCACAGACCTCAACTCTTGTATCTAGGATCCTATCCCGTTTCTCTGTTTTCTGCCACATTTCCAAGTTTAAAAGCAAATGACCAAAATGTACACAACCTTCTAACTTCAGAATACATTTGGAACCTGAATCTCTTCCAAGGACCCAGATCCATATTAGTAATTTTTTAAAAAATTTATTTATTTTTATATCAATCACAGCCATATTAGTAATTTATCACTTTATCTGGACACTCATGCAGAGACCTCAAAAACAGGCAAACCAACACCCCACACATTCCAGATACATCTTTTACTAGAGAGGGAAAAGCCCTCATTACTAAGTTCTTGAAGGCATATTTTAAAACCCCTGTTTATCTAAAATTAAAGCAAATGCTCATGGGAAAATATATAATTTCTCATAATTTAGCTGATAGTTCAAATCACTTGGCAATAAACATAGCAGTAAACAAAAAGACATGTAGGTTAAGCAAGTTGAACCAGGAGTTCCAAAAAGACTTGGAGAAAATCTATATACAGTGGCATTTCGACTGGCTTATTAATTATAAAATAACACTGTCATTAATGTTAGTAAATGCTCATCAGATGCTTGAAGACAGTTTCAAGTGTTTTAGAATACAGTTGATAGTACGTCTTTGGATCAGTGTGAACATACTGGAACAGGAGCTTTTCTTTACCATGAATCCTTTTACCCAGTCATCTTCTTAATCAATTCCTAAATTACATCACGACTTACTCCTCTCACTGTATGTGCCACGGATCTTGATTGAGGTCAAGTTGTTAAGGAGCTTCTGAAACTCAAAGGGCGAGAGAGCGGGCCTCCAAGGGTAATCTGTTGCTTCATGGAGCCTGGAGACAAAAAGGGCACATGACCACTATAAGAATAATCTGCAAGGACTGACGCCACCGTGGGCAATAATGACAAGTGACCTAATAAAAGAGAGCACTGCCAGTTTCTCAGCACAACCAGAGCAAGATAAAAGAAGGCCCACTCAATAACCCAAAGGGTTTTTAAACAGAGAATTTTACTATGTGACTGACCCAGGCTGGCCTTGAGCTCCGGCAATCCTCCCACCTCAACCTCCACGTCTAGGACAAGAAGCATGAGCCACTACGTCTAGCCCAGAGTTTTTCTTTAACACAAGCCTTGAGGCCAGATCAACTCAGATAAAACACAACAACAGAAAACCACTTTCTCTTTCTCAGCTGGTGAGGTCTCAGCTGACAGAGAGGAGGGTCTCACCTGAAGATGTACTTCACAGTGGTCTCGCTAGGGTAGGAGTTGCCCTGAGCGATCAAGGGCACGGACACTCTCAAGCCGGCTCCCTCGAGCACCAGATCTTCTGCAGAGAGGCGAGTGTCCCGTCTGTCCACTCGGAAGGAGAAGGAGAGGTTCTGGCCGTAACTTAGGACCTGGTTGCCCAGGAACTTCGCTAAAAGGCAGACATTAGGCTGGGTCAGAACGTGTGAGTGTGACGAAAGAAGCACTTGGGAAGCCGTGTTCCTCCGCAGCCTCACTTACCAGGGGCGACGAAGTACCTGGGAAAGTAACTATCCGAGATCACAGCGATGTCCTGCCTATCTGAGGACCACTCGAGAGATGCCTCCGAGCCATCTCTCTGTTCCACATGCCACCCATCCTCATCTGCAGGTGGAGAATGAAGACACGAGCACATTTAGATGACAAACCCTCGATATATGCAAGCCCCACAAAATGTACCTTATATAGAGAAAATCACCAATAAAAAAAGTTAACCCTACAACAGAACATGTACATACCAAGACACATTTTGCTGTGTTTTTTAATAGGACATTTACAGTCACTGCTTACCACAGTAAATTCTCTAAAACCATATGTATGTTTTCATAAGGAGGCAGCACAAGAAAAAAAAAAAACATACATATTAAGTAACATCAAATGTTCCTAGTATCAAAAACCCTCCCAAGTTACTAATTCAAAAAGGACCCATATGCAAGTGCTCTCGGAGTTCTAGAGGCCTGTGAGGTGGTGAGTAAGGGCTAACTTTACCAATCTGAAAGGTGGAGGAGATGTCATAAACACTGTAGCCAACAGCATTTGTGCACACAGAAGAATGCCCAAAGCAGAAGCAGGGTGTGCAACCCTTAGGATTAGATGATTCCAGATTAAAAAAGCCAGGTTTGCATCTGAAAGAGATTATGGGGGCATTGGTCATGGTTTTCACTGGTAATTTGACACCAATCAAAACAACAGAGCTCCAGAAAGATGGGCTACCTCTCACAGCTGAAGCCTTCGACATTGTCTTTGCAAACACATCTTCCTGTTTCAACATTACATTCATCTGTGCTGCCAGAGGGATTACAGGAGCACGGCCTGTTGGGTGGGATAGAAGAAAGTGAAGAGAACACACAGAACAGAAACACCACTCTTACAGCCACCCTGCATTACACATCAGTGGACCTTACACACAGGTCATCTTTAAAGGACAGAGGGAACTCATGTTATTTTTGTTTGGATTTGGTTTCAGTCAAGAATAGTCATCACCCATGATGAAACCTAATACTGTGCACACTAGCTTCAACTTCTAAAAACTTTCTGTCCCCTCTAAAACCCCAGGGGCATCAGCACGACTAGTCGTGAAGCCTGTTGACCATTATTGCTGGAAGAGTTCCCGCTTGTTATTACCATCTTTCTATGCAGATTCAGGAACAGTCTCTGATACTTAAAACATTTCTTTGAACCTGAGAGTGACACGCAGTACAAACCAAACCAGAATGGGTAATAACAAAATAGGCATTTGATAGCGATCAATTTAGTTCAATGACCATTTTCTGGGTAAAAGGCCACAAAGTAAGTGTGTATTTTAATTGGTAGCACATCTCGGTTGAGATTACCCAGACAGACTATGTGTGACTAGACATACAGACTATCTGTATATAAAAAGAAAGAGAAAACATTTACCTGCACCCTGCCTCAGTGAGGGAATGGAATCCGGGCTGGCAGCGGTCACACTTGTCTCCCATCACTCCTGGCTTACAGCTGCATCTGCCATAACTGTCACACTGTGTGCTGAGAGAACCTAAAATTTAACGAATTCACATTTAACTCCAAGTCCGGACAGAGGGTAAGTAAAAAAAAAAATCAGTGTCAAAAGAAACAGAAGCAAAAGCTAAAAGCAATGCCTGATGATCAGTATGTAATCCCTAGGTGATCGGAGAAAATAATGCCCAAATTCCAAACCAGAATTCCTTGTAAGTCACAGCTTTAGAAGCCATACCAGGCACACCCAATGGCAAATCTACCCATCATGCTTGAGCAAAGCTGTACCCCGTGGTACAGTACACACAGGGCCAGTCATCTCTCTGGCAATAGGCGTTCCTTAAGGCTCTCGTCCAGAACCTCAGGACACAGAAGCACAAACACAATACTATCCTAACTCTCAAAAGAAAAAAAAATACAAGAGACTGAAAGCCGTGTGTCTCTAGACACACACTCACTTGTTGCACATCATCCAGCCCTCTGAGAACAGACTAAACAAAATCATTAACAAGGAAGAGCCCTTCGCAGTCAAAGTTCAGATGGTCTCTACAACCCAGCTGCCAATTATTTACAGAACCACTACTTCTTTTATACACACTAGAAAATTATCCGAAAGTTCAACTTGGTTAGAGTGAAGGGGAAGGGTGGAAGCAGGATGAGACATTTATGAGCGAGAACAGCATGCACACTGCCACACTTAACTGTGCACATGCTCAGAAAACAAAGCTTTATTTTCTGGGGGTTCAGAAGACTCCTGGTTCATCTTACTCCATCCAAGGGAATAGCTGTCACTTACCAACAGGACTGCAGTGGCATGGAGAGCAGGCTTCAGTGTTCCCAAGGCGGAAGAAGTTCTCCCGGCACCGCTCACACTTTGCACCATCTGTGTTATCGCGGCAGTTGGTACAGTGACCACCATGTCCAGTGGAACGGTAAAGTTCAGGGTCAAAGTAGCACTCTTGGGATCGGCCATTGCAGTCACAGGCTATAAGTCAAAATATACAAGTTATGCTAGATCGGCATACCTTAAAAAGAAAATCTGTGTGTGTGTGTGTATGAGTAATGGCCATGTGTGTGAGGCTGCCTGCAGAGCCCCACCCCCAAGTGTCATGTCACTGGAGCTGGAGTTAGAGGCAGTTCTGAGTAGCCCAACATGAGTGCTTTCTTGGGAAATGAACGCTGGAGTCATTACTAGAGCCCCAAGATCTGTACACCTTTAGGAAAACATTTTAAGAATTCAAGAAAATCAAATCATAATTTCATATATCTCTGTGACAGGAGATACGGAATAAAAATGACTAGCAGGTACACTGTTTATAAAAGACATGGTATGTCAACAAGTTTAGATAGCTTGATCATCACTTTACTAAGAAATATCTGTCCTTTTAGAAAAAGATAATTGCAAACATAAGAATGTCTATACTCAGAAAAAAATCTGCCTCCCAGTACCTGTTCATATGTAAGAGCCAAGTCAAATGACCACTCTTCTGTTTCATGAGATAGAATTTCATTACGTAGCATTGGCTGGTCTGGAACTCACTGTGCAGACCTGGCCCTGAAGACATAGAGATGTCTGCCTCTGCTTCCCCAGTGCTGGGAAACAGCATGTACCAGAACTCGCATTTTTCTAACTGGCTAACCTTTACTTCTGGCACTCACAGAAAAAAACAAAGTACTAATGTATCATGCAGCTTTTCTTTGAACATTTTTTGCTTCAACAGTTCAAACACATTAAGGCACCAGCTTTCAAAGGGCCAGATTACTCTATCTGGACCAGGGAACTTGAGACATGTAGGTTTAAATTAGCATGTCTGATGATGGAGGCAGAGTCGCAAGGGAACCTAGACCCTTCAGATCCATCTACTAGCGAACCACAGTTCCAACTGGGCATCTGGTAAAGAAACCATACTTTAAAATTAGTAACTGAGGGTCAGATGGAAGGGGAGAAGGACCTCCTCTATCAGTGGACTGGGGGAGGGCCATGTGAAGAGGGAAGGGAGGGAGGGTGAGATTGGGAGGGGACAAGGGATGGGGCTACAAACTGTAATAAATAAAAAAAATTAATTAAAAAAAATTAAGTGACTGGCTGGGTGAGGTGGTGCGCAGCTTTAATCCCTGCACTCAGAAGGCAATTCTCTATGAGTCTGAAACCAGTCCAGTCTCTACAGTGAGATCCAGGCCAGGGCTACATAGTGAGACCCTGTCTCCAAAAGTAAACAAATAAATAAACATTTGTAATCATAAAGAGTGTTTACTGCTGCTTTTAGTGAGATGACTTTCTTAGACTTAGCCTGTCCAAAGTATATATAAGCTCTTGGCCATCACATAAAAACCAAGTCTTGCTTGGTTTACGATAGAGCAGTAATCAATTATTTTTTTTAACACTTGAATATGTATTTTCTTTCTCTGTACAATATATTCTACTGTAGAAGTACAACTGAAAACTGAAACTTGAACTGCTGGCACCAAGGCTGTGCGTTTGTCATGCTAGTGCTCACCCCTTTCGTTAGCTATTTCTCTCACCCCTTGCTGTCCTACAGGCCACCCAGCCTTCTGCAGTAGTGGCCTGGTGCCGAGATCATGAAGCAGAACAATTCCCATGCCCACTCTGCTTGAACCCAAAGCTAAAGCACATGCTGTGCCTCTCTCATTAGCAGCTGGGAAGAGAGGACAGCTGTGTTTGCTCTTGTCTGGCCCAGCATCCCACCCAACTGTTCTGATGTAGTCACATCATCCAGAAACTTTACTCTATAGGGTTGGTCCTGAAGAGACTATGGAGGAAGACAAACCCAGTGAACTCTTTCTCAAAGCCCACTAGCTACATGACTGCTTCGTTTCCTAACAGTATTTTGTATTCTCTGGATAGACTAGAAATATGACATCCATATGTACGTGTGTTTAGAAGACATGTTTTAGGAATGTTTCATTTCTTTCTCCAGTCCCCATAATATCCAATTTCGTTAGTGTGGTAATGGGATTAACGGAGCTCACTGGAATGCTTAGACATAAGTGCTAGAGGAGGCCAGAAAGTTTATCAGCAACTCCAGGATTTGATGTCAGAAAGGAAAGATGAACAATACAATATGCTCAAGGCAGTTCAATAAAAACAGTCATCAGTCAAGAGGTGATGCCCTCTCAGTAACTGCAATAACTGCTGCAAATTCCAACTGTTCTTTTTCTTGGTCCTTTTAATCTTCACACCGATGAAGTACTCAAGAACACTGCAGTTGCTTTAAAGTTTGTTCCCATTAAGTCTTTGGCAAATAATGACTCTACACTTCCCCTCCTAAGTTTCCCTCTCAGTCTGTTCAGAATAAGCCATGATATTACAAAGGATAAGCATGTGTTAACTTATTCATTTTGACCTTTACTAGGGTGCTACCCCTTCTCCCAAAGCCACCCAGATTTCCAGAGCAGTGGCTGGGCAACTTTCTCGCACTGTTCTCTTTAGTCAGATAAAGAAAAAGTGATTTTGAGAAATAACTGGTTGTACCTGGCACATGCTAACCAAGCTGGCTGCCTGAGTGAAGGAGTACTAATGTAATACCTATAGCTGGGGGCTGCACACCACAGGTTCCATAGAAAGTACTTGGGGAGGGGAAATAATGTCTGCACTCAACATATGAACAGACTTTTCTTTATTGTCCTCATCCCCCAATGTAGGACAACCATTTGCATGGCATTTGTACTGCACATCATGTTAGTTACCTACAGATGACAAGCATGAAAAAAGGAATGCATAGTCACATGCAAATAACCATGCCATTTTGTAGAGAACTTGAATATCCATGGGCTTTGGTATATGAAGAAGGTTCTGGAACCCATCGCCTACAGATACTGAAGGATGGTTGATTTTAAAGAGCCTCAGTGACTATAAGAGTCACATTTTAGAGATGCTTTATTGGCCCAGTATTTGAATCTAAGCAAACTCCCGAACCTTGGATATTGGGCTTCCTAGCTGATATTCACGAAGGAAACAAAACCAGCTGGGCTAATTCATGACCAACTTCCTTACCTATCATTTTCCTCTGATGTGCAGTAGTTTGGTGCCCTGCTCCACAGGAGCAGTGCCTTTCATAGTTTTCCACCAATGAGGAAGTCACCCACCCCTTCTTCCATTGCCCTTAATACAAATGGACAGACAATGCCAGCGGCACTCACGTAGGCATTCACTGGCGCTTTCAGCAGTTGCCCTCCTCCACGGCCGGTCATTGAAGAAAGGCAGACACTTTTCACAGTCAACTCCGTATGTGTTATGTTTGCAATTGCACACGAGCTTGTCAAATTCATTCTTTACACACTCACTAGCATGTCCGTTACATTTACACCTGAGAGAAAAGAGACAGGTGTAGTTAAGAACGGAACCACTGTGAGCCCAAGAAACGACAAGGAAGAAATGTGTATACAGAAAAACAAAGGCAACCCAAGGATTCTTTGAATTTTACCATTCAAAAGTATAAACTGAGGAACTTAGCAAGGATAAGTTGAAACACACACACTTACACGCACGTGCCAAAAAGCCGAGGATGGAACAATAATTAGGGAGAAGAAAGTCCCTAACAGTTTCTAAGGTCGCTAGCAGGATATTTCCTGAAGTCAAAACTGTTAGGAAGCAGCAGAAGACAATGGCTAAGAATTGCATAAAGTCTGACACTAGGCCACCTAGGTTTGGAACCCTTTCCCTGTCACTTACAGTGTGTCTGAACCTCACCTGTAAAACAGAGACAATGATAAAGCTTCTCTTACATTCACTGGGAATTCCTGTATTTCTGCATACAGGACTGCATAGACTTCAAGTCAATGCATACGGCAATAATTCATATAATTATGCTTCCAATTGAAGGAGATGAGACACTGACTTCAATGCCTCATTTCTCATAGATGTCCAGTAGTTCGATTTTCCCTTGGTCTATTTGGGGGCAAGGACACTGAAGGATTCCCTAGATCCAAGTATAGTAATAAACTGAGGACCCAAGGGAACTTGGAGATGGTAATGTGGGCTAGAGTAGAGACATTACTCTCACTTGGTTCCTTAAAGACAGCAATTCTGGGGGCTGGAGAGATGGCTCAGAGGTTAAGAGCACTGTCTGCTCTTCCAAAGGACCGGGGTTCAATTCCCAGCACCTACATGGCAGCTCACAACTGTCTGCAATGCTGATTCAAAGGGATCTGACTTCTTCACACTAATTCGCATTAAAAAAAAAAAAAAGACAGCAATTCTGTAGCTTCAACTGCCGTCTAAAAAAATGCCTGTGCACACTGGACCATCTTATCATGCAGAGTTGAGTCCTGATTTCTTCTCTAAGTTCCCATCCCTTAATATCTCCCATGACCTAAAACTGTACCTATCTTTGACTAAATGCATTAGCTCCTCCAAGTTAGCTTATTGTCTTAATTTATTAGTGGCAGCACTGTTCTCCTGACCATTAGACCTTAACATTATCTTTGACTAAAGACCTGGCAATTTTCCTTTCACAGTAAAATGCACTGTATGTCCCTTTTGGTCTGTCAGCAGCCCAATGTCAGGAGTTTGCTGTTTAATATCCAGACTATACAGCATCTAAACAGGAATGGAAATTCTATCAACCCCACTGTGTTTTCACACCTGACTCTGCAGGTTAGGAGATAAAGCAATAGGCTTCATGGTCTCAGCATAGCCATGTACCACTGTCCTCCGTCCTCAGTGTGCACTCATCTTCCTAACCCAGTTGACATTATAGCCTTACTCCAAACGCTGCCCTTTTCTCACCGCTTACATTTCAAACCAATATCACTGAGCATGCCAGGAAAACCATATGTAAAAATAATTTTTCAGCTCTTGTGACTTCATAGGCTAACACAAGAAAAGAAAGTTTATGATTCTTTGCCTGTCGTCTCTGGCCATAAAGCGAGCTTTCTGGTTTACAGTTCTGCAGGGAGATTTTCTTCCCACCCAGCAGAATTCCACTCTCAGCTTCTGCTGATAGACACCCGTCCTAGTGCGCTCAATCCGAGCATCTGCCCTCTCTACCCACATCAGACCCCACCCCTCTATGTCTGGATTCATGACATTTCTGTTTAGAACATACAGGAGCACTATTCTAAGATGACCCCCACCACCACCCTGTGCTTGGGAATAGAAGTGTTTGGATTCTTGATCTTTTTCAAAACCAGACTGCTGTATCTTGGGAGTGGGACCAAGTCACAACGTGAACTTTATGGCCTGAAGATAATTTTTACACAACACTGAGGAGACCAGCATTTTGACTGTCCACTTGTGACATCACATGAACACCAGTCAATATTTTATTCTGAAACATTTCAAGCTTTGGGTGCAGGTTAGTTTTTCTGTCAACTTGGCTATCATAAGCCTGGCACATCTGGGAAGAGGGGCCCTCAACTGAGAAAATGCCTTCTTCACAGTGACCTGTAGGTAAGGCTGTGGGCATTTTCTTGACTAATGATTGATGGGGAAGGGCCCAGCCACTGCAGGCAGTGCTGCCCTGAGGCTATATAAGAAAGCAGGCTGAGCAAGGCATGGAGAACAGCCTAGTAACAGCACACCTCCATGGCCTATGGTTCAGTTCCTGCCTCCAGGCTCCTGCACTGACTTTCCTCAGTGATGGACTGTGATCTGGGAGCTGTAAAAGAAGTAAACCTTTTCCTCCCCCAACTTGCTTTTGGTGCTGATCACAGTAACAGAAAGCAAACTACATCATCTTGAGTTTGTGGATTACAGATGCTCAACCTATATTTGAATTTTTACATATTTATCCATCACCCCTAACTCACACCTAAGATCCTGGAGGTCAAGACTTCTTTCTCCCTCACAGAACAGCTCTCAGAGCCTATTACTCAATTCTGCACTTAAACAGTCAATGAGTGTCGATTTAACACGGTTTCAGAAAACCCAACTGCTTCGCCTCCAGAACGAGAAGATCCGATGAGGAAAATCTCCTAGATTGTGGCTTTCTTTCCAGATCCACATGGTCCCTAAATTCTAATAAAGTCGTAAACAAGTTCTACATCAAAGTTCCAATCACTTTCAAGTCAGATTTAATAGTTCACTCACCTGCCGCCCACAGCGAAGTCTGAGATTGCATAATAGTAGGACTTGAGAACTTTGGGGTCGTTAAACACTTCATCTCCGAAGGTGTTTAGGCGATTGAGTGTCACTCTGATGTCAGTGGCCGTTACCCATTCCTGCCAGAATGAAAAAACACGAGAGCAGACACATGACTGCAGATCTGGAGAAATGCATTTGACACATGACTGCAGATCTGGAGAAATGCATTTGACACAATATTCTCAACAGCTGGTGTTAATCTAGACCTCTCTGGCTGCATTACTGAGATACTGAACTACTATCTTTAACTCCCTGATATTTTCCTCTTGACTCTCCTGCAGTTAACACTGTCACTTTGCCACTCACAGTTTCCAAAGGCGAGGACACTCCTGGTTTCTTCCTAGGAAACCCCAAAGCCCAGCCCAGTGAACAGCAGGACATCTCCGTACTCCTTGCTCTCTCCCCAGCCTATAACTGAAATGCAACCAGGACTATCAGTTCAGATCACAGGAACGTGACACTTATTCTAGCACACTTGTTTCTATGTACTGCTTCACCCTGCACACTTTGTACCATCTAGTTCTGGCTCCCAGGCCAGAATCCCACTGGTCTGAGATAGACAGAAACCTAAGCACAAGGTCATGTTTGAGTACACTGACCCACACCAACCAAATGCAATCTGTTTGTTGCGATCTTTTCCACGGCATCACCTCCATTAGGTCTTTCCTGGCCATTCTATCTTGAAATAACCAACACTCCACTGCTTTGCTTATATCATCCATTTTGACACTGCCTATACAACCCGATTAAAGGTATCGGAAGGGTAGGGAATTTGTGTCCATTCTGTTCAGTGCAATGCCCCTTGTGCTTGGCTCAGAGTGAATGAATGGCTCTATGTCTGATCAGGTGGACAGGTGTATGAAAACACAGCAGACAAGAACGAAGTCTACGCTATTACCCTGGGGTCTATGATGTCTAAGCCTTATAATAAACGCCCTTCCATTGGGCTAACTTTATCAGATGCTTACATGTGTGGTGCAGTGCTATAAAAATGATCCCAGTGACTCAGTCTGCTAGGGCCACACCCTGTGCAGTCCCTTTCCATGCTGACTCCTGGCTTCGATGTATAGCTGGTTTTGGCAGAGGGGACACTGGTAGATCTGACACAAGCAGAGGCTCCATGAGGACTATTCATGCTTAGGGACTTGCTGTCATGTGGAAAAGCCTACTCCAGTCTCCTGCACATGGAAGGCTACAGGAAAAGAGAAAGACTCAGCCCTCAGCTGGCTGGCCTGGCGAGTGAACCAGACTCAAAGGCAGCACTTCTGCTCCAGTCCAGGCACCACGTGTGAAAGTCACCCTCACAGATGTAACAAGCAGGGGCATGGGTGCAGGCATCTATGCTTGCAGAGGGCTCTCTGAGCCCAGCAGGGGCATTCCTGATAAGGAAACACTGCCTTAAGCCAGCCCAAATACCTGGCAACAGGGAGAGCTCATAAAAACTAATCGCCATGAAGCTTCAAGTATAATTAGAAAGGAGAAGATGAGTTCACTGTATCCATCTTGGAACTCAATAACAACTCCCACTCCAGACCACAATAGCAGGGATCTGTTAATTGAACATAATGCAAATAGCTAAACACATCTCTGCTTAGTGTTTACAACAGCTCCCAGGCTTCATCATCACCACACTCCCCTTTACAGAGGAGACAGAAAGCTCACAGAGCGCCACAGAGACAATATCGTAAAAAGAGAGTCTGGGGTTCACTGAACAGAGTCCGGGGCTCAGTTCTGCCACTTAAAACTGTGAGTTGGGGCAATTCACATCCTTTCTGAGCTCTGATTTCTCCTCCATAAAAATGAAGATATAAATAATATCCAATTTATATAATAAGGCGACTTACAAGACTTGCTACATCTAGATAGCAATACATCTAGATCCAATATCTAATACATCTAGATAGCTGCTCAGTTATCGACAGCTGAGAACTCACTTTGTTACGGCACATCTAAGTGTGTAATAGAGGCTAAGAACACAGACCAATACCTGCCAACACTCAGCCAGTGGGACCTGAGACAGTCTCTTCCATCTGGGAGAAGCCAAATCTGCTCACCCAACTTGACCCCAGGCTATGAGAGCCAGGGCTCTTATACCCAGATACACATAATTAAAGCAACTAAACAATGAAACCAACTGACAAAATTTATGCAGACGCCCTACGCATTCTTACCACGTGGCCTCACTACTTTCCACGGCATAAAGAGCAGCAAACAGCAGAATCCCCACAGAAGAGCTGCTCAAGACAGGCTGGTGGGCATGCAGGCAGCAAAGGAGCCAGAAAACCAGTTACAACCCCAAACACCATTCTATCCTACTGGTCCCACTTGAGTCTCCAGGACAGGAAACACAATCAACTGGATGAAGAAACAGGCTGGCAGACGTCTGCTATATTGCCTTTTCTGGCATTCTTTCAGTCTTCAGTTATTCCATCTCTCTAAATCAGCTATTCTCTTTGCTATTTATTTTATCTGCATCACAAGAAATCCCTTTCTGAAAGGCCTCGGCAAAGACTTGGATTTACTTTCATATTCACCATCTCCCAACAAGCTAAAATGTTATAAAGGGAACTGGACACACAGAAAAATATAGTCTCATCTTTTGGCTCTGCCGAACACTACACAATCAAATCATAGTATGTCCTTGAATATGATAATAAATTATAGGGCTGGCAAGATGGTTCAGTGGGTAGGGATGCGATGCTTGCCGCCAAGTCTGATGACCTGAGTTCCATCCCCAGGACCAACATGATAGAAAGTCTTACATGTTGTCCTCTGACCTACATGTGGGTGGTACATTGTACATACGTGCTCTTACATATGCAAAATAAATGTACAAAAATAGTAATTATAAGAAATTCCACAGAAAAAGACTCAGAATCGAGAGGGGGAAAGCCCAGAAAAACAGGTTTCCATTAAGAAATATACAATAAACAAATAAAAAATAAATTAAAAGTGAACAAAATAAAATTTAAAATGTAATTTTCATGAAATGGACATAGCATTTGCAAAGTCACATCTAATCCTTCATTCTCTCCTCAGTCAGTGGATACAGACTGGCACCATTTACATACTAACATCACCAACAGATGTGACATCAGTGTCTATCAACATACTAAGAATGACACAGGCATCCCCACTCTTCCATGATCACAGAGCCAGAACATGTGAAAAGTTTAAAGCAACCTGAGCAACATACAGAGACTCCATATGAGAGTGTATAAGGGATGTGCATATGAAACAAATAAAAGAAATCTACTGTTAGATGGGTTAACCAGAGTGCCAAGGTACCCTAGTAATTATCCCATCTCTAGAACTCAACTTCTTGGGTAATGAAGAAAGAGTTGATTATCAACTATCAACAGCACAGACAAAATGTCCTTGTGTAAGAAGGAAGAAAGGAAGGAAGAAAAGAAGGAAAGAAGAAAGGAAGAAAAAAAGGAAGGAAAGAAAGAAGGAATACTTAAATATCTTGTATCAGCTATTCCCCATTGCTAATTTTAAAATATACATTTTCGTTTGTGAAATTGAGGAGCGGTTAAGAAAGGATATAAGAAAAATGGGAAGATTATTTCAAATACATTCTTGGAATTGCTTGGAGTGGTCCGGGAAGAGTGAGGAAGCTCAGCAAGTAGAGGCTCCTGCCACTAAGTCTAATGACCACAGCTCAATCTCTGGGGGACCCACAAGGTAGAAAGAGAGAACCAGCTTCCTCTTGTTGCCCTCCTCTGACCTATATGTATATGCTATTGTGCTTTACACACACATACAGACACAAAATAAAATTTTAAATGTAAAAAAAAAAAAAGTAAAATCTTTTTGGGACAAGCCTCATGTATTCCAGGTTGGCCTTGAACCTGCTTCATAGATGAAGATAAACTTCTGATCTTCCTGCCTCCTGAAACAACCTAACCACTGACTCGCATTCCCAGCCCTACACCAAAATATCTTCATGAAAAAGTCAGAGGCTAAAATGTTCCCTCCTCAAGTACAGAGACTACAGTTGGAACTGTTCAGCTCTAATAAAATTTGCAAAGTAGCTGAGTGTGGTGGTGTACACCCATAATCTCAACAGTGGGGGTGGGGGCTGGACGGTCAGTAGGTTCAAGGTCAGCCTCAACTGAGTAAGTGGCCACTTCAGACCTTGTCTCAAAAAAACCCCTAAATTAAAGTGTGTGCCTCTTTGGTTTGGCTCTGTAAAGGTTACACTGTGGGATATATTTTAAGTAGAAAGGAACATAAAACAAATGTTGTCCAGGCAGTGGGAAGAAAACTGGCTTTTTTTTTCAATTATAGATAACACACAGGAGAATGGCATAGAATCTAGCTGCCCGTGTCGTGACTTACTCGGTTAATTTTCGTACTCGACGTAGAATAGCTGGCTCCCCCCCACCCCCCACCCCATGAGCGCCTACCTGTAGCACAGGGCTGTTGTCAAAGTTGTAAGCACTTGGCCTTCCTTCCAGGGTTGAAAAGGCCACGTTGCCCCCAGTGAGGGGGGAAATGTCACTGAATTCATCTGTACACAAAGCCTGCTGCTCGTCCCCTCCCGTCCTGATGAAGCCGCGGTTGGCCTTTGAGTATGTGTTCTCACAGGAGCCACTGTAGTACTGGTAAGGAATCCAGGGCCCATCTTCCCGGGTGCGCTTATAAATGGCGAAACTCTCTGGACGGCTGGTGTGGAACTTGAGACGCACATAGGTGATGTCAAAGGCCTTCCCTATGGGACAAACACATCAAAGTTCTTAAGTCATGTGGATGAAGATGAAAAAGGGCCCCTATTTCTAACTAGGTTTGCAGCTTGATGAAGAAGAGGCCAGGACACTCAACACTGTGGTTGGGCCCAGTGGGCTATTCTAAACCTGGAACCTGCACATTTCCCCACAAAATACAAAGTACAGTTGGGTTAACATAGGCCATGGAAACTTGTGGGACAAGTGCAGTACACTTAAAATAAAGCTAAATGAAAACCTCACCTATTCTTAATGCTGGTGCTTCAATGAAAGCTTAATTAAAAGATTATTTATTTTTAAATCTGAGGACTTTTGAAATGGGTCTTCTGGGTACTTTCAATAATTCAAAACCTTACTCTTTATTAACTAGGGTGTTTCTCTTGGTACGCAAAGGCCGTCCTCAGAACTATTCTCTTATCTACCCTAGTGAGGAGAGTGTTTGGGACACGAACAGGAAAGGACAGAAAAATCCTCATTCAAAAGCTCAACAAAGAGACATAAAAAAGAGAAAAGCTATATCTGAGGATGCTCCCAAGAGAACATGAAAAGTAAGCTCAGGAGCAAAGGGCAGAAGGAGGAGGAGCCATGGGCTGCCTAACCCCCTAGAGGAAGTGTCACTTGGTCAGGTAGGGCCAAAGTTTCGGTTGGCTCGACCTCAGACAATAAGAAACTATTTAATACTCATCCCTGCTCTCATTGGGCCTATCCATTCCAATACTTATGCTTTGCTACTTCTGTGCTACACCAGAGACACATGGTGGCCACCACTGGGTCAACAAGTATTTGTTTGACCTCAACTCCACATTTAGCCCTGTGAGACACACTAGGAACAGGATGTGTACAAACTCCTTGCTCTCAAGGAGCTTGTATGTACTCTCCCCAAGTGCATCACCTCTTAGTAAAAAACAAACAAACAAAACAAGACAAAAGACATCCTGACCTTCTCCTATGCAGAACAGGGACTCCTGCCCTCTCTGATGCTGGGGAAGAGATTTTACTGTGAGCTCAGGCCATATCCTCCAACCAAGCTTTATCTACACTAAAAGAGACTTTCTCGACTGGTCCAGATTGTAGAGGAGATTTAATAATTGCCCCTGATACGCGCGCGCGCACACACACACACACTCTCTCTCTCTCTCTAATAACATCGTGGGGGCTGTGCTTCGGCCTGGCTCCTTTACTTACTAGCTGTCTGATTGCTGCTGTGGCAGTTTTCTTTGGTAAAGATGAGGACAATCCCGCCCTCCCACTCCTGCATATTCTTGACCCACTGTAAAGCTCTACAAAGTATAAATCAATATTATAATAGAGGTTATAGAGAAAAGTCTTAAACCAAGGGTTTGGAGCTATTCATACCTAACAACCCCAGGGACTACTTAGTAAGTATACTCACCAAAGAACACACCACAAATACAGATCTCCCTAATATATGGCATAACCCTCTTCCTCACAGGTCACACACTGCAGTTTAGACAGTTTTGTTGAAAGAACCACTGTCTCTGCTAAGTCAAAAAATGCCAAGCCATCACTTCTGAAGGAGGATGGGATTGCTGTAGAGTATCCGTGGCATTCCAGAAACTTGCTAAGATATTCCAACAAGGAGTAGGTGGCTTGAGATGCTCCCAGGCTTACACATTACCTTGCTTTTCTTCCCTCCCAACCTTCCTGACATCTCAGTGCTTTTTAGCAGCCTGGCCCATAGCCAGTACCTTCTGAAATAAGACTACATACTAGGCCACTCATGTGTCTATAGCAGCAAAACATCTAGAGAGCTACACTGTGTTCGGTAAGCTCTGAGGCTTGCTGCTGGCTTCCCAGCTGAACTCTGGGCCTCACTTTGGAGCAGCCTTTCTCTCTTGCCTCTGGCCACAAAGAAGGGGGATGGGGCTCTGTAGTAACTTCCTCAGATAGCCACACACACTGGCTCCCAGAGCCGCAGGAGTGCAGTCCCGTGTGGTAGCCCTGTTATAAGGGTAGAGCATCACATTTGAGGGGCATGGATGAAGGCCACCTAACCCAGGTTTGTGGGGTGTTTCCTGAGTGAAGTGGCATCTACTTCCAAGATTGGGAAATGCACAGAACTGCTGAAACAACAGTGGCCTATCCAAGGACATGGCATAAAAATGAGGTGATCACCAGAGGAACGAGAGTTGCATAGTAGCTAGAACTACAAAAGGACAGCTGGAATGAAGAGAAGAGCGTGAAAGCAATTTCAACACAAAGCCAGCAGCTGCCAGTGAAAGGCTCACCCCACCTTGAAATGCATGATCAGATTTGACTTTATCGCCAGCATACAGATTAGAAGGAATAGGACTGAAGGACAACTTCTTTTTTGTTGTTGTTTTGTTTTGAGATAGGGTCTCTTTACATAACCCTGGCTTTCCTGGAACTCACAATGTAGGGCAGGCTGGCCTCCAACTCAAGAGATCTGCCTGCCTCTGCCTCCCGGAGTTAGGAAATTAAAGGCACACACCCCTATGCCCTGCCTGAAGGACATCTTCTTAAATTGTGGCAATATTCTAGGAGAGATGACAGGCTAAACATGAAACAGAGACAGTAAACCACAGAGAAGTGAACGGGCCTACAGTGAAGTGCAGCGAGCCAACATCAAATAGAGCAGACCAAATCTTGCTTGAAAGACCCTGCTCTACTGCCTCAATAAAGTAGCTACTTCTTATCCCATGAAGTAGAAAATTAGGAATAACATTTAAATTTCCAGTTTAAAAGCCACCAAACGAAAAACGGTGCTGCTTGCTGAAAACAGTAGAAGATAACACTAAAGAACCTGCAAGTCACTTAGACAAGAGGAAATCTCTATAAAGAATAGAGTGGTCTGAAGGACAGCTAAGTTAGACGTGGAGACTCGGGATCCCTTAGCGTGTAGATGGCGGAGCTCTAAAGAGCTGGTAGAGACAAAGGAGCAAGTGTGTTGCAGTAAGAGCCAGTTTTCATGATCATCCCGAGGAGCAACAATGTTTAAAGCAGAGACAGATGAGAAGACACAGTACAGGATGCAGAAGGGAGAGTAGGAACCAGGAAAACAGATTCGGGGGTGAAGGGAAGGAATATCAGTTGTAATAAAATCTGCTAAGAGCTGGGCTCAGAGAAGGTTAAGTTAGTAAAAGTGCCCTCTGCTCAAGCATGAGGACCCAGGGTCAAAGTCCCACACCCCCACAAACACCTGGGTGTGACTGAGTGCACCTGCAATCCCAGCCAAAGTGGGAAGAGGAGGATCCATGGGGCTGTGGCCACTCGGTCCAGCCTATCAGTGAGCTCCAGGTTCAGGGAGAGACTCAGTCTCCAAGGAAGGAGAGATGGCCAAGCTGTGGAGAGCACTTCTTGCTCTTCCGGCAGACAGACCCACATCCCACAACTGCCAGCTCCAGGTGATCTGAGCTCGCTTCTGGCTGCCTCAGGCATCCCCACACGTGGCACACATTCACACAGACACAATGTTTTATACAAGAAAAAAAAGGGGGGGGGGTGATTGAGAACACCTGGTATCAACCGAGGGCACACTTTGATGTGTTCACGCTAGCCTGCAAAGGTTCCCCCCAGTCACAAGCATGGATGTGTATATATGCATACACACAAATCTGCTGAGAGTCAAGACAATTTGGGCGCGGGAGAACAGACGGCCTGCAGAGAAAAGGAGAAATAGTGGGCTGAAGCATCTCTGTAACAAGCTGGAGACCTAGTACAGGGTAGGCTTCTGGGAAGATATGGGGGTGACTCTAGATGAGATGCCCCACTACGGCGGGGGTCATGGAGACTGAAGAGGACACCCTCTAACTAGACACGACTCCTGGTGGAGGGAAGAGAAAGCCAACCCACACGCAAAAACTTCCACTCAAAATTCATTCTGCCTACAAGATGTGCAGGATAAAGATAGCACAGAGATTGAGGCAATGTCCAACCAATGCCTGCCCCAACTGGAGATCCACCCCATGGGAAAGAGCCAACCTCTGACACTATTAGCAATACTCTGCTACGCTTACTGACAGGAGCTTAGCATTGCTGTCCTCTGAGAGGTTACACCCAGCAGCAGATCTGAGATGCTGAGACTCACAGCTAAACATAGGGCAAAGGGTAGGGAGTCTTGTGGAAAAGTATGAGGAAGGATAGAAGGACCTGGAGATGACAGGAGCTCCACAAGAAGACCAACAGAGCCAACTAACCAGAGCCTAGGGGGCTTATAGAGACTGAAACACCAACCAAGGACCATGCATAGATTGGACTTAGGCCCCCTACACAGATGTAGCAGATGGGCAGCCCAGGCTTTATGTAGGTTCCCTAGTGAAGGGAAGGGGGCTTCTCTGGCATGGGCTCTGCTGCCTGCTTTCTAATCACTCCCCCCTGGCAGGGCTACCTTGCCAGGCCACAGGGAAAGAGGATGCACTGGGGTTGGGGAGGGTGAGAGGGAAAGAAAGAGGGGGTGAGGCAAGGAGGAGGCTATGATGGGAATGTAAAGTGAATAAATAAATAAATTTTAAAAAAAGAAAAAAAAGAATGTCTGAAAAATTGTCCACCGGCAACAAGCCACAAATTCACTGTGTTAAGGAGTTCTGGGGCAGATACAATGATATTGGAGAGGAGCAGGTAGTGTGGCAATTCTGTCAACCACAGCGTGAAAGGAGGATACCGGGGGCCCTGTCACTAGAGCAAGGTTTTTCCCCTTTTTTGGTTTGTTGGTAGCAACAATCAATACATATTTAATGCCGCAGAGCTGGAGTCCACAGAGGGAAAGACACAGGATGGGAAACAAAATCAGGATTCAGTGCTAGTAGGGAACTGGCTCTATTGGGACTAGGGAGTGGGGGTGGGGGAGTGGCCTGCCTCCCAGCTCTGTCTACTTAGAAATTCAAGCAACTCTGGGGGTGATAAAACTCAAAGAGTTCTGATAATACTTTCCCTTCACAGTTACAATCAAGGGTACCTGTTCTCAGGGTAGGAGGCAGAGCTGGTTGGGAAGCTGAGTGGGAAATAGCTGAAGAACTTAGAAACTTTAATTTTTTATTGTTGTGCACAGCAGTGGGTGTGGGAATGCCTGTGGAGGTCAGAGGGCACCTTTCAGGAATCAGTGCTTTCCTCCCACACTGGGCTCCAGGGATTGGACTCAGGTTATCAGGCTTGTAAAGCAAGTACTTTTACACGCTGAGCCATCTTGCTGGCACATTTAGGACACTTTAAAGGGCACTTGCAGGCCAGCCCCCACAGCTCCAACACACACCAAAAGTAGCCTTATTGGGCAAAGGCTCGCCACGGAGAATAGGTCACAACTGTGTACAGATATTTCAGCAGAGGTATTACTTCCTCCAGCAGTCTACAGCACTCTGTTTAATGATGCACCTGAAGAACAAAGAGACAAAACAAACAAACAAAAACCTGGAGGCTGCTTCAAGGAATTTGGAATCTACTCTGGACACCAAAGAAACAGATCCAGTGTGGTGGTACAAGCCTACCATCCCGTGCTCTGGATGAGGCATGAGGATCCTGAGTTCGGATCAGCCTGCTCAGTACAAGCCTGCTCTGTGGTGGGACACCTGTGCGAAGGCCCTGGGCCCAAGCCCAGAACCACACACGCAGCAGACAAGATCAAGAAATGGAACTGAAGATGAGCGGAAGTGGCGCACGCCTTTAACCCCAGCACTGGGGAGGCAGAAGCAGGCAGATCTCTGTTAGCTGGAGGCCAGCCTGTTTCACAGTGTTTTCCAAGACAGCCAGGGCTACTCAGAGAAACCCTGTCTTGGAAGAAAGAAAAGAAAGAAGTAAAGAGAGAGAGAAAGAGAAAGAATGAGAGAAAGAGATAGAAAACGAGAGAGAAAGATGAAGCGGAATGGATGGGCCAGGGTGTGCGCTCATCTGTGTTACCTGAAATTACGGTGACTATAAATGATGGAGAACTGTAAAACTAGAGCTTGTGTATTCCGCTTGAGAGCTTCTGTGTCTGTCTGTCCTTCCTCCTGCCACTCTCCCTTTAACTCACTACACTTCCTGCCTCATACTGGCCCATCCTATACTTCCACAGGGGCAAAGTAAGAACCAATTAAATGGTAGGTGGATAGAAAATAAGTCCAGGTTCTCTGGAATTTCCAATCCAGTGAGTCTCCCATACTATCACGGATCAAGCAAAACTTGACAGTATGGCTCTCAGGAACAGAAGCCAGAGCAAACGACTTGAGGGAGTCGTAATTCATCGCCTCCTGCTCAGGCCTAAGAGGACACACCGTGGACACACACACCCTGTAGAAAATACTTAGCTTCTGAGTGTTCTCCTGCCCCTCTCCCTCCCCTGACACATTCCTTCCTTAAACAAAAAACCTCAAGTGCAGATGTTTAGAATGGGAACACTCACAATTAATATTTTCTGCTCTGAACCCTACAGTCCATGCTGGCTGAAGGAATGAGAGAAGAGGAGGGGGCTGCCCAAACAATGAGAATGCAGCCACACTTCCAGCAGGGCCAAGCCAAGGAATTCTGCTCCAGCCTCCTACGTGGTGAAGTATTTCTAATCTTTCTGAGTAGGGAGAAGCTCTTCCTGTCTCAGAGCTGGATGCAAACACTGACTGCTGGGGAGCATAAACGTCTCTCTGTTATATGCAGTTCAGAAGAATTCCATGAGGACCCTGTGAAACAACCGCCTTTACAGTTTAGTGATGAATGACAATGGCCATACAGAACGTCCCAGGATTCCAAAATGCCTTCCATGGCTTGAATCAGAACAAAACAAGTGCCCTGTAAAGAACCAAATTAGGTGCCACTGGTTCACTGTTGTACTTACAGGCTGACTCTCTAGAAATCAGAAAATGAACGCTCTCCCTAAAGCCAGACTTCTACAGCACTAAGAAAATCGCAGAACAAAGTCAATTAGAGATGGTGTATGTTTAGGCTACTAACTTGAGTCTCCAAACAGTTAACACAAACAGTAGACACAGAAAGCAACTGTTTGAAAACGTTCTCGGGTTGTTAGCACAGAGTTCCCAGGACAACATGTCCAGCTGCATACCAGCTGTCATTGTCCCACCTCGGAGATGACTACACAGCCACAGCGATCCAGGCAGCCCGCAGCCAAGTCAGAGCTGCTGTGGGAGCTGCAGCCTGACCCAGACTAGTTAATCACTTCCAGGAAGCGCTGAGGTGACCGGAGTGAGTGCAGCAGAGTCATCCCTACCGAACACTGGGTCCTGAGGGAAGAGCTGGGTTCTTTCTACTGCTCTACATCTTCTTTCAAACAGAATGTTGAGAGAGAGAAGGGAGGGGACGGGAAAAGAAGGGGGGGCAACTCACTTCTTTCCCTCAAATTTCAGTTGACTGTTCAATGGCTTTGCCCTTTCTCAATCAGCCAAATGCCACCAGAAAAAGGGCAAAGACCCACAAAAGCACATTTAAATTACTACAGTTTACAACCACCTGTACAGTGTTCTGCAAATAGCAGCGTTCACCTAAACTTATTAAATACGATAGAGCTTTCAATTTGAGAAAGTGTCTCCTCTCAAATGGATGGCCCAAGTCTTCAATAGTCCTGCCTTCCTGTCTTCCCAGCGTGTGTAATCAACGCTTCCTTTCTCACCTGCGCCACTTTATGGCACAGACACAATAAATGCAGAGCCCGAACAGGGGATGATAAATGATTTAGATTCCTTTTGTAAAATCTAGAAAGAGTCTACACATCAAAAGCTACTTTTAAAAACAATATAGGTCTAAAGAGAAGAACACATCTATTTTGAAATAGATGACACAATTTTGGAGATGAAAACCTCACGATTTCTAAGAAAATTAGATTTTTTTTTCCATAAAGCATCAAAACTTGAAGTTTTGGAAAAGGACACAACTTTACCCTTTCCCTACCCTGCTTATGCCACCTGGTACTTACTGACAGGCCACGAACCTAGACAAGTAAACTCTGAAAGAACAAAATATTTCTATAACTCGCTTCTTTCCCTTAAAGAAACTGCCAAAGAACAGAATCCCCAAATGATATTTATTTTTCAGCAAACTGAAAGACCAAGCCAACGTGACTCAACCTGGCTATTAAACATGGCCGTGTTCCTTGGTCATTGTGTGGACAGAAAGAATTCTTAATACTGGAATATCAAGCATGCTTGGAAGGTTGTTTAAAACAGGTGCAAATTATCATCAGAGGCCAACATGTTCCATTACAAACCATCAGATAAATTTATCCTAATCTGGACACTGCTGCCACTTCATGATATATCTTCACCAAAAGAGGTAAGATTACCAAGCCCAAACCCAGAGCAGGGAACATGGCTTACTAACCTGAGCTTCATGCTTACAAGGCTTAATACAAGTCCTGATTCAGGCTAGTGGGTCACAACATGCCTGAAATCCCTGAGCTGAGCTGAAGGAATGAGGCCGACCTTTCCTCCCACTCATCCACACTCAGGGAAAAAAAAAATCTACTTACTCTGCTGAGCCAAGTTCTTGCTTTGGGAACTGACTGACATGAGGTAGGCAGAGAGAGAAGGCAAACAATTCCATTTATTAAGGAAAGAAAGTAAGCAGAAAGGCAGTGTGATCCATAGTATGCTGCAGAAGCAAACTTTAAACATGTAAAATTGTGGGAAAGAATGCATCAGAATTTGGAGGAAGGTCTTTATTGCTCTCCAATAGCTAATCTGCATGGAAGGGTGAATATTGGTCAAAGAATCATGAGAAAATATCTGATTGTAAAAATGGTTCCAGCATCTAAAGACAGCACTGTGGTACAGACCCAGACCAACTCTAATTACCCCTCCCCACAACACACAGAGCCACAGAAGGCTAAAGAGCATGGCTTTATTTCTCCACCAGCTATTTACTAAGTGAATTACCCCAAAGCGCATGGTGACAAACCACTGAGAATATTCTTATCTTTCATTTTGTAGGAATACCTTTAGTGTTTGGTTTCCGTAGCTCCTAATGAGCATGCTCCCTTCCCTCTCACCATAACCAGGTTCTATGTGTATCTCTCATCAGTAGGATACATTCCTAGAAAACAATATATGGCTAAGTACAAAATGGCCTTCTTGGTTTTCATGGTTTTGTGTTAATTTCTTACCACAACTACCTATCCATTAGTTCAAAGTTAACAACTCTCACTTGTCCAGAGAATCCTACGGATCCACGTCCTTCCATTCACTCAACAAATATTTACTGAACCATAATATGTACCAGCTAGTCAATATTCTAAGCATGAGGCCACAGCAGAAAATGACACACACATGGGGCCAAACATGGAGCTTACAAATTGGCAGGTAGCAGTATTGAGCAAGGATGGAATAAAAATATTATAATGATGTGGAGTGAGGGGATGGCTTAGTCAGGGCTTGCCACAGGGATGTCCATCACCCATAGGCACGTGCCTCCAAAATCCCCTTGCTGTGAAGGCAGAGACAGGCTGATCCCTGAGACTTGCTGGACAGTCAGCCAGTCCCAGATCCCAGACAGTGAGGGATCTGTCTCAAGAAACAAAGTGTGTGGCTCCTCAGGAATGGTATCCGATGGTGAATTCCAGCCTCCACATGCATACACGTGCACAAACCTGAGCATTCACACTTAAGCACACACACACACAATGTTATATGTCAGATGATAGAAAGTATGGAGGGAAGAACGCTCTCTCCCATTGTATTATCAGAGGTGATAATAGCACCTCACTAAGGAGGATATGATGACATCTGAGCACAGACTGTAAGTGGAACACTGCAAGCTGCGGGTGAGGAGCCTTTGCAGGACAAACGCAAATACCCTGCGCCTTCTGGCAGGCATCAAGGAGTGGTCAGGAGGTCAGCATGAGTAAGATGGAAAGTATTAGGGGTGCAGCCAAAGACACAGGACTTCGTGAGACATAGAGAAGACCTGGTTCTTACCACAGATGAGAAAATCCACTGGAGAATTCTGCACAGGCCCTGACACTTTTCAACTTTATTTATCTACACTTCATGTGTGAGTGTGTAAGCGCAGGAATATGTGCACCACAGCATATGTAGAGGTCAGAGGACAACTTTGTGGGTCTGGGCTCAAATCTAAGTTGACAGGCTTATGTGCCCCTGGCCACTGAGCCACCTCACCAGCCTCTGACTGCTACTTCTGAAGACGCACTTGGGCTACTATACTGGCACAACGCTGCCTAGCTGGGATGGAAAAATAAAAAAGCTGGTGGGGGAGGGGCTGCAATAATCTAAGCAAGACATGACAATAGCTGTGGCCATGATAAGCAGTGGTGGCCGTGATAAATTGTGGTCAGATTACAGACATATTCTGTGGGGTGAATAGATGAATTTACTGACTGACTGGTTATGAGGCAAAAGCTTTGGCTTAAGCAATTGGAAAGACACTTCTGGACTTTACTGAAAAAACTGCAGGGACAGACCGAGGAAACTGCGAGCTTGGTATTGGTGTGCGTTTAAGATGCCTATGAGACACCAACATGGAAAAGCCAAGGGAGCAGTTAAGATACGAAATGTCTGGAGCTAGGGATGTAGCTCCATGCTAGAACACTTCACTGGTACAAATGAGGCCCTGGGTTCCAACTCCACTACCACATAAACAGAGAGGACAAGTTGAGAGAGAGGTTCAGGCAGGAGAGAGAAATCTGGAAGTCATCAGCAATTAGTGTTCAAAGCTATAGAGTTAGATAAAAAGTCTACAAATAAAAACATAAGGACAGATGGACTAGGACTTAGGACATAACAACATTCAGATATGGGGGAAATAAGGACCCAGCAAAGAAGACTAATGAGAAATAACTATTAAAGAGAAAAAGACTTTTTTTTTAAGATTATAATTACATCATTTCCCACTTTTCCCTTCCTCCCTCAAAGCCCTCCCTCTCTCTTTCAAATTTATGGCCTCTTTTTTCATTAATTGCTATATGCATTTATGTTCCTAAATATAAACAAATTCTTAAGTACACACTGCTCTGTCTCTATAATGTCACTTGTTTGTAAATGCTTTCAGAGCTGACCATTTGGGTAACCAATTGGTATATTTCAATAAGGAAAACCAGCAGAGTCAAATACTTCTGAAAGATCAAGAAAGATGGCGATTGAACACTGGCCACTGTATTTCACAACCTGAAAGTCTCTACTATCTTGACAACTGGTTTGGCAGAATGCTAGTTCAAAACAAGAAAGAATGTTGGGTTGGGTTGGGTGGATTGGGTGGGTTGGGGATTGGAGCCAGATAATAAAGACAATTTCTAAGCAATTTTGTTCTTAAAACAAAACACAAAAACAGTAGCTAGATAGGAAAAGAGAGAACTAAGAACAAACTTCCTTGTGTGTGTGAGTGTGTCTGTCTGTCTGACCGGCTGCTTGTCAGAGGACAACTCAACGAAGCTGGTTTTCACCATCCATTACATGTGTCCCAAAGAGCAAGCACCTTTACCCTCTGGGCCATCTCCTTGCCCCAAAAACTGCCTATAATAAGGCTAGAAGACAGCGTATCTTGTGCTGAAGGGATGACTCAATGTGGTTGGAGTTTCCGTGAACAGTAAGTTTTCCTGGTTGGCACAGATGGACTAGGTAGAGTGAGTCCAGTAGCTCACCTTAGCCTAGAGTGAAGTCCATTGGGGACAGCATTACCAAAGACTCCCAAGAGAGAAAGAAGGATTAACAGGCATTCCAGGGTCACAATAAGTGACTTCAAGAAAACATTTAAGTTTATGTGTATGTATGACTACCATGTGTATGTAAAAGCCCTCCAGCATCATAAGGTAGTTGTGAGCCAACATTTGGGTGCTGGGAAAAATCCAGGTCCTCTGCAAAAGCAGAAGGTGTTCTTCATACTGAGCCAAATAATTCAACAGCTAAAGGAGCTCCAGAGAGCCTTCCCCCATTCCAGGCAGCCTGTGCCTAGGCTTTCCTGCTTTAGTACTATGCATATCCTAGCCCTGAGTGAGGTACCAAAAACTGCCAGTGAGAATCACCTAGAAAACTTTTGAAAAGGCAAATAAATTCTCAAGTCTCATCTCTAAAAATTCCATTTTACACCCAAAAGCTCTCCTTTTCATTTGTTTGTTTTTTTAAATGCACCATGACTTTTACATGAAATTGTGTTTGAGAACTACTTGCCTGCTGTAGTGGTTAGTTTTAATTGTCAAACAGGCATAATCTATAATCACCTTTGAAGGAAGTCGCCCTGAGGATCTGTCCCTATTACGTTGGCTAAGAGTGTGCCTATGAAGGCTCTTCCTAACTTAGTTAACTGAAGTGTGAAGACACCACTTCATGAGCCGGGTCCTACACTGAAGGGAAAGGAGAGAGCTAGCTGAACCTGAGCAAGCATGAATTCACTCACCATTCTCTCTCTGCTCTTGACTGCAGACATAACCAGCTGCTGCAAATCCTGTCACAAGACTTCCCAGCAATGGTGAACTATAGCCTGGAACTGTGAGCTAAAATAAACCCTCTCTCCCCTAAGTTGCTTGTTGGCCATGTTTCACTGCAACAGAAACAAGACTAACATTTCATCTTGGTTCTCAGACTTTAAATGAGTTAACTGGAAAAGGGTATCTGCACGTGGTGCTACACTGCAGAAGGAATGAGGCATACCTAAGCAGTTCCCTTGAGGTTCACTGGTCCTACATTTCAAGGCAAAATGTGCAGCAAGCATCCACTGCAGACAAAAACAGGTGGTAAGTGTAACAGGAGCTGGTTACTCAGTAGCTACAGGCTCGGGGTAACTAGACCACCTGAATTCACCTCCATCACATCTTTTTCCCAAGACAATTTTTTTCAAGGCTGTACTACTTAGGCCAATAAAAATATACATTTGATGTTTCGAAAACTAACCAATGTCTAACATTTTCTGATGGTATTCTTCACATGCAAACATGGGTCAAATTCCCCACCTCCCACCCCCAGCTCTTCTCCTCCCACAAACTGCTAATAAGTAGTACACAATGTCAATATCAGCAATTCTCAAAAGGAGGAAAAGATACAGAAGCAAAGAGTTAACTTCTGTTTCAGTACAGGCCACAGGTAAGAAAACAGTTTTTCCTTTGTCTAGAAGCCTAGACTTGTTTGAGCCCAGTCTCTGCCGGACAGTGCTGGTATTTGCAGGCAGGATGTTTGTTACACTCGGCTGGGTTAGACCAGTGTGGAAATATTGACTTTTCAGAGAAGAAATTTCAGGTTTCTTTTTTTAAAATGTATGTCTGGGAAGTTTAAGAACAAAATGCCTGATGCTCATGTAAATAACCATGGAGGAAAAAGGAGGGGTAGGAGAAAGCGAACAGGGAGGGGAAGAAGGGGGGGGGGGAGAAAGGAAGAAAAAGAGATTGAAAGTACAGCATTCTGGGAGTCCAGACATGACACTCCAGTTTTCAGTTACTTCACAGCACTCACGCCCACTTCTTGTCAAACTCAGCATGGGGATACTTGGAGTCTAGGTCAGAGCTGATACACTATATAGCCCGAAGATTATCCAGAGTGTGTCTATTTCTGTAAAGAAAAGTTTCACTGGAATGAAGCCATGGCTATCCTTGTCTATTTACTGGCTACCAGAGCAGAGATATATGGAAAACAGTGCATGGCCAACCAAAAAATATTTACCAGGTGACTGACAGATGATCTAAGAAATCTAAGAATATTAAAACAAAGCTGGGCCCTAGGGGAAAACCTACCACTATTATTCTGCTAAATGAACATGGCAATAAAGTGACTCCTAATGACCTATTTCTATACTTATGGTTCAGTGTATTGCTTAATCCTCATCAGAGAAGCTTCTTATTGCAGTAGATGGTACTTAACACAGAGCTCTATAAGAATGACCAGAGAGTGAGAGATTATGGAGAGAGGCCTGAGTGGGATGCCCCACCCCTTTGAATGTTCAGGGATCTATGTGAAAGAGGCAGAAAAACAGACAGGAGGCAGAAGAGGTGGATGACTCCAAGTAAACATTTTCCAGACACAACAAGGCTGATAACACATATGAACTCAGAGAGACTGTGACAGGAGAGGCAAAAACTACATAGTTCAACCAGACAGAATTCCAGCACTGAGAGGGGAAGTGGAAACAAAGTCCCTCATCGGAATCCCCAACGAGGAAGCTATCTGCAACTGATAGGATTTGGGAGAGGTAAAGTCAGTTTTCTTCATTGGAGTAACACTAGGTATATTAAACATACTCCAGAACAGACCTCATGCTCAGGACTGGTTGGCCAACACAAAACAGATGTGTGTGTACATGCATTGTTACTGGTTTGGCTTTGGTTTAAAGAGAACGAATATGAAGTTAAGAGGGTAGGGAGATCAGGGTCAAGTTGGGGAAAGGCTATATATATATATATATATATATATATATATATATATGTATGTATGTATGTATGTATGTATGTATGTATGTATATGTATGTATGTATGTATGTGTGTATATATATATATATATATAGTCCAGGGCACACTGTTTAAAAATCTGCTGCACTACTTCTGAATTTTTGCTTGTATTACCACCAAAGATTAATCACAATTTAAATGCATTTGCTACCCACCAGTATGTACTATTTCACAAACAGAAAACCACTTAATTTCTTGCAAATAAGCATACACAAAAGCAGTAAACAGAACTTATCATTTAAAAATTCAATTCTGAATGATATTCTTTCACTCATACAGCTCATGAAAATGAACCAGTCAAGCAGAAGGAGAAGGAAAACAATGCTGCTGGAAAAAGAGGCACCATTTTTCCAGTGTGGCCCCTCCCTGCCCCAAGCAGAAGCAGTGAAAGGAGAGAAACTGATCAATTACGTCAAACAGGAATCATAGGCGGGAGAGCGGGAAAAATGACGTGTTGAAAACTGCAAATAAAATGGAAAATGTGCACAGATCTCATTTAGATCTCCATGAGAACCTCCCGCCCTTGTCTTTTGGGTAGGAATTCAGTCTTTCACACAAGGCCTCCTTGTCCTGCTGCTCTTCTGAGCGGATGGACAATTTGCATCATGAACATACCCAGCCAGCTGGCACCCCCTCTACAAGCGACTGATTGTGAGCACATGCCTTCAGAAGATAAGCATAGCGAATACACCCTGCACTTCCATTCAAGCACCCTCCCTGCAGAGGCGTGACACTCCACATACTCCTTCAGAGGTCTCTATGGTTTTCACATCCCTCCATCCCTCCAAGGCTGCATTTAGACTGGCTATTCCATTTGTGGTTAAACTGTGTCTTCCCATCACATATCTAAGCTGTATACAATCTCCCTAGACCGGAGGTAAGTAACCTTGTTCGCCTAGACAAAAGCATGTTTGATTTTGTTTCCCAGCGATTTAGAGTAAAAGCAGTTATTCCTAGCATAGCCTCGATTTACAACCCTTAAGAATCTGCTACAACAAAGGATCAAGCCTTCTAAGTAGGGTGCCGTTCTTCCATAGGACAGGGGTTCAATTCCCAACACCCACATGGCAGCTCACAACTGTCTGTAACTCCAGTTCCAGGGGATCCTCACACAGACACACATGTAGGCAAAACAGTAAAGCCCACAAAATAAAAATAAATGAATTATTAAAAAATTAATTAATAAAAAGGCCTTCTAAGTAGTATATCAAAATAACCAGTGTGTTTAATGCTATAAACAGTCATTTAAAATTGATTTTTTTCTAATTAAAGCAATCATCTTTTCCTTAATGAACATTATTATTTCATTAACAATTTTAAAGTTCTCTTTGATTGGAGAGTAGAAAAGACTTGGGCAGTTAAATATTAAATATCTCCTTCCAGAGATAAAAAATGTTCCCTAATAAATCCCCAAATTTACAAATTACATATCTAGCAAATTGGGTGATGTCGAAGGGAAAGAGGCCACTTGGCGGATAACCCACACACATATTTCAGGTAGTTGCCAGTACCTTAAAAAAATGAGCCTTTTATCTGCTTTTCCCTCTATGGTTAGAACAAACATTCAGCACGATAACAAGAAATGCTTCAAATCCATCTTCTGACATATTTCAAACAGACAGCACCTTGGGTCTCCTGCACGGGGTGATTCACACCCACCCACAATGGGACCTGTTCTACCTTTCTATTTACATCCTGGAGAACTGCCAACGTCCTTCCCAGCGCTCTTTGATCTGATGCCAGAGACTTGGTATCCAAGAAGAATTCTCTTAGGTGCTCCACGGCTCCTAAGAGTTGGGGGAAGATGGCAAGTAGTCCAGAGCCCACCATATCAATCCTTGCCACTTACCTGATCTAACGCAAACTCCCCAAGCAAAGTTACTGCAAAACACCCCAAAGTCTGACTAATTGTGCTTCATTTTCTGTCCCCAAACCATATCCTACAATTAATTCTCCAAGGTGCACGGAATTCTACTGCACTTTTGCCTCCTTTACTACCCATAAGCCACACCTCACCTCTAAGCCAGTCTCTTCAAATCCTGCCTGTTTGCGTAAAGCCTGTCTCCATGATGTTTTCAATCTGTATTCTCCCTTACTGTCCAAATCATATAAACCACTACTTGAGTACTTACCCTTCTGTGGAAGTTTCCTTGCTCCAGCAAAGCTTATTAAAAACCGTGAACTTGAAGCTTTTTGGTACCTTTTATCATAGCATTTTTTAAAGCTTTTCTGGCAGTAATGCATATGAGAAAAGGCACCTCAGATTGTAACGTTAACTCACACAGCTAAACTCAAGCTTACCTTTACAAAATGCTGTCTTATGTTGCAATCTACTATTATTCTATTTCCATTTCATTTGTTAGAAAATGCTGGCCTGGACCATGTGTGGTGGTGCATGCCTTTAATCCCAGCCCTTGGGAAGGCAGAGGCAGGAAGACCTCTATGAGTTTGACGCCAGCCTGGTCTACAGAGTGAGCCAAGGAGAGCCAAGGCTACACAGAGAAACCCTGTCTTGAAAAAAAACAAACAAACAAAAACAAAATTAAAAAACAAAGAAAGAAAGATGATTAAACTGATATTGTGACATTAATGAGTTGAACCCCATGATTTGAAGGTGTTCTCTGTCAATCCTGAGGGCACTGTCCTTGGCACAAACCAGCGGTTCTTAGCAAGCTGACTCTTCTACCACACTGGACAGGGTAGAACTCTATGGTGAAATATTGTCCATAGAGAAACAGAAAGTTTGATGGCATCTTTCCAAAACTCCTTTTAAAGGGATTTTAAAAACAAGACATTTAAAAAACAAAGCAAAACAAAACAACAACAACAACAACAAAACCCAACTTAAAACCTTTGTATATGACAGTCTTCAACAGTGCCAAAGAAAATAATTCTTTTTCCCAAAGCTAAACTGCAAAGATTTTTCATGAGCGTGGCACCCTGTGCTCTAACCCTGCATAAATCATTCTTACACTCTTGTTAGTGACTCTGGTGCCAGATCTCCTCAGCAATGAACACGTAACAAGCCTTCAGGGTTGTAGCAGGGAGTTCTTCACTGTCAGGAAGAACTGATACCCAGTACTTGGGGTCAGATTTCTACTACAGCAAAGACATGACATTTTACTACAACAGGCAGTTTTCCATGCATCATGAGTGTGTAACTTTTCCCCTGGGATTCTTTAAAAATCTAAGAGCTGTATTCAGATTTTGTATTCTTTAAACTATGACACATGTGCACTGAAGGATACGGGGTGTGAGTCTGGGGATCAGGAACGCGGTCTCACCCACACCACTCCTTTGAGTCATGTTTCTGCTGTTTTTTTTAATAGGAAGAAAACAGTGGACTTAGATGAATGTAGTCTGTTGCCTGGTTTGCTCATTTTTTACAAACAACATATTTTGAAACTTAACATGTGCCAAGACAATTGGATGGATACTAGATTAAGACAAAGACCAAGATGGAGTAAAAATGAGTCTCTGCGCTAAAGAAATTCTACCTGGTGAGAGAAAACACAAGTAGGTAAAACACAAAATCACCATAGAGGGTAGAAGGAGCAACGTTAAGTCCACTTTCCTTCACACCTAGGTTGCCTCAGGAGCAGGAAGAACATCTGCCCCACTTTCTGATCTGTGAAATAGTTTGTAATGGCTGGAGATGTGGCACCAGAGCAGAATACTTGACTAGCAGGTAAAAGGACTGTGTTTGCTACCCAGAACAGAGGAAAAAAAGAAAAGAAAGGAAGGAAGGATGGAAGGAAGGAAAGAAGGAATGAAGGAAGGGGAGAGAGAGAAATTTCATATATGATGAATTTTAACAAAGATATATCAATTCCAAAAAGCTTGGGGCTGGGGAGGAAATAAAAATGCAATAAAAATGCTTGCCACACAAGCACCTGAGTTCACTCCCCAGTGGCCACGTAAAAAGCCAGGCGTGGCAGTGTGTGCCTGCCACCTCAGTGATAGGGAGGTACAGACAAGAAGATCCTTCAGGTTTACTGGCTAGCCAATCTAGACAAATTACAGAGTTCCAGGTTCAGTGGGGACCTGTCTCAAAATTATAAAATAAAATACAAAAATAACAGTGCCTGATATCTACAACATAAAATAACAAGTAAAATACTTAAATGAATCTCAGTTCTGTAGACTTAACTAAGTCTCTACAATGCTTTCACCTGTATTTTTTGCTCAAGTAAGCTCTGTGAGCCCAGCTACAGGTAGTCTTGTATCAATTTGCAAAAACAACAGAAATTCTACTTTAAAAGTTAAAATCTGCCCAATAACTGAAGACCAAGTCTTCAAACAGAAGCTTCGAAGTCTTCGGATAGATAATGTAATCCTTGGTTTCTGTGCCTACAAAATAGCCAACTGTCTCCATCTACAGAAGGCCAGGAGGAACAGTGACACAGCATGTTTAGAATGAGTTTCTCCGGGTTGGGGAGGTAGCTCAGCCAGAGGGTCTGCCTTAGATCTCCAGCTCCTACTCAAATAGGCATGGTGATATATGCCTGAAATCCCAGCCCTGGGGAGGTGCAGGCAGGTGGATTTCTGGGGCTTACTGACCAGCCAGCCTAGAGCAGTCAGCAAGCTTCAGGTCCCAGTGGGTAAGGTTTGTTTTTAGAGAAAGCTTTCTAGTTGAAGTTTTCTATGTAGATTATCTGGATCGCATGGGAGTGAGCTGGAGACGGGAAGGCCAGAGAGACTGTCACTCAGTTTAGGCTAACAGAACATCACAGATAGGGAGTTTAAGCAGCATCAATCTGTTTCTCGCTTTCCGGAAGTTGAGGATACACAATAAAGGTGCTGGCAGACATCAGGCAGTTGGCTGTGGGCCTGCCTCCTTGTCTGCAGATGGCCAGACTGGGTTCTGCTAGGTTCTGCCATGGCAGAGAGCAGAGACTGGCTCTCAGTCTCTCTCTGTCTCTCTTTCATGTCTTTCAGGTCTCCAACCCTATTCATGAAAGCTGTACATTTATGACCTTCTTTTTTCCCAAAGTCATACTACCACAAAAAACAAGGTAGAGAGATGGCTCAGGAGGTAAAGTGCTTGCTTGCAAGCATGAGGATGTGAGCTCAGATCCCTACAGCCCACATGAAAATTACTGGGGTGTGATTGTGCAGTGCCTGAAACCCCAGCACTGGGAAGTAGACTAGGAAGACAGATCCCAAGGGCTTGCTGGCCATCTGGACTAGCAGAAACAGGGTGCAACAAGTCTATTTGGTAAGAGTCCTTGTCTCAAAAAATAAAGCAGTGAAACGACTAGAAGACATCCCTATATCACTTTTGGCTTCCACATGTACCTGCATGCGCACACACACACACACACATATATACCATGTATATGTATATGCACACATGTATATACCATACACACAAATGAAAAACAAAACAAGGTAGCTATAAATCCTGAGGAACAATATCCGAAGTTGACACTCTGGTTTGCATACACACACACACACACCAAAAAAGAAAAAAGTTAAGTCATTGAGAAACACAAAAGAATGCGTTTTCTGCTCTCATGTCTCTTGCTTGAAAAAGTAAATGTCTGGATCATTTTGAAAACTCACCCATCTACAAAACAGTGGAGCAAAACTGAACTCCCACTACTACTTGGCTCATGCATTCTTCCACAAGTGAGGAACAAAGACCCTATTGACTTAAGCATGTAGGAGGATTAGAATTGCAGCGCTGCCTTGCAGCGCATTACCGCAGTGATTCCACCCTGATAAGTCAAGAGAGCCTTCTCCAGAGCGGACTGCCTCCCTGCCTGCAGTCCACAGAAACAGAATTTTAAGCTTACCATACAATATGCACTGGTATTATTTAGCATAAAACAGGCCTGCCAATATCTGTTAAGAAATACAGGCATACCATGTTTTCCTTGCCTCCTTATATTCAGTGCTATTCTCAACCTTTCTAAGAATATGTTAAAAGTCAAACACTCCCAAGGTTCTTAAACATTCAGTGAGAAGCTAAAGGGGAAAATAGGACTATACAGAATGGAAGGTACATGAGAAGGGGAAACAGGGCCCGATGGAAGAACAAAAGAGGGAAGAACACACAAACCAAATGAAGACATAGGGGGAAAAACTGAAACATTGTTCTGGGGCCAGATGCGGTGGTGACACACCTTTGATCCCAGCATGCAGGAGGCAGAGTTCAAGCCAGCCTGGTCTACACAGCAAGTTCCAGGCCGGCCAAGGCTACATAATGAAACTCTGTCTCAAAACAACAACAAAGCCGCCTGTTTGGTTATATGAATTAGCTGTCGCTCACAAGACAGCATTTTTAGTAATAGAAATTTTAATGCAAATATTTAAGAGGTACCATGTCACAGTGCATTCATGGAAATTTTGTAATATGACCTGGGTAACTATACTAATTACAAAGTGAATAAAAAAATAAATTTTAAAAAAAGTGACCAAAAGTCATGGTTATCAAGACATAAAACTGAAATACATGTAAGTTTCCATAAAACCTAAGTGAGCAGAAAATTCTAATCTTCATATGAATTAAAACATACATCTATATGCCTAAAATTTAATTTATTCAAGTTAGCCAAATCTATATTTTAAACCTCCTAAAGAGAAGTAAACAGTAAGAAATAGCCTAATATTGGGAATTTTTAAAAGATACATATGGTAAATTTCATGTTGTACTTAAAGAACAAGATGGTAGCCTAAGTGAGATTCCCTAAGAACTGCCAATCTCTAAGCAAGCAGAGGTCCAATCTCAGATAGTGTGTGGCAGGCCAGCCATTTGCCTACGTATGCCATCTACTGTTCCCAGACAATAAGCCACCCAGCGGAAGGACACCTTATTTATCTATGATGCTTCTGTCTGTTTCCCATTTTATTCCTACTGTGTGAGGGAAAGCTACATTTCAAGGCAGATCAGTCATGGCAGAACTAAAACAATGAATGCACGTACAGCATGGAGCAGTTTCTGGATGGACTGCAGTAATTGGAGAACAAATGTTGGGGGATCCTGTCCCTTCAAATCCCCTTCATTAAGTGCCCTCCCCCACGCTACGTACATACATGCGTACACACTCTGTAATTCACTAGTCATCTACTTCACACTGCCCCTCCAAACGCATTATCTCTTGCCATGAGACTCCCAGAAATAAATCAATCAAAAACACAATCAATATACCAATTTCTTTAGAAAACAAGAGCATGGGCCACTCTCACTGCTGGCAGGAATGCAAAACTATACAATCACTTTGGAAAAGACTTCAGCGGTTCTTTAAAAAAAATACAAAAACAAAAACAAACAAAAAAAACCAACAACAAAAATATGTCTGTATAGTAGGCCAAATGAGAGAAAAAAATGCCTGCGTGGAGATGTCATAAGCAATCCATAACTGCCAAAACTTAGAACCAACTATCTTGTCCTTCAGTGAGTTAACGAATAAACCAGTACCATTCCACACAGTAGAACACTAAGCCATGATTTAAAAAAAAAAAAAAAAAAAAAAAGGCATCAGGCCAGGAAACAAAATGAGTATGGCTAAGTAAAAGAAGCTGCTCTGGAAAGTGAGCAGACAGAGACAGAGGACCAAGGGCTTTCAGGGAAATTAAAACCAATAGCAGATCAGTGCCATAGTTTGTCCAAATCCGGACTGTGCGCCCACCGTAAACAAACTTGAGGTGTGGTGAGGCACTGGTTTCTCTTCACTGCAATTTGTAACAACTACATCTCTCTGGTGGAACATGTCTACTTCCAATTCAAGTTAGACGATGAACTAAAAATACATTATACTATATACACCAACAAAAACGGACTAGCAAGTTGTATTTATATACTTGCTCATACATATACATGCATACACACACACTAAATGTTTTTTAAAAGAAGCTGCCCATGTTGGTGGGGTGTGGGACAAGTTGTAGTAAAGGTACTTGGGAAAGGCTGGGGGGTGCATGATATAATTCTATTTTAATTTAAAAAATTTAATTAAAATCTATGAACGTTATTCCTGCCAAATGTCCCAAGGCCAGCTTTTAAGCAAAAGTAAAGATTGTGTTGAACTGGGAATGGTAGCACATGCCTTTAATTCTACAATTCTGAAAGGCAGAAGAAAGTGGTTCTCTGTCCAGGTAGAGACCAGCCTGGTCTACTCAGCAAGGCCAGCCAAGGCTATATAGTGAACTCAACAGAACAAAACAAAAACAAAAAAGCTGGATTGAAACAGCCAAAAACCAAAACCTTGCCGTACAGTCTAACAACAGAAATTCCTCTATTTAAAACAGTACAAAGAGCACTAGTGCTAAGATAAGGGTGTGGAGTGGGGCAGAGGTTCAGCATGTACAAGACCTGGGTTCAAGCTCTAGCTCCAAAAGCTAAAACAAAAAGCCAAACCAACTATAATAGTTCTGCTTAAACTAGCCATTGTGTCTCGGAAGATTTGATGCAACCCACTGACTGATGAGTTTGGTGGGTTCTATACCCCAAAGCCATAGTCACAGGAGAAGAGAAGGAACAGAAGAAGCAGCTTAGTCTCCACTGAGACAGGCAGGGCCAAGCCGTGGAAGACAGACATCCAGCTGTGTCTATAAACCCCAGGTGAACTACCTCATCCTAACCCACTCCACCCCACTCCGTCTTGCCTTACCCCTTCAAGGAGCTGCAAGCAAAACAAATATCTGTACCTCCATTTTACATGTATATATATCATAACTGTTCAATTCCCTAGAAGCAGATCAACAGTGATGATGGGCAGAGTCTGCAAGGCGCACCTCAGTGTCTTAAATATCGGTGGTGTAGGACTCCATTACTCAATGAGATACCCTACCAGGAAAATCTTAGGACAGAAACAACATCTATTTGCAAAATTCCGTGGAACCTACTACAAAGACCAGTAATGCTGGTTAGTTATTGTAAGTGCAATCACCTGATGAACACCTTTCCAAATTTAGAGATTGACTTGTTATCAGTCCACCAGAAGCTGATTAGACTCTAGAGAACTCGGTGTACAAACCAAAGTCAACCAAACTGGCTTGGAGGCCATGAAATGGGGACAGGTGACTTTTTTTTTTCTTTCTCTATAACTCTCTTTTTTAATTGAAAACATTTTTTTTCTCACATACTATATCCTGATTACAGTTTCCCCTCCCTCTACTCCTCCCAGCTCCTCCCCACTTCCCCTCCCATCCGGATCTACTCCCTTTCTGTCTCTCATCAGAAAATAAACAGGTGTCTAAAGGATAAAATAAAAGAAAATAAAAAGATGAAACAAAAACTAACACATGGGAACTAGCTAAAACAAACAAACAGAAGAAAAAGAGCCCAAGAAAAGGTGCTAGACTCAGAAACCCTCTTGTTCCAACGTCCAGGAACCCCACACAAACAGTAAATTGGAAGCCACAATATATCTGTGGGGGGTGTGAGCCGGGTAACTTTTGATGAAGTGTATGTTTGTCAAAAGAATGGCAGCAGGGAGCTGCCCAGGGCAAGTCGCACAGAGAACCACGCCAGGGACCAGAGACTGGCTTCATCAGCAAAGGGATGGGCGAGGGAAAGTGGACATTCTCAAGCAGCACTGCTTCCAGACAGGGCAAACTGCCCTCCCCAGCAACAGTCCTCTAAAAATAATCAGGCTACTCGTCTAAAATTAGAGCGCCCTCTCCCGGAGTGGGCCAGAGACTGGCATTCCACTCCCCACTGCTCCCTGTTCACTGCCCCTTCCGCGCTGCAAGAGCTCACCATCAGTTTCTTACATACACGCATTCTGTCGACCCCCTTCATCTCTGGTTATGCATTTAAATTGTGGCAAAATAATAATAATAAGTTGCAAATACTTCATCCATTAAAGGTTTACGTTTCTAACCCTGGCTCCAGATTTGGGAATCTGAGGACTCTCTCGCATTAATTTAGCTTTCAGCTTAAGTGTATTTTAAGAAACTATGTTCCAGAACTAGAGCAATGGCCCCAGAGGTTAAGAGTACTTGCTCTGTCAAAGGACTGTGGTTAGATCCCTTGCATCAGAATGGCAGCTTACAGTGATCCATAACTCCAGCTCCAGGAGACCCAACACCCTCTTCTGGCCTCTGCAGGCACCAGGCATGCACATGGTACACAGACATATATGCAGGCAAAACACTCACACACATAAAATATAAATAAGTCAATCTTTAAACCTTGAAAAGTACCAGCAATGTCCTATGGTACGTCTTTGCTTAATTAACAGAGATTGAAAATCACAGGGTCTGTAAATCACCAAGAATAAGACATACAATCAACTTCTTGTATGTATGGATAACCTTGTTGAACATCTCGTACTTTGTAATCATATTTATAATTTACAATTCCATCAAAATAGGATGCAAACTCACACAAGCAAACGAAAAGCACAACATAACTTTTAAAGTTAAAACACACACACACACACACAAACCTACAATGCTAGAATTGAAGAAACCTGAGAACTTGACTGTCCTAAACAAATCAATGCCAAAGAGACAGAGCTGCTGCGAGCTGTGCAGAAACACTGAAGGAAATGGACACTTAAAACAGACAGGAACAACAGTGACTTCCTGCAAAGTCAGCACCGACACCTACTCATGCCCCCTCTGCAAAAGGACTGAGATCACCCGGAACTCTGTGTAAAAGGAAAATACTTCGTAATTACTCTGCCAAATACCTCAAAGGCATCCCAGTTCCCTGATACTTCAGCAATGAGCAACAGGCAGGGCTAATTCGGTTTGAGATTGTTTTCATTGTTAAAATCCTTTCTTTCTATTGTAGACAACAGCGGAGCTACCCTCCTCTCCCGGCGGGTTCTTAATTACACCAGGTACAGACGTTCTTAATTACAACAGTGCTTTCCCTCAAAGCACTGTCTTCACTTTAAAGGTCATCATGAAAAGACTTGGTAACAACTGAAATCACCCTACTCTTCCTTAACTACTTGGACACAGAAGAAAACTGGTTTTCTGTTTAAATATTTAGGGTGAGGTATTAAACGGTAAGATGGGCATGCTAGGATACTGTCATGGTTTGAACCTGTGATGTCCCTGCCAGGCTCATGTTCTGAACACTTGTTCCCGGTGGGTGGTGATATTTTAGGAGGCTGCGCGGCCTTGAGGGGGTGGGGCCCAGCTTGCAGAAGTAGATCACTAGGTGAGCTTTTGAAGATTACACCAGCCTCTGACCCCTGCCCCTGTTTCTGCACCCACTGCCACAGACTCCGCCACCGGCCTTGTCTTCCCCGCTGCACTGAACCACTAGCCAGGGAAAGTCCTTCTTCCTGAACTTTCTTCTATCAGGAATAGCTCTGTAATGACACATAAGCTAACAAGTGTGTGAGAGAAAGGAACTTTTTTTTGGCATTTGCACAAGCTATTTTCTCCAAAAAAAATTAACAAAACTTCAACACTAATAACTGAATCCACAACATTGGAAAATACATTCACATGATAAACTGTGAGAGGTGGCAGATGAGAATGGGAAAAAAAATAAGCGGCTGACTGTTTTGATGCAGGATTTGACAAAACAAGGACTGGACAGACTGTCTCCTCTGGAAGATCGACAACGGTCCAAAAGCGGTCCTGGAGAAGAGTCAGTGCTCTCACTGGCACACCCCATGACAGCCTCAGGATTTCTGTTCAGCCGAATCTGTATCTGACCAGTCCCTCCTCTCTAGGCCCTTGTGGACTACACTCTTCCTCGACTTGACAGCTCCCCTGATGAGTGTGGGAGCTGGAGCGTTCCTGTTCCTGTCCCCCCGATTAGCCCTGCGTGAACCACAGGCTGCATGAACTTCAGTGCTGTGCTCTGTAGACAACAGTGCTTGCTTCCCACACACAGATGTTATTCCCAGGCTCTGAATACTGTTTGCCTTCCCTAAATTATAGGCTCATGGAACTTAAGACCCTAAGTGTTGGACTCACTGCTTTCAGAACTCTGCCATATGAAGAACAGAACTGTGTGTACACTCAGGAACACTCGGCAATACATATGACTAATACTACGTGTATCTGGTTTTAATAACTGCACAATTAATTTTAATTAAATTTCTCATTAAGATAGAAAAACAAAGAGTCCTTTCCAAGGTGCTAAGTAATGCCAGTACAACCCAAATCAGATAAGGACAGAAGTATAAGAAAATTACAGCCCAACAAAGCTTGTGAACAGAAAAATTAAAACCCTGCAAATTAAACACAGCAGTCATTTATTTTTAGTTCTGGAACTGCATGGTTGTTTATTCTAATCTATGTAATTTTTCAATTCCACGATGAAATTTTTATACAATTTTTTTAAAAATTACTTTGATTTTTCTGTGCATTAATTTTTCTTTCTTTAAACAAAAACAAAGCTATTTTTACTGAAAATGTTTAATAATTTTTATACCTGAAATTTGAGTCTTCTTCTTTTTGCCTATTGTTCTGCTGGTTTTTTTTTCAATGTACCAGTTTCTCTGACATACCCACTTCCCTTATGTGTTTGACACTGTATTAGCGCACACACATATATCATCAGATACCTAATAACATTCCTCCAAAGGAATGTGAAATTGCTTATACCATGCACTGGGAGTAAGATCAGACTGGCTCAACCTTAATCCCAGGTGAAGGCTGGCCCGGCCCAGACTGCGCAGATGAGGCGCAGCTGGTGTGGTTCTGTCCTCCCTTCACACAGAAAGAAAACAACTCTCAGAGACAGCCGAGATGTTTGAGAGTGATCAGGACTCCCTGCCTCTGGAAGGCCTTGAACTCAGACCCTTTGCTCTATGGGGATGTCAAAACTTTTCTTTTATAGTTAAGATAATTTTTTTTCCAAATTGAAAAATGTACAAAGGGTTATTTTTGTGACTCTTCTCTTTTGGGAGTTTAATATCCAGAAATTCACATCTAGTTTGTTAGCTCTTTAGAAAGACCATTTTCAAGAATCTAGTTGAATATAATCACAAACAGAACCAAGTTCTCTCTGATACATGTAAGAAGACAACGCATTCTAAAGTTGGGCTTCCTGGTGGATGGTTGGTTTACACTTTCAAAAACATGTTGTCATCTTTATAAATTAAAGTACATCATCAGTTCAATAGGCAAAGAAAAAGGAAATTTTTTATCAAATTCAATATTCTTTAATAACAAAAACCTACTTTACTAAAGCAAAGATTTCAAAGAAAACTTCTGAAATCTAGCAAAGGTATCTATCAAAAAACAGTAACAATAAAACAAGTATTTAATAAAATCATATAATAGCAAGGTGAAACTCCCTTTAAGCTGAAAAGAAAATGTTAAGAAACCTAACATTTATTTATTTGCCTTTTTGTTTTAATTTATTCACTTTATATCCGAGCTGTGGCTCCCTCTCTAATTCCCTCCCTATCCTGCCCTCCATCCCAAGCCCCTTTCCCAGTCTATTGATAGGGAAGGTCTTGGGGATGTAATCAAAGAGCCAGACACTGAGTTCATGTCAGAGACAGACATTGTTCCCCTTAGAGAACCAACGCTGTATCTGACAGAGGGCTAATATCCAAAATATATTTAAAAAAAAAAAAAACTCAAGAAGTTAAACAGCAACAAATCAAGTAATCCAATTTAAAAATGGGGTACAGAGCTAAACAGAGAATTCTCAATAGAGGAATATCAAATGGCAGAGAAACACTTAAAAGAAATGCTCAACATCTTTTAGTCAGGGAAATGCAAATCAAAACAACCCTGAGATTTCACTTCACAACCATCAGAATGGCTAAGACCAAAAACTCAAGTGACAACACATGCTCGAGAGGATGTGGAGAAAGGGGAACCCTCCTCCATTGCTGGTGGGAATGTAAACTTGTACAACCACTTTGGAAATCAAGCTGGTGCTTTCTCAGACAACAGTGCTTCTTAGGAACAGTGCTTCCTCAAGATCCAGCTATACCACTCCTAGGCATATACCCAAAATATGCTCAAGTACACAACAAGGACATTTGCTCAATGATGTTCGTAGCAGTTTTATTCATAATAGCCAGAATCTGAAAACAACCCAAGATGTCCCTCAATTGAAGAATGGATAAAGAAATTGTGATACATTGACACAATGGAATACTACTCAACAATTTAAAACAAGGAAATCATGAAATGCGCTTGTTTTGTTTTTTGAGATAAGGTCTCTCTGCATAGTCCAAGCAATCCTAGAACTTACTATGAAGATCCCAGACTGGCCTTTCAAAAAGAACTGTTTACCCCAGCCTCCTGAATGCCGGGATTAAAGGAGTGTGTCACCGTGCCAGGCAGACAGCTAACTTTTTGACATCACACTAAAAACCTAACCAGTGCAGAACAACAAATTAACAATATAGGAGTTAAACTAAGAGTGGTGGTCGGTGCCCATAATCCCAGTACTATAGGTATGAGCTCTGCTGAGAGTTCAAGGCCAGCCTAGGCTACAAGAGAGACTGTTTCAAAAATTCCAACGAGTCTAATAAGAATTAGAGACATTTACATCATCAAACAAAAAATATTCAGGCTTTTAAACTAATGGGATAAAATATAAAACAAAAGAAATACTATTCTATAGCCATAATCGGTTAGGGAGTAAATCTGTCAAAATGAAATACCACAGAATACATGAGCTTACAGTGAGTCTTCACTGTGTTATAGCACTCCATTTTCACTCCTGCAGGGAATATTGCACTGAGCTGTGACTCCATGGGTTTGGTCCTACCTAGACTTGCACAATGCTGCCCTTTCTTTGGGTGTCCCCAGACTACCTATACTTCTGACTGGCTATAAATTTGGGGTTCTCACAATCTCCAAAGGTTCAAAAAGTCACTAGAATAACTCCGATGACTCAAATTTATAGATATGGTTTTGTTATAAAGGACACACACAGATCACAACAGCCAAAAAAACAAAAAACAAAAACAAAAGAAGAGAGAGATGCAGGGCAAGAGCAGAGTTGAAGTTACAGAACTTTGTGCCACCCCTTCATGGAAGCAGCTATATTTTCCTCCCAGTATATCAACGACTCCTAGGAACTAGGAACTGTCATCTGACCTCAATAGCTGGTTTTTTATTGGGGTATTATTAAGTACTCTTGACTCAACGGTTGGATACATATGTGAGCTCAATCCCACCTCCTGCTACTCTCCTCAAAGATCAAGCTAGCCCAAAGACCAACTATCAATCACATGGTTGAGTCTTTTTGGTTCCCAGGCCCCACAACTAAAGCTGGTTGCTGTTGATGCAGTTTCATGAGATGTTGGAGATATCCTGAGAGACTGGACTTGTCCCAAGGAACCCAACGACCACACCCAGCAAGAAGCAGCTAAAGAGAACTATGCCCCCTCTCCACACTAACCTGTTGTGTTGGAAAGGACTGGAGTAGAGTAGGGAGGTAGAGATATAAGTAATCCTAATAAAATGAAACAGATTTTTAAATGGCGCTAACATTTACCCACTCAGTTTTAGAAGTACTATGGAAACCTTCTCCATCTCCCAGCTCCACGTGAGGCTTCCCGCTGAAGATGCCCACCCCTATCATGCCTCTGCAAAAGGAATGCAATGTTGAAAGCCACTGCAAGGAGGGACTCCTCGCTGTTAATGCGGGCTTCTAAGAAAGTGGACTCTCAAAGAACTCTTTGCAGACTCTGCAAGGACTGCTTAGATTAAACACATCTTTGGAACAAGGTGCTACAAGATTTCATCTATACTCAGAAGTTCGCATGGGCCCACTATCACAGACATCACCAGTCAACAGCAGAGTTGCAGGACTCCCGGGGCCTGGCTCACTGGGTGAGAGCAGTTGCTCACAAACACGAGGACCCGAGTTCAGCCCCCAGCACTCATGTAAAAATCCAGGTCTGGCCACACTGGTGTCTGTGACCTGAGCACCGTCTATATGAAGAAACAGGAGGATTTCTGGGGCTCGCTGGCCACCAGCCTACTGGCTCCAGGTCACTGGGAGATCCTGTCTCAAAGGAACAAAGGGAAGAGTCACAGAACGGGCTACCTGACATCCTTCTCTAACTGTTATACGTATGCCCAGGCATCCACACTTGTACGTACATGTACATACCACACTCATAAACAAACACAGAATTCAGAATGTTAAACCACTGAAGCACTATGATTTGCTCTTATTTACAGGAAAAAACTGTCTATTTTGAAAACCCAATGTTTTTCTGTACTTGAAAAAGCATACTCTGGGGGCCGGAGAGATGGCTCAGTGGTTAAGAGCGCATACTGCTCTTGCCAAGAACACAAGTCCAGTTCCCAGCTCCCGTGCTGGGTATCTAACAGCACCCTGTAACTCCAGCTCCAGGCGGATCCAACTCCTCTGGCCTCTGAAAACACCTGCGCTGACACACACTTTCCCACACAGACTACACATAACTAAAAACAAATCTTTTTTAAAAAAGCGTCAACTTGACGTAGACGCTAGTGCCCGTCAGTCATCTGGAGTCTTGAAGGATGAGGAAGGAGAATTGCCATAAACGCAAAGCCAGTCGAGGCTCCAGTGAGACCCACACTTCACAAGAAGAGAAAAGGAAAAAACATAGTCCACACTCACCAGGCCATCTCAGCTGAGACCAACAAGTTTCTACTCTAATGCATTCATTCTCACTCGTGTGATTTACTTTCTACAGCACAACAGTGAATTGAAGACTTCAGAACCACTGTTCCTGGGAAAAATACACAAGTGTGTGCCTGGAAGCCCTTGGTCACAGCACAGTTGGCACCTGATCAATCTGTAGCGTTGTTTAATACGCATTTCTGACTAGGGGTGCCATACTGAATATTGAATATATGAACTCCTCACTAACACTAAAACTTATGTCTGACAAAGCTTACTTAGCAAGCACATTCCCCCTCCCAAGGGAACCCATCCTTTCTGTCCTTGGGAGCCTAGTTAACACTTTTCCTAACATACTGGGGAGGCATCCTAGGCATCAAACTCAACAGTGAAAAGTACAAACTGCAGTGAATGTTCACAAGGGAAAGGTAATTCTCTTATGAGCGCACCCTTTGAAGTCAATGTTGATATGCAACACTCATTAATTAGACTTGTGTGATGGTGGGAATGTTCAAAGCTCCAAGCTTAGGGACCTGGGGAGATGGTTCAGTGGTAAAGCAAGGGCTTGAGTTTGGTTCCCCAGGACCCATGCAAAGCAGGTGTGATAAGTCATGTCTGTAAGTGCAGAACTCCTACAGGAAGATGGGGGAAGTGACAGAGGAATCCCCATGAGCACGGGGGCCAGCTCTCCCAGCATGCACTGCTGCAGACAGGAGCTTCTGTCTCCTACAAGGTGGAAGGTGGGGACCAACACTCCAGGTTGCCCTTTGACCTCCACACGTGCCCATATTCACATGCACACGCAGACACACACACATTTTCAAACAAGCTTGGGAACATTTTCCAAATCACTCTTTTGTGACAAAACGAAAACCAAACCAACAACCACTACCCACCCTGCTTCCGGACACACAAAACAACATCCTAACCGGAGCCTTTAAAGTGCTGTTGCTTTGTACAGTGCCACAGCAGGTGGCTGCGAGGAAACAGGAAGTGTGAGCAAACGTCTCCCACACACTCAGAGACCACCTCAGGCAGTATGTCAGCGGATCCCACATCTTTACCTTACAGTAGGCCAGCATCTGTAGGGTTTCTTTTCTTTCGCCTTACCCCGCCCACCGCTCCGTTACTCTGCACCTGTCCTACAATTCTTTACATACTAATGAAAGAAATATGCCACAGATGCCATTCCAGGGACACTGAAAACTCCCACTGAAGATTTTGAGACGGACCCCACAGAATTCAAGCAGAAAAATCCTTCAACCTTTGTAGTTTATAAAATATGATATATTATAAATAACATCAAACTACTACTTGAAAGACCAGTTAGCTCTCTTCTAACCACTTCCAGTGAATAAGAGCTTCCTAATTACTACTACACCTACCTATAGCAGTTAGAAATGAAAATCTGCTTATTCCCTTACTCAGAATCGTTCAGTTTTACAAAGGACTCGGGAGAGGGTTGACAGGGACTCCTTAACACACCATGAACAAGAACCTCAGTCTAAGAACTCAAGTCTAAGAACCTCAGTCACTCTTTTTTTTTTT